>CM076580.1:1186056243-1186586983 GCA_034641835.2 Pinus albicaulis | reverse complement strand
CATTTTTGCTTTATTTTTCCGCTTTAGCTAGAAATAATAAATAAAGTGAGAAATAAGAGGGGTCACCTCACTTTAGTCACCTCACTTTATAAATAAAGTGTTCTTTTCCTAGTTGATCGACGTTATAACTTAGAGAGGGGGCCTTGGGGGTCCACATGAGTATGATGGGGAGGCATCAGGCTGACCCAAGGTTAACTGCGCAGGTCAAAGGAGAGTAAGGACGTAGTTAAGTTTTGGAGGGAGTTTGGCATTATAAAAGGAGGGGTTCTCACCTCATTTGGGCATTCATGATTTGATATTATTATTGAGAGCTAGACTTCTGTCTGCTTCAGCACGCCGGTTGTTTAGTCGGTCTGCAGCACTGTTTAGTGCAACCAAGTGTCTCCGGTCGGAGATCTCACCCTTAGCCTCGGGGGACTTCGAGCGCCTGCCCTGGTAAGGTTATTTCTGGTTTCACCCTTAGCTTCGGGGGACTTTGAGTGCCTGCCCTAGTGAGGTTATGTTCTGAGTACACCTTTCAGTTTTCAGTAGCAAGTAGCAGCAGTTTCAGGTGGAGATTTGGGGAAGAAGAAGCCCTCTTGTGGCTGCACAGATCTGAGAAGAGGGACGCTCTTCCAGTGAGGAGAGGACGCTGATCAGCCTTGAAGAGTGAGGACGCTGTTCCAGGGAGGACGCAGTCCAGATCTGAGCAGGGAAAACGCTGTTCCAGGAGAAGGCAGGACGCAGTTCAGTCTTGGAGTGAGGACGCTGTTCCAGCAGGAAGAGGAGGACGCAGATCTGAAGGCACATTGATAGATCCAGCCTTGGAGATTGTAGATCTGAGCAGATATTTGCAGATCTAGTTCTGTATGGTGCAGATCTGAAGGTATAGCACTAGATCCAGCTTGGGAGATTGTAGATCTGAGGAGATATTGGCAGATCTAGCCTAGATCTGAAGAGATAACATCAGATCCAGCCTTGGAGGTTGCAGATCTGAAGAGATATTGACAGATCCAGCATAGATCTTAAGGTTTGACAGCAGATCTGATCTAGGAGGACGCAGATCTGGAGGGATAGGACGCAGATCTGGTCTTTAGCTAGAAATAATAAATAAAGTGAGAAATAAGAGGGGTCACCTCACTTTAGTCACCTCACTTTATAAATAAAGTGTTCTTTTCCTAGTTGATTGACGTTATAACTTAGAGAGGGGGCCTTGGGGGTCCACATGAGTATGATGGGGAGGCATCAGGCTAACCCAAGGTTAACTGCGCAGGCCAAGGAGAGTAAGGACGCAGTTAAGTTTTGGAGGGAGTTTAGCATTATAAAAGGTGGGGTTCTCACCTCATTTGGACATGCTTGATTTGATATTAATGACCCAGAGCTGAACACGTACGCTTTGCTTGTGGGTTGTTTGGTCGGTGCAACGACAACATTTTAGTGCAACGGGGTATCTCGGTCGGAGAGATCTCACCCTTAGCATCGGGGGGACTTCGGTGCACCTTACTGGTAAGGATTGTTACGGTTTCACCCTTGGCTTAGAGGACTTGGTGCCTAGTGAGTTGTGTTCGAGTACACCTTTCGATTTTCGATGGCGATAGCAATGACGGTTTTCGAGGTGGAGAATTTGGAAGAAGAAGCCCTGCGGCGACAACGAATGCGAGAAGAAGGCTGTTGTTCCCGAAGGAGAAGGACAGTGACAGCAGAGGAAGCAGCTGGTTCGAGAGAAAGGACGCGAAGGGTCTTGGAGTGAGGACGCTGTCCAGTTCTGAAGAGGAGGACGCAGATCTGAAGGCACATTGATAGATCCAGCCTTGGAGAGGGTAGATCTGAGCAGATATTTGCAGATCTAGTTCTGTCTGGTGCAGATCTAAAGGTATAGCACTAGATCCAGCTTGGGAGATTGCAGATCTGAGGAGATATTGGCAGATCTATCCTATATCTGAAGAGATAACATCAGATCCAGCCTTGGAGGCTGCATATCTGAAGAGATATTGTCAGATCCAGCATAGATCTGAAGGGTTGGTAGCAGATCTGACCTAGGAGGACGCAGATCAGGAGGGATAGGACGCAGATCTGGTTTGGAGGCTTCAGATCCAGCAGATCTGAGCATTCAGGAGGCAGATCCACCAGGTAGGACGCTGATCTGAGGAGCAGGCTTGTGTTAGAGGGCTTGACAGCGTTTTCCATGTTTTCCGACATCCGAGAACATTTACTCTTCGAACGTTCTTCGACCGGCCCAGGACGGCCCCGCTCCTTGTTGCAGCCATTATTTGTCTGAGAGGGCCTCCACTTGCCTAGGGCAAGGATAGGTGCATTCATTCTGGTTTTCTTGTACTCCTCTCTATGTACTCTCAGATTAATAAAATGGCTCAGTTTTCTGGCACTCCATGTGTATTTGTTCCATGATCTGGTTCAGCATTGTATTTTCTATATCTGTCTGGCATATTTCTGTTTATTACTGGTTATTTCCCTTTGGGGATATTACAGATAAGCTACCATCGTCCGAGCTAGTTTATTTCCATTCTGCATGTGAACAATTTGAGTAATTGTTATTAATGAATTGAAGTTCAGTTTTGACTGTAGCTCTATGTTTCTATTTGAGTCTGTATTTCATTTCATTCTTGCATAAATCTAGTTCAGTGGTATCAGAGCAGTTTGCTCTTTCTCTGTTTTTATGTGTATGTCCCCAATGACGTCGAGGTATAAGGAGTTGGGACTTGAATTGGTTGAGCCCTTGCAAGACCGTCCCCGCCGACACCGACGACCTCACATGGTGGAAGAAAAGAAAGATGAGGAAGCAGGTGATCCTATCAAACTGTTGCTCAAAGAAGCCCTCGAGCGGCAAAGGAACGGGATGATGGAAAACATTGCCTAGATCCTTCGGCGGATGCCAACATGCGACTCATCTTCATCCACCAGTCACTACGGAGGCGTCGCTCCCTTCAAGGTACATGTTAACTTCGATATCCCTACATTAGGGGAATTTTGAGGTCTAAAATGGACCTCCTAAGAAAAATGTACAACCAAAATAAACTTTATAAGAACCAATAGGATTCAAGATGATGATGTCAACCATGTGGGATGATTCACCATTTTTGGAGTAAAAAAGTAAAAATATTAAAAAATAATAAAATAATAAAACTACTTTTTCAACTCATATTTTCAACTTATCTCCCTAAGGGTTTACTCAAATTTCGAGCAGGAGTACTCATTGGATGCAAAATTTAATTCCCCATCCAAGGAGTAACCATGTTGCATACTTTTGATGGACCCTGCTACAAGAAAAATGAGAAATACATGAAAAAACGTGATTGCAATCACGTTTTTCATCTATTTCTCCATTTTCGTATAACAGAGTTCATCAAAACATGGGTATTCCTTGGATGGGGAATTAAATTTTGCATCCAACAAGTATTCCTGCTCGAAATTTGAGTAAAACATTAGGGAGATAAGTTCAAAATACGAGTTGAAAAAGTAGTTTTTTCTTTTTTCCCTCTAAAATTTGATGATGTAATCAAATCTTATTTTATTATTTCCATTATTATTTTATAATTTCCTTAGGAAGCCCATTTAAGACCTCAAAATTCCCCTAATGTATTCGAAGGTCAGATTGATGCAGATCTTGTAGATAAATGGTTAAGTCTGCTGGAAGGTTATTTTTCGGTCCATAGTTTCTCTAATAGAGAAAAGATTACAATTGCATTGCTTAAGGCCACCCCCCATGTCAAGGATTGGTGGGAAACTTTTTGTGAGAAAAGGGTCAATGAACCCTCTCTGTTTATAGCCACACCTTCTGGAACTCTTTTCAAGACATTCTCAAGGAATAATATTACTCTGTTGGGAGCTACGAAGACAAGTACATACAATGGACCACACTGTGGCAACAAAGGGACCATGATGTGCATGAAATCACAAATAGTTTTCATACTCTATGCACAAAGCTGGGTATCAAAGATTCTGAGCGACATTTGGTGTTCAAGTACTGTGGTTATTTGCACAAGTACATTCAGGAAGAAATGGAGTTCATGAACATCTCCTTGCTTGGTGCAACATACCGATATGCCGCCAAGATTGAACAAAAATTTAAACAAAATAAGCTAGACTTTGGATCTGCAAATCTGAAGTAGGGCAAGAGCAAACCCAAACTACAGAACAAACGACAGAACCAAGGTGGAACAAACCAGGACAACCCATCAAAACCACAAGCAAAGAATGGCGCCACGAAGACGAAGAAGGACACAATAAAGTGGTGTGAATTCCACAAGAGCCCCACCCACAACACAAATGAGTGTCACGCCAAGCAGTCATTGGTGGCCGAGCTGAAAGTTTCAGAGTCCGATGCATGTTCTGATTTTGAGCGAGAACATGACAAGTGGAACGATAAGGGGAAACAAATTATTAACACAGAACCCAGTGCCACCATTGCCACCACCAAGGTCCAGAAGGCTGAGCTTGAAGATCCAGAGGAGGGAGAGTATCTCTTCCACTCACAGATGTGGGTGAAGGGTTCTCCGCTGTAGTTCATTATCGAAAGTGGGAGCCAAAAGAACCTCATCTCAGCAAAGGTCATTAAGAGATTGGGTCTGCCAACCACACCACACCCACAACCATATACCATCGGATGGCTCCACCAAGGACGAGATCTGTTAGCCAGCTGTGTCGCCTTCCATACAGCATCAAGCCCTTCACGGATGAGGTACTATGTGATGTTGCTCATCATGAAGTTTGTGATGTGCTATTAGGCCAACCATACTTGTGGAAGTGTCATGTTGTGTATGAGTCCATGCCTCGCACTGTTATTATTACTTTGGGCATTAAGCTATACAGGTCACCTGACACGGGGACATGGGACATGAAGGACACGGACATGTTGACCCCCCGGAACAAGACACGTTATATATTATTTTATTAAAATATATATATATATATATATATATATATTAAAAATTAGATATTTCTTACACAAATTCTCATTCATGATACAAATTCATTGATTCAAACATAGATCTTCATCTAGATGTAAGTTTTACAAAGATACAAAGTAACATTATGCATACAAATACAATTGTGACATACTCATCAATGATCCAAAGGGAGAAAGACAGGATACTGTAGTTTTCTCATTAAATCATCAAAATCAAAATGTGTTACATAGCTAGTAGCAATGCCAATGGCAAATAGAAATAACAAATACAAAATGAAAGCATCAAGGTAGTAGGTAGCTCATGAGTCATCAATGCTCATCATCAAAATCAACATCACTGTACTCATCATCATGGTCACCATTGCTCGCCTATGTTGCATCCTCCTCCTCTGTATGCAATGTCATCTCTACATCTACTGGTGTGGAGGATGACCCCTCTACAGTATCACCATCATCAAAAGTGACAGGCTCTAGCACTGGCTCATTAAGATCCAACTTGGCCAATGCCAACTCAACACTGTTGTCCAAACCCATATCATCAAGAAAGACATCCCACATCTTTGCTTTTTCCTTCAACCACTCATCTCTCTGCCTATAAATAAGACGAAGGTTGGTGTGCACATACACCATTGTCTCTGCCCTGGTTTGCTCAAGCCTGCTCTTCTTAACACTAAACAAATTCCCATATGTGTTGCAATTCATCTCGCAACAAGAGGATGAAGTCACCAGAGAGAGGAGCCTCATGGCTAATTGTTGTAGAGGAGGGCTTGTTGCCCCATGAGTTGCCCACCAAGAATAGGGCTTCTTAGCCCCCCTGTCTCTAATCACATCATATCCTGCAATTCGACCAGTGCCAGTGGAAAACTCTGCAAAGGAATCCTCCACCTCATCAAGGGATGCTATATCCTGAAAAATCTGCCTAAATGCATCTTTCCTCCCTTGTGAAATATCACCATCCATGTGAGGAGGGAATTTGCGAGAAGGTCCACCATTCAACCACTCATGGCTGTAGTATTTTGAGTTCAATGAGTGAGCCAAACAATGTAAAGGTGTGCAATTTTTGTAGCATTTGCTGACAATAATATCCTGTATGGTGGTGAAGAAGGCCTCTGATGATGTCTCATACTAGGGGAACTCACTCTGTAAAATAATGCTCCTCACAAACTCAATCATGGAATCCCATCCCTCATAAACCTCTCCTAGGATGGGTTGGTCTGTATCTGCAAATCAAAACAAAGAAATGATAGGGTCCATGATCTGAATAAGTAGATATACCCTCTCTCACCAAGCATCATTTAACACTGTATGCTTCACTCTTTTTGAGGTTGTTTGATTTGTCTTTCTCTAAAAAGACCAAAAATCTAAAATAACCATGGCCCCAAGAGCAGTCTTGACCTCCCTCAACCTCTTCAACATGATGAATGAAGAGACAAATCGTGTATATGCAATCTTCAACAATGATAGATTGGTGTACTCCTTGTAGATAGTGAGGGAATTTGTATGATTTTGTACAAAGTTGCGGATATGTTGTGTATCTTCAATAATGCTTCCAATCCAGAGCACATCAAAAGAAATATATTTAAGTGCTAAATTCAATGAATGGACAATGCAAGGTGTCCAAAATACTTGTGGATATTTAGCTTCCACAATCATGCCAACAACCTTGCAAACATGCGCATTATTTGTAATGATCTGCGCACAAGAATCAACACATACATCTTCAATAACTTTAATAAACAACTCACTCATATATTGTGCATCCTTGTATTGTCCAAGTGCATCCATTGATTTCAAGAAAACTGGACCATTCAAGGAAGACACCATGAAATTGATGAGTGGGTGTCGTGTTGGATCTGTCCATCCATCAGAAAAAATGCTAACCCCAGATGTTGCCCATGTTGATTCAATAGGCTCAAGCATTTTGTCCACCTCTTTCTTTTCCTTCGTCAATAATGCGGTTCTAAGCTTCTTTGACCTAGGAGGCATATACCCTGATGGAACCCTTGAGTTAGAGCTCGATACATCTCAATAAATAAAGGTGAGTGTGCAACATTAAAGGATATGAAGTTCTGATAGAAAAAAAATTCAATGGTGAGATCAAGCTCTCCCTGTTTCTCTTTCTGAAAAATCTTGTCCATTGGACCAAGTGCCATTGCCTTTCTTTTTACTACTTGTCCCCCACCAGAACTCTCAAATGAAAATTTGTTGCTGCTTTTCCTCAAGAATGGAAGGGGATAATCATTCTTGTTTTTTTTAGATGTTGTAGCCACCTTTTCCATACCAACATTGACCTCTTTTTCCATTTCTTTCCTCTTTTCTAAAGAGACCTGTGTACATGCTGCAATTCCACAACTTGGTAAAACTAACAAATGAGCTTTCACATGGTAATATGTGCTCATGAAATGATTGTTGCAATAGTTGCATTTCCAAGCAACATTGCCTCCTCCCTTCATGTTGTTGCCTGGCCCTTGCTCTCTTGTGACATATTTCTACAAGGGATATGTGTTATCTTGAGGTTGTTGTCTTCCCTCAACATTTGAAGTTGTTGTTGCAGCCCCACTTCCAATAGAAGGAACACTTGCAGACCTTGATGAAATTGGAACAGGAGGGGCATCTCCAATGGGGACATTCTTCCCCTTCCTTTGCCCCTTCCCTGCTGCATCTCCAATGTTGTAAAAAAATAGAGAAAAAATGCACAAATTTGTAAAAAAAATGCATGTGCAAACTGCTGTAATAAAAATGCAAAAAAAATAGAGACAAAATGCACTTACCTGTTGCTTGAATTGCCTCCAAAATGCTCCCACACACTTTGCTCGTTGCTCTCACACACCCATTGCAAACCCACAACAAGAGAATAGGATAAATGTGAATTTAGAATGGCCCAAATCGACCTTTTATGGTCGCGCGACACTCAAAAAATCGATATTTTTGTCCCAGAATTGGGACACGATCCAGAGGACACGAATCCCACTGAATCGTGTCTGATTCGACTAATTCGGGACACTAGACCCCTGGGGAATGAATCCGGTTTCTTAGGATATTGGAAGTAGCCTCGCCTACCACCATCTCTTTGATTTCTGGTAAGCAATGCAGTAAGATCATCTCCCAGATTGGGAAATTTGATTTCTTTTTTATTCGCTCTCAAAGTAGGGGGGAGATTGTGACCACATCCATGGCCCCCGGGAAGGGTTCCTCCACGCAGTAGAAGCAGGTGGATAAGGCTGTGGAAGAATACAAGGACATCTTCTCCTAACCCACAGAAGTACCTTTGCACGGTCATGTCAAGCATTCAATCGATCTGACTCTTGAAGCACCTCTACCCAATGGACCGATATACTACCGCTCTATTCTGGAAAATGAAGAAATCAAGCGGCAGATCCTCAGCTAGTACAAAAAGGGCACATCCGACCAAGTTCCTCACCTTGTGGGAGCCCAATTGTACTTGTACAAAAGAAGGATGGGACCTGGAGACTTTTCATTGATTATTGGGCACTAAACAAAATCACTGTTAGGGACAGGTATCCAATCCCATGGATTGATGACCTTCTTAACCAGCTCAATAGGGCCAAATACTTTAGCAAGATCAATTTGAAGTCTGGCTATCACCAGGTTCCAATAGAACCCACAGATATATGTAAGACTGCCTTCAAATCCAAGGAGGGTCTTTTTGAGTGGTTTGTCATGCCTTTCAAGTTGACAAATGCCCCTGCAACTTTTATAAGGTTGATGGATGACATCTTGAAGTCCTTCACCAACTCGTTCGTGGTTGTATATCTGGATGACATCCTCTTCTTCAACAAGAGTTTGGAAGAGCACTTGCAACACATTCGATAGGTCCTTCAAACCCTGCAACAACACAAACTATGTGCCAACTTGGAGAAATGCAACTTTGGCATGAGCCAAGTCCAATATCTGGGTTACATCATTGATGAGCAAGGAGTGCATGCAGATCCGGCTAAGATCCAGTTCATTCGGGATAGGCCAACCCTGACCACTTTAACAGAGCTTCACAGCTTTTGGGCCTTGCCAATTTGTAAATTTATGTAGATGTTTTATGCTTGATGCAACTTTACTTTTCACTACAGCAATCACATAAACAATCAAGTAAAATGCTGATAGAACATACTAGAAGATCTACAGAAGACAAGTCAGAAACAGATAAAAGTGATGGTGTGTTACGGCGGTCAACAGGATGCTTCAACTAGCAAAGACTCCTTGGTCAGCCAATCCAGCATGTGTCACAACAGCCCTCAAAACAGCCACACGGTCAACTCAAAGTCAACTCAAAAAAGTCAACACAGGACAGCAGCAAGAAAGTCAACGCAGCTCGGTCTTCGGTCAACCTTTTGACCTCGATTTTTGTGCCAATGTGTACGTCCTTTCAAGATCGAAGTCTCCACCAAAATTCAGCCTCTTTGGACCATGTGTTGACCAAAGTCAATGCTGGTCATATTTGCGTGGAAACCCTAGCTGCAGAGAATTTCGTCCAAACCCTAGCTGCAGTAAATTGTCCTTCTTCCCACCTGTGAACCGAAACTGCTTCCAAGGAGCTCGTACTAAATCAAAAGAGGAGATGTTGTGTGAGGATGAGATGAGTGAAAAATTCCTCCAACGTTGACTCTATTTATATCAATCACTGAGATGTGTGACACATCTGCTGGGGGTGTAAAACCTTAAGGCCAACCTGCACATATTTGAAATTGTTAAAAATAAATTCAAAATAAAGGTTCTGCTCATCAGATTAAGATCAATTTTAGATCGATCTTACACCTCTCCGAAAGAGGAACCCAGTAGGAATATTGGTATCTTCATTTGAGCATCAGAACCTGGAGTTTGGACCTAGTTGTCCAATTTTAACACTCCCTCTCAACTAGGGGGAACTCCATCCACCTGTGCAATCAAACATTGTGCGTCATCCCGCCGTAACTTGCTTTGCTGGCCTCTTTATTTCAGAACAGAAGTGGGTCAGTCACAAAGACATCATTCCTCGGCTGACAGATTCAGCCTAGAGGTCCGAAACCTCTATCAGACTCACAAAGAGTCTCATACCAACCCAAAGTTGGTTTACCTGACCCGAAGTCAGTTGGAGGTCCGAAACCTCACTGTCGCAATCCCCGGATGCGAGTGGTTGGGCCAGGTGCCATCCTAAACATAGAGAGTACGACAATCTCCGATGCGTCCATTGGTCTTTGCTACTAGTCTCTAGCTTTCCCCACCTCACTGGCCAAATGAGAGGCACTTCTCATGAGTCCAGGACTCAATGGGTGGGATGCATACGGGGCACAGATCATGAGAGGTGGACCAACTCAATATCATAATGGTGGGGCAGAAGCACCATAAGGTTTGGCAAGCCTAGCCCCATGAGTGCTTATAGCTGCGAGAAGCTATCCCCAAAGCCCCCCAGAGCTGCCAAAGCTCATCGTCCAACAGGGACCTCAAACATCATGAGGTGGATTCCCAGGCAGGAACTCATGGAAGGTTAGGAACTTGACCTTCCCCAGGCTTAGTGAGAATATCCGCGACTGCTCCGTGAGTTCCTATATGTTCGAGCCTTACGGCGCCTCGCTGTACCATATCCCGGATAAAGTGGTACCTAATATCAATATGCTTGGATCGATCATGGAACACAGGATTCTCGGACAAGCGAATCCCACTCTGGTTATCATAGAGTATCACGGTGGTATCTAGCACATGTCCGAACAACTCACTAAGGAGCTTTCGCAACCAAATTGCTTCACAATAGGCCATACTCGCTGCAATGTATTCGACCTCGGCGGTGCTTAAAGCCACCGATTTCTGCTTCCTGCTCATCCATGAGATCGAAGCAAAACCAAGATTGAAGGAGCATCCCGATGTTGTCTTACGATCCACCACACTGCCAGCCCAATCGGCATCAGTATATTCAAGGAATGTCACGCTCCCGGTAGTGTATCTCAACCCATGGTTTATCGTGCCCCGAAGATATCGCAAAAGATTCCTGGCACCAACGCAGTGAAAGTGATGAGGCTCAACCATCTATTGACTCAAAGTGTTCACTGCAAAACATATATCTGGACAAGTGTTCACTAAGAACATCAGAGCCCCTACGAGTTGACGATACTCAGTAGGATTGCCAATACAGGCCCAGCAGCGCTGCCACTCAACTTCTTGAAGTTGAGTTCCATTGGTGTTGACACGGTCTTGCAGTCCACCATGCCAAATCTTTCCAGAAGTTTCACAATGTATTTTCCTTGAGAAAGGAAAATCTCTCCAGGTCTCTGCCAGACCTCCAGGCCTAGGAAATAGTGCATCAATCCTAGGTCCTTCATCTCGAACTCAGCAGCGAGCTCCCTCTTGCATTGATGAATGAGAGGGTCAACACCTGTCAGGAAGAGGTCATCCACATACAACACCAGAATGAGAGGCTTCCCTTTGACAACCTTGAAGTAAAGGTTCGGATTAGCATTACTTCGGTGGCTTGACTTCATCAAGTAGCTATCTATCCTCTCATACCAAGCTTTGGGTGCTTGCTTCAGCCCATAGAGGGCTTTTTCAACCTGCAAACATGGGTGTCCCTATCCTGGACTTCGAACCCCAGAGGTTGCTCCACATGTACCTCTTCCTTTATCACACCATGCAAAAATGCAGTCTTCACACCCATCTGATAAAGACTCCATCCTTGCGTAGCAGCAAGGGCTATAATAGATCAAATGGTGGTATATCGTGCCACAGGTGCAAATATGTCATCATAATCTATGCCTTCCTTTTGAGAGAAGCCACGAACGCGAATCTTGCCTTGAACTTTTCAACTTACTTCCCCATCGAATCCACTTGATCGCTTGTGGGAAGCCCATTTCGAGGTGACAACTACTTTATCCTTTGGTCTTGGAACCACATCCCTGACATAATTCTTCATAATGGACTCATACTCTTCATGCATAGCATCCTTCTAGACTTGATGCTTTACAGCTTCCTCAAAGGATCCAGGTTCGAATTGTACAATAGTACTCATGGTTGCTAGATACCCTTGGTATCTACTCAGCTTCTTACTTTAACGGAATGTCCCCCTTAGGGCAACATGTCCCTCAAAATCCTCGAGAGTGTCCCTGAGCCATGATGGTCTATTTCCTAGTGAAGGAGGTGAATCAATCGAGTCCATCGGTCCTTCAACATGAGGCATTGTTTCATCCTTCGGTTCCTCTTGATTTCCAACCCTCGCTCCATTATCTTCCTCGGATCTCGGAAGATTGACTACTTTCCTTAGGGAAGTATCTTCGTCAAAGGTGATGTCGTGGCATATATCCACTTCCTTTTGACCAGGCACATAGACTCTATAAGCCTTCGAAGTTTCACTATAGCCCACAAACATTCCTTTCTTTCCAGAAGCATCCAACTTGCTCCTATTTTCTTTCGGCACATGAAAGTAGACGGTACATCCAAAAACTCTAAAATGTGAGACATTAGGTTTCTTACAAGAGAAAACCTCTTTGGGAGTTTTGGATTCTGGCTTAATCTGGACATCGATTTCTATGGACACGAGCGGTGTGGTAGCTTCTCCCATAAAAATTTGACCGTTCTTGGTCGCAGCAACGCCTTGCAGACGTTGTCCACAATGGTCCTGTTCTTTCGTTCAGCGACACCATTTTGCTCCAGAGTATAGACAGTTGTGGCCTCCCTCTAAATGCCAGCTTCTCTGCAAAAGTCCTTGAACTCGTTTGACTCATATTCAGTGCCATTATCGGTTCTCAAAATCTTGATCTTCTTCCCTGTCATATTTTCCACCAAGGCTTTGAAGGTACAGAACCACATGAAAGCCTCATCCTTCTTCTTTAAGAAGTATATCCAGGTTTTGCGAGAGGAGTCATCTATGAACGTCATATAATATGAACATCCTCCGAAGGATGTCACGGGCAGCATACTAGATAGATCATAATGGATCAATTGCAAGACATCAGATGTATTTGTGACACTTGAGGGGAAAGGTCCCCTTGTATGCTTTCCTTCGGCACAACCCTTCCATACAACTTCATGATTATTAGGAAACTCGGGCATCCCTATCACCACCTTCCTAGCTTCGGGAAGGGTTTTGTAGTGAAGGTGTCCAAACCTTCGGTGCCATAGTTCAGTCTGTCGGATAGTATCACATGTCATTGCTCCCAGCAAACTTCCTCCAACCTGGTAGAGTGTATCAACTCTAAACCCAATCGAGATAGCTTCCTTGAAGCTCTTCTTCCACATGAGCACCTTTCCATCAGTGAATGCCACATTGAAGCTTTTGTCTTCCATGGCTGATATAGACACAAGGTTCTTCTTCAAATTCGGTACATAGAGTACATCTTGCAAGTGAAGGACTTGACCTTGAGACAAGTTGAGGGTCACAGTTCTTGTCCCTTTCACGGGATATGTGGCATTATCTCCAAGGATAATTTCCAGATTAGTGTCCTTCTCAACCATATCAGAGAGTGCTTCCTTGAACCCAGTGATGTGCCTTGAGGCACCACTATCTATTAACCATACATCCATAGTGTTGGGTGGAGATGCAACAAAGAGGGTAGATACAAGAATGTATTCATTTATTTTATCAACAACATGTGATTCCTCATACCTGGAGTTTCTTAACCTTTTGGAAGGTTGATCATTTCCGCCGGAGGGAGCCTTCCTCTTTTCGTTGGACCTGGTGTTCCTTTGATTGCCATTCCTCCGGTTGTTGTTGTTGTCATCACCATCGGGAGAATCCTTCTTGAAAGGACATTCTCTAGCATAATGACCAGGCCTATGACAAGTGAAGCACTTGCCCTTCTTTCCATGGGCCCCTGCTTTTCCTTTGTTCTTTGGGCCACCAGAGTTCTTCTTTCTAGAATGAGCAGCGTATGTAACATTTCCTTCATTTCCATACTCCTTCATTCTTGATTCTTCTTGAACGCATCTTGACAGTACTTCGTCAAAGTCAGGTATCACATTATTATCTAGAATGGTAGTGTTGAACACATGCCATTCGGATGAGAGCCCTCCAAGTGTAGTGAGTACCATCTCTCGATCAGCTATTGTCTCCCCAATAGCCAGCAGATTGTTCCTGATTTCAATCAGCTTCAGAAAGTATGATTGGACAGACTCATCCCCGCCTTTCTTCAGATTCTTCAATTGATTCTTGAAGAATAGTACTTGAATCGCATTGTTGGCCTTGAACATGAGGATCAATTTATCATACATCTCTTTGGATGTGCTCAACTCAGAGATGTAGGCCACCAGGCTTTTATGAATGGATTCCCTGATCATCAACTTTGCTTTGATCTCCCCCTTCTTGTACTTTGTTTTGGCAGCAGCAGTAGCAGTGGATGGAGGTTCTTAGATTTTACCCTGCACATAGTCCACGACATCTTGGTCTTCCAATTTGAGATCCAATATCATCTTCCAAGCATGGAAGTCATCCTTCCTAGTCAATTTGTCATCTTCCTTGAAGCCATAGTTTATGGAACCCATTTTCCTCTTTGGTGATTGCTACAAATAGGGCTTGTCTTCACCTCAGCTCTGATACCATGTAAATTTATGTAGATATTCTATGCTTGATGCAACTTTACTTTTCACTACAGCAATCACATAAACAATCGAGTAAAATGCTGATAGAACATACCAGTGGATCTATAGAAGACAAACCAAAAAGAGAAAAATGTGGTGGTGCGTTACGGCGGTCAACAGGATGCTTCAACCAACAAAGTTTCCTTGGTCAGCCAACCCAGCATGTGTCACAACAACCTCCAATCTCGACCACACGGTCAACTCCAAGTCAGCCCAAAAAAGTCGACACGAGGACAACGATAAGAAAGTCAGCATGTGACTCGATCTTCGATCAACCTTTTGACCTCGGTTTTTGTGCCAATGTGTACGGCCTCCTAAAATCGAAGTCTCCAAGAAATTTCAGCCCTTTTGGACCATGCGTTGACCAAAGTCAACGCTAGTCAAACTTCCTTAGAAACCCTAGCTGCAGCAATTTTGTCCTTCCTCTTGGCTGTACAGATTCGTCCTTCCTCCCACGTGTGAGCTGTAATCGTCCTCCAAGGAGCTCGTACTAAATCAGAGAAGAGAAGAAGATGTGTGATGAGTTGGTGTAAAATGCTCTCCAATTTTGACTGTATTTATATCCATCATTGAGGTGTGTGACACATCTGCTGGGGGTGCAAAACATTAAGGCCGACCTGCACATATAATTTATTATAAATAATAAATTCAAAATAAATATTCTGCTCATCGGATTAAGATATATTTTATATGGATTTTACACCTCTCCGAAAGAGGAATCCAACAAAAATATCAGTATCTTAATCTGAGCATCACAACATGGAGTTTGGACCTAGTTGTCCAATTTTAACACAATTTTTATTGGAAGTTCGTGTTGGGATTCTCTCATATCACTTAGCCTTTGAGTCAAGTTACCATGGGCGGAGCGAAAACAAAGTTTTCACATTAGAATCCCAACAGATAGCATTCGTCAGGCGAAACATCGCCTCTGTTCTGCCCCAGTGCTCACATTACCAGACTTGCAACAACCATTTGAAATCGAGACATATGCCTCTGACTATGCTATTGGGGTAGTTCTTACTCAACAAGGGCATCTGGTGGCCTATCACAGTGAGACACTTTCTAATACAATTTGGAAATGCCCCATCTACGATAAAGAGATGTATTCCATCATGCAGGCTTGTCGATAATGGAAACATTACATTCTAGGGAAAGAGACGATCATCCACACATTGAGCTCTTCAATTTATCAGACACAAGGGAAGTTGCAAAATGATCTCCCTCAGAATTGGTCCACATATTTGCAACAATTCCATTTGAACATTAAATACAAGAAGGGCACCACCAATCATGTTGCAGATTGTATCAATCGTCCCCCTTATTGCAGCACTCACCACTGTCCTCAACTCTTGTGGAAAATATTCCTCTGGATGCCCGCAACTATAAAAAAATTATCTAGAATTCACCACCACATACTAAATGCTAGTGGATGGCAAAAAAGTACCAGACTTCCACTCCAAGGTTCATTTTTGTGCTACCTGGGCCACCTTTGTGTTCCTTAAAGTAAGCATGTCAAGCTCATTTGGGAGGCGCACTATAGTCAATTCGCAAGACACTTTGGTGTGGAGAACATTGTGGAAGTACTGAAAAAGTGATTTTATTTTCTAAAACTTTGATAGGATGTTGGAAAATATATCAGATCTAGCACTGCTTGTACCATCCCTAAGCCAACCATCAAGAAGAAAGGATTGTACTGTATTTGATTTTTGAAGCATCGGAAAATGTTGATCTAATAATTTGCTTGGAGGCTTGGACATCGAGTTTTTCAGAACCGGAGAAATAGTTTGACAAATTCCTGGGATTCATGTTTTATTAAAATAATTAATTATTTTAATGGAGACTAAGTCTAAACTTAGGGAAATTAAATGTAATGGGTATTAATAAAACAGAGTGTGAATCTTCTAGAGAATGAAGATCAAGTCAAGTTTTAATCTTAGCCATTAATTAGACTTCTAATATGGGTCGTTGATCCATCAATGAGAAGATTATAAAAGAAGACTTGAGGGTCATTTGGAAAGCAAGTCGGGCATACACTCAGTAACCCGAAGGAAGTCAATTATGAAGGAATAGAATTTGATTTCAGAGGGATAGTTGCAGGGCAGAGGAAGCAGAGGGCATCAGCAGTGACAAGGGTCGAGGAAAGGACGCAGAAGGCTGGAGAAGGCAACACATAGCAGTAGCGCAAAGAGCTCATGCAGGGTGACGCAGACTCACGCAGGCTCTGGGTAGAGAGACACGCAGAGGGACGCAGAGAGGAGCTATGAGTCTCTTGGGTGTCAGAAATTCTCCAGAGGGTTCGTGAGAATTTTATCTCAGGTGTTTTCCAAAGAAGTCTGCCAGTATTTTCCTTGTAAATAATTTCATTGCTGAAGAGTAATATATAAACCCTCATCTATTGCACCAGTTTTCCCGCATTGGGTTTTTCTAGGGACAATTGTCCAAAAATAATTGTGTCTATGTGATTGATTCTTATGCTTGTATTTCTTATTGTTCTGTTCTCTGCATATATTTGAGTGAATGTTGCAGTAGTATTTATTTCGAAATTTACTGGAAGAATTATGTAAATAACTTATTGGAAATAATAAGTAGGAGAAATAAAAATATCATTGCAAAAGTATTTTCAGGATTGAAATTTTCACATGGTATCAGAGCAAAGATAAATAACAAGAGCAGAGAACCAACAATGGAACGAAGATCAGACGTTGATGCAGCAGCAACTTGGAAGGGTTCACGCAGTTCTCCAGAGAAGAGGGAAAGCATGAAAAAGCAGATGGATCACAATGTTTCTGTTCTGGCATCCAGATTGGAAGAAGAATTTGCTTGTGTGTCAAGCTTTGCTTCTCCTGAGATCTGGTATATTGACAGTGGGGCTTCTATTCACATGACGGGAGTACGAGAATGTTTCTCAAGCTACCAAGAAGAGCAGATGAATTTTAAAATCACCATGCGCAATAAGGTGAAATGTACCCCTGTTGGAAGAGGTACCATAGTGTTTCAAACAGAATTTGGTAATAAGCTTCGGGCCACCAATGTGCTGCATGTGCCTGGTTTGGGGATGAACTTACTCTCTATGTCGCAACTTCAAAACAAAGTTTATGACGTTTACTTCATTGGCAAAAGAGTATATATTAAACACTCGAGTTGGAAGAAGAAGGCACAAGTCGGAGTCATGAGCAATAAACTCTACAAGTTACAACTTGAATCCCTAATGGCGCTGATAAGCAACACTAATGAGAAGGATTTGAATGAACTATGGCACAGGAGAATGGGGCACTTACAACATGGGGCGTTAAGAATTCTCAAGAAGACTGTCACGGGAGTTCCAGAACTGAGCACCAAGCAAGACGATGTCTGTAAAGGGTGTGTATTGGGAAAGTGTGCCAAGGCAGCGTATCATAGAAGCAGCAATAGGGCTAAGAGTGTGTTGGGCTTAATACACTCTGACATCTGTGGACCAATGTCCACTAGAACTCTTAGTGGTGCCAATATTTCGTCACCTTTATTGATGACCATTCCAGGAAGACTTGGATCTACTTTATGAAGACCAAGGACGAAGTCTTTGATCGATTCAAAGAGTTTAAAGCTCTGGTAGAGAATCTGATTGGAAAGCAGATAAAGACACTGCAATCAAACAATGGTGGAGAATACATCGAAAAAGACTTCACAGAGTTCTACGCAAGGGAAGGCATCAGAAGAGAGTGGACTGCTCCGTATAATCTGGAGCAGAATGGAATTGCAGAGAGAAAGAATAGAACTATTGTCGAGGTTGCAAGGGCAATGTTGTATGATCAAGACATGCCCAAATTCCTGTGGGCTGAAGCTTGTAATACAACTATCTATGTACAGAACAGGATTCCTCACAGTGCATTGGGTAAGATCACTCCAGAAAGTGTCTTCACTGGCAAGAAGCCACAAGTGAGCCACTTTAGGATCTTTGGCAGTGCAGCATACTGCCATGTGCCCGAAGAGAAGAGGAATAAACTGGATAAGACTACGGAAAAGGTATATCTGGTGGGATATAACGAGAATGCAAAGGCTTACCGCATCTACATTCCTGAGAACAGGAGGATTGTAGTATCGCGGGATGTGAAGTTCATGGAGGAAAGGGCCTTCAAGAAATCCCGGCAGATGCCTTCTGCTACACAGTCTGTGGAGGATCCGGTGGTCCAACCACAACTACCTGCGGAGGGTAATACGAGTGCCTCTCCAAGGCACGGGGATCCAAGGGATACATCTCTCGAGGAGTTGCAGGAAGGAGAGCAGGTAGATCCACCCAGTACAAGTGGTAGGACGAGCAGGGAATTACGACAAATTTTGAGGGATGTAGAGGAGTTTGTTGGAGCCCCGAGAAATGAGAAGAGGCAGCATAGGCAATCTGAAAGGTACCAAGTCTTGGTAGCCCAGGTTGGGGAACCCTCTAGTTTTCAGGAGGCAGCTCAGCATTAGGTATGGGTAGATGTGATGGTGGAAGAATACAACTCCATCATGAAAAATGATGTCTGGGAAGTGGTTCCTAGGCCTTAGGACAGATCAGTTGTGGGTTCGAGATGGATCTACAAGATCAAATATGCTGCAAATGGCAACATCGAGAAATTTAAAGCCAGGTTTGTGGCTAAGTGGTACGCTTAGAAGGAAGGGATAGACTATGAAGAGACCTTCGCCCCAGTAGCTCGATACACTTCTATTAGATTCGTGATATCCCTTGCTGCGCAGATGGGATGGGAGATTCACCAGATGGACGTCAAGACTGCATTCTTGAATGGGGTGATAGAAGAAGTATATATTGAAAAACCAGAGGGCTTTGAGACGCATGAGCAGAAAACTCATGTGTGCAGGCTCAAGAAGGCATTGTATGGACTGAAGCAAGCCCCTAGAGCTTGGTATGGTCGAATTGACAACTACTTGCAAAATATGGGATTTGTCAAGAGTGACGCGGATCCCAATCTCTACTATCTGAGAGTAGGGGATGAGCCTCTGATACTGGTGTTGTAGGTAGATGATTTATTTTTGATAGGATCATCTAGGCTCATCAAGGACTGCAAGGAAATTTAGCTGCAGAATTTGACATGAAGGCTCTAGGGCTGATGCATTATTTTATGGGGTTGGAAGTTTGGCAGTAAAAGGGTGAGATCTTCTTTGGTCAAGGAAGGTATACTACAGAAATTCTGAAGAGGTTTCAGATGGAGGACTGTAGACCTACTCCAATGATTACCAATAGGAAGAAAATTGACACATCCGAAAATGATGAGGCTGATCCTACCTTGTATAGGCAGCTCATAGGATCTCTGATGTATCTGGTCAACATGAGGCCAAACGTCTGTTATGCTGTCAATACTCTCAGTTAGTTCGTGGTGGAACCGAGGAGGGCGCATTGGGCAGCAACCAAACATGTTCTCAAATATCTACAAGGAACAGTCGAGCTTGGACTGAAATACACTCGAGGCAATGGCATCAGGTTGAGTGGGTTCACTAACGCAGATTGGGCAGTGAGTCCAGTAGATCGGAAAAGTACCAGTGGGTATTGTTTCAGTGTTGGATCAAGAATGACCTCCTGGTGCAGCAAGAAATAGAAATATGTGGCTTTGAGCTCAGTAGAGGAAGAATATATGGCAACAAGCACGGCTTCGTGTGAGGCCATATGGCTTCATAAATTGCTTGTGAACTTACTCAAGGAAAAGATGGAGGCGACCAACATTCTATGTGATAATCAGAGTTGCATCACAGATTGACATCAAGTGTCACTTCATCTGGGACTGTGTCCAACGGGGAATTGTACAATTGCAGTACACTCCTACAGGAGAACAGGTGGCGGATATCCTCATGAAAGCTCCGGGGAAGACGAATTTTGTCTGTTTCAGAGAAAAGATGGGGATGATCAAGAACCCATTTTAGTAGCAGGAATGGATAGGCTCAAGATTCAGAGGGAGCTGCAATATAGATGAGGTAGTGACAGTAACAGTGTCATGGGCAGCAGTACAGTTGCAGCAGTGCAAATGATGTTTCAAGACAGAGCAAATGCAGCTGGCATATTGCTAGAACACTTTCCTTGCTAAGAGGGAGTGTTGATTTTTGTAGCATCGAAAAGTGTTCCAAGTCTCAAAATTTGTAAGGAGACTTGGACATCAGTATTCCAAAGAACCCAGAAACCGTTTGTGGAAATTCCACTCGGTTCATGTTTTATTAATTATTTTAATGGAGACACTTAAGTCTAAACTTAGGGAAATTAAATAATTAATGGGTATTAATAAAACACGGTGTGAATCTTCTAGAGAACAAAGATCAAGTCAAGTTTTAATCTTAGCCATTGATTAGACTTCTAATCTGGGTCGTTGATTCATCAATGAGAAGATTATAAAAGAAGACTTGAGGGTCATTTGGAAAGCAAGCCGAGCATACACTCAGTAACCCAAAGGAAGTCGATTATGAAGGAATAGAATTCGATTTCAGAGGGAGAGTTGCAGGGCAGAGGAAGCATAGGGCATCAACAATGACAAGAGTCGAGGAAAGAAGGACGCAGAAGGCCGAAGAAGGCAGCACAGAGCAGCAGCGCAAAGAGCTCGCGCAGGGTGACACAGTCTCACATAGGCTCTGCGCAGAGAGACACGCAGCGAGGAGCTGTGAGTCTCTCGGGTGTCAAAAATTCTCCAGAGGTTTCGTGAGAATTTTATCTCAGGTGTTTTCCAAAGAAGTCTGCCAATCTTTTCCTTGTAAAGAATTTCATTGCTGAAGAATAATATATAAACCCTCATCTGTTGCACCGGTTTTTCAGGATTTGGGTTTTTCCGGGGACAATTGTCCAAAAATAATTGTGTCTATGTGATTGATTGATTCTTATGCTTGTATTTCTTAGTGTTCTATTCTCTGCATATACTTGAGTGCATGATGCAGTAGTATTTATTTCGAAATTTACTGGAAGAATTCTGTAAATAACTTATTGGAAATAATAAGTAGGAGAATTAAATCTATCGCTGCAGAAGTATTTTCAGGATTGAAATTTTCACATACACTCCTCTGCCTACTCCTAGCTAGCCATGGGAATCCATCTCCATGGACTATTTGTCTGACCTCCCTTCCACCAAGCATGATAATGACTGTTTATTTGTGGTTGTAGATAGATTTTCTAAGATGGCTATATTGGTGGTGTGCAAGAAGAGTATCACAGCAGAGGACACTGTCAAACTCTTCTTCAAATGAGTGTGGGTACATTTTGGGATCTCGCAGACCATTATATCTCTTAGAGGCACTCAATGCAATGGGGACCATTGCTTCCTAAAGGGGTAGGACTGATCTAGGTTGATATTGGTGACCACTAGTGTATTCCACCTAGACCCCCAACACCGTTTCTTTCAGTTTCCTTAATTGTAGCACAATTTACAATTTTTAGCAGTTTTTCGGGTCCTAAATTTTCGGAGTTGCTTTGAAGCCCTAAACAACATTTTTTTGAAAAACGTGCCAAGCCTATACCCATGGGCAAGGGCTTTTCCATAAATGTTTTTGTCATCGGATAAGTCTTTCTAACGAGGTATCGTGCATGCCAAACGAAGATCATATGGCCAAATTACGACCCCGAGAAGTTGGCATTCCAACTAATCCCAACAGGGCCTACAAAATTTTGACACTTCATCTCCTAGTGTTAGGATTTTGGATGTTTAGGTTTCCCATTGCTTATCAATAATAAAAAGGTTTCCAAGCCTCATTGTAACACACTTCAGAAAGCATGTAGCTTTCACATCTCTTCTTAGAGATAAGCTACCATTGATCGAACTAGTTTATTTCCATTTTGCATGTAAACAATTTGAATATTTGTTATTAATGAATTGAAGTTCAGTTTTCACTGTAGCTCTGTGTTTCTATTTAAGTCTGTATTTCATTTCGTTCTTGCATAAATCTGGATCATCAAGGGTGCTTTTGTCCGTGGCTCTAGTTATACACCTTGGCCCAGATAAGCAAGCGTTTTAATTCAACCCCTGTGACCCTATGACAGAATTTAAATTTAAACCAGTGGGATCATAATTCTTTTTCGGTTTCCTCTCCTATGTGACCTTCCCTAGCCCTGGGTTGTGTTTGTTCATGGGGTTTATTATGCTCTTGGTGACCTACCTCAGCAGTCAGCTGCATTGTAAAATAGGTTTCTTGTCTCTCAGATTTTCAGCCTTGTCACCTCTAGATGTCCTTTCATGATTATCCATGTCTACAGGCTAGGGCTTTTGCTGTTAGTCTTACATTTTGTCATTTATCTTTGTTATTACCTCATATGGTTGAGTCACTATATGTCTGCATTGTCACAGAGTGATGGACACTTTCAAGACCATTTGCCTTCTTTACTCACAATTAAAACATAAAACACACTCAAAAAGAATGACAGACCTGAATTGAGGTTCCAGAACGTAAGTTCAATGTAGTAAAGCTTCCATCAGCAGCTGCAGTCTCGACTTCTGCTTGCCTTGCAATGTTTAAAAAAACCTCCTCCAAAGTCGCAAGACTCAGTTGAATGTCTGTAATCCCTAGCTCTTCTTCTCTATCTTGCAGTTCTGCAAAGAAATCCTGAAAGAGAAGGCACACTTCTTGGTCTTTTGTCAATTTCAAAATACCTACTAGACTATTTCATCATTGGCATTAACAGAAGATTGCGATAGTTAATCCAAAATTTTCATGGTCTGGAATTGAATGTTTGTGCAATTCAGTGTATGCTTTGACTAAACAAAAGTAGTTTGAACGGGAGATAGTAGAGGGAAAAGGAACAGTAGAAGTGTATACCATCAACTGTTCCTCTTTTTCACGAGGAATGATAAATGTTATGTAGGCTTTGTTCTCTTCCTTTGGATCTACATTCAGACGCTGCCAGGTAACATTGACCAAATCTTTATTGGATTAGAGACAGAAATTTTGTTAACCACTGTTTCAGGGAGGAGCAGATTACAGAATGTTTGTATTTACCTCTCTAAAGAAATGTTTCACTGGGTCACTCTGGTGTCCACTGTCTTCTCTTTGCAAGGAATCGCTCGCATTTTGCAATAAACTGTCTCTTCTTGTTTCTTTTTGCACACTTACATTTACAACAAACCCAGTTCCAAACTGGGATTTCAAACGAACTGAAGTGCCAATGCATCGTAGCTTTCCTCTGGCCATGATGGCTATTCTGTCACTCAGTATATCAGCTTCTTCCATTGAATGAGTTGTCAAGACAATGGCCCGATCCTTCTTCATATGCTCAATGATGTCCCATACATATCTTCGTGTAACAGGGTCCATGCCAGTAGTCTGTAGAGATATATATCAATCAATCAGAACAAAAGGATAGGCATATAAATGTACAAGAGGAAACTAGTATCTAAGAAGATTGCTAATTTGCAACAGAAGAAAGAATCTGTGTACAGTTGCCTTGCCTAGAAATGCAAAAAGGAGAAGTCTAAGAAGAAAGCATATTCTAGTAAAGAAACAAATTCTAAGAATCCATTTGATGCTTTATAGATGTAAACAGGGTGGAATGATTGAAAATACAGGTTCATCCAAGAAAACCAGTTTAGGATCTCCTATGAGGGCTATTGCCACACTAAGGCGACGCTTCATTCCTCCGCTGTAGCTGCCAGCCCGGATATGAGCTGATTCTGATAGCTTTACTTGTGATAACAAGTTTTCTGCATCCTGCAAGATAATAACCAAACCTCGCTCATCATGTGAATGGTGATTTTGTGAAAAAAATCAGCCTTGAAGACAGTCACGACTCACAAGCAGTCAATTGCAATAACAAGAAATGGAAAACTACAATTTCCAAGAAAACCAAAGCCAATAAGAACATACAGATTTAATGGCAGATCTTGGCATGCCTTTGATGAGAGCTGATAGAGCATTCCACAGAATATCAAACTGCAGACTAAATGAAAATTAGAATACTTCATATTGTAGTGACAATGCACAAATAGATGAAGATCTATACAAAATACACAAGATATTCAAGCATAACTGCATCCCAATTACTTGAATGTTGGTAAGACAGGATCGTACCTGAGGACAGACTCCCATTATACTTCGAATGTTTGACATTCCACTTGTGCTTTTGATAGACTGCCCATAGATCACTGCTGTGATTGATTTACGAATACATAACAAGACTCAGATGACTGTTTAACCCATTCACTCCATTAAGTAAAAATCAAAAGCAAGAATAGGGGAATATGATATTAAACTTTCAGACCGGATATTGAATCCAATGTTCAATACTTTTACTGTTATTAAGAAGTAGAAGAGTCACTATGCATCAAGAAGTTATTAAGCATTGTCAAAGCAAGATAGCAGACCATTCTAATGATAACTTATGACCCTTGCCATATCTTTCACAAGCTACATTCAATCAAATGTGTTTTGTAATTCAGGATGATATATTGAAAAGTAAAGCTCAGGGAAAAGCATCTGGTTATAGCAAATTACCGTCACCAGCTGTTACTGGAGTAGTTCCAGTAAGGCAGTTGATTGTAGTTGTTTTCCCAGCTCCATTGGGTCCAAGGAGACAGAATAGCTTATCTTTCTCAATGTTTATCCATAAGCCCTAAAAGTTGGTTAAATCAAAAGGAAGAAAAAATAAATCTAATCAGAATGAGCATAAGTATTTTTTCATCAATCTTCAGTTGTATTCTGCTCTTTCATGTAAGAAAGTTGAGAATGAATCATAAAATATCCAATGCCATTTTTATGTGTTAATATACCTTTACAGCATGATGAGGAGCCGTTTTTCTGCATTTGCAGCAACCAACCATATTTCTTATACCAGGAAATGTCTTGATGAGGCCACGAACTTGGACAGCCACATTTGGACCCGTCGTATCCTCAGTTACTTGCTGTCTGACTAATGATTCCTCTGCGGCAACATCTTCATCATCAGGACTACTTTCAGGTAACGGTGGAACAGATCCTGTACAGCTACAACAACCACCGCCTGCAGAAATCAAATATTCTTAGTGAAGCAAATTGATGGGTGTTATTTTTTTCAGAAACTACAATCACATCAGTGAAAAGAGAACCACGATGAACAAAATAATTAAATTTCCTGATTACCTTCTGCTTGATCGCTAGCTTTTCCAGTCCAATATGATATCTTCAAAAAGTAAAACCAAGACTTTTTAACACCATTCACATCTGGGAGTACATTGTCAAAGTAGATGGCGAGAATGAACCACAGAAACAATGTTGCAGTGAGCCATTTGAAAATATCATCCTGGAAACATGGTGCATCTCTCGTGTCATGTCTTTAAAAGAAGTAAAACAGGAGGAACTACAACTTTTAACCCATTAACCAGCCCACTCAGTTTGCTACCATAGAGCTCATAAACTACTAGAATATCAGCATTATGCATCAGTGGGGAGGCAACGAGACAGTGAGGAATGGCAAGTTCTAGTTCTATTCCAATGCAGAATCTAGTTGACATTCCTTGCTCTATAATAAGGAAAATATGAGGTTTCTTTAGGTAAAATGGCTCCAAGTAAAACAGGAGGGACTGCAACCTTTAATCCATTCCCCAAGCTATCTAGTTTCCTATCATAGGGCTACGAACTACTAAATATGAAGTCAGTCTCTGCAAATTAATTAAATATGAAACGGGCCCTTGGAAATACGCAAATGTACAATTCATGTAAGGGAAAGGGGTTAATATTAGTAGATGGGCAAATCTTTTATGCTAATTTCAGAAAGAAATATTCACCCATCTCTGTTTTTATAAAATTATTTTATTTTAAAAATTATTAAATTTTTTGTAAAGATTATATAAAATTATTAGAAATTTAAATATTTTTATAAAAATATAGTAAAACATTTTACAATTATATATTATATATTAGTAATAAAAAATATTCCCAAAAATAAATTTCTATCCAATAAAAAAAATTAACCTATAAATATCAGGTGAACCAACCATTTGAATAACGCAGCCAGAGTCTGCTGAAGGACATTTTGATCTACTAGACCAGCTGATTCCTTCATCTTGATCTGTACTCGTCGCATCTCCCAGCAAGGTTAGGCCTTGAGCAAAAAGATTTGGAGAGAAAAAGGACCAGATGGCACGGAAGCTCTTAGAATATGTATCTGAATATAGAAATCCATTTGTTGTAACAAGCTGCACAAAATAGAAGATATTTATATTAGTGTTTTGGATTATATGAACTCTGCTTTTAGGAGTTGTGCAAAATGATAGCTTTATGGAGATTTTACAAAGGATTGAAACATGAACATAAGCAAACACTACTACCGCTAAAAACAAACCTGTGTTATGAACCCAAGTATGTAGACGAAGAATCCGACAGTGGTGGCAGATGAAGATTTGCTTATAAAGGCAGACAACAAGAAGGCAAATCCAACCTGTTGCATGATCATGTGAAGTGAGTATCTGCTACTCATGCCTAAAGATTGCAATCCAAAATAATTCAGTCTCCATGTATATTCCTCCTCTTTTCCCTTAGTTTAAAGTCATTTCATCTCTGCAATGTGAAATCTGTATTTTGAAATAAATGTTTACTTCACAATTTCAATGGTAACTTATTAACAAGTGGTCATTCAGTATAACTGTCAAAGACGAACCATATACATGCAGAGTGTGTATCAAATATATGCATATGTGTCATCATGTGCACAAAGTGGATTATGATTGAAATGTTGATGGCCTCGATGTGCATCTGAAATTCTTCCTTTTTTTTAAAGAAAATCAAAGTCTTTACTCTACAGGTTCGAAAGTAACTGGGATGGATGTTCATGTCCTCACCATGTTTAATTGAAAGAGAAAGAACAAAAGGAACAAAATTGAGAAGCTGTTCTTGAGGAAAAAGTTGAAGTGGAACATCATTCCAAAGAGGACCATGAGAATCGCAGATACAGATGTGAGGATGCCTTCCCAAGTCAGCCAAGTCAACCAGTAGGCTGAATTATAAAGCCCCATAATAGACATTGCCTGTCGGATCCCAAAAGATAGTTAGATAACAATACCTATACCAACTTGCAAAGTTGTTTAATGCAATCATGATTCAAACTAAAAGAAGGCATTTCCTGCATCAATTCAAATGCTAATGCTAAATCAAGAGTGAGAAATCTTTTTGAAATGTGTTCTAGAAGCATTTGAAATTTTCAATAGAAAACCAAAAAAGGGCAATCATTGACAAGGATACCTGACGAAGTTTAAGCTCCTTTTCGGCAACTATAGAACCTAGTTGAATGACAAACCCGAACATTGCAGCGGCAAGAAAAAATGTAGGCCCGGCTTCTGCAACTATAGAGAAAGTTTCAATGGCTGGATGTGCAAATTCCTTCAGTCCTACAGTCCAGCTAAAGTTGGAATCTGCATCCGATGACAAAACTGTTGTATAATATGCACTTTCGGCTAGGGAATACAGGAGCAAACTCAACCAGCTTGTCAGTATAATAGAAGGGGTGACAGTTGAACACTGCTACACAGGCTAACACAGCCTCTAGGGGCATAGATTTTGACCAACCAATTGTAACACTAACTATATTTAACTCATTAAATAAAAAATAAAACCTTGCCAAATCAGATGACATATGACCATCAGCCATTTGTTTACTGATTTTATACGTCACCATCCCAAAGAGTCATATTTCAAAAGCTATGTTATCCTTCATAGCTTACTTCCAAGTTCCATGTTTGCACTTAGGCCACTTGGCTATTTGTATGCATGAATATCACTTGGCGGAACTCCAACATCCCTTGAATTAAAAATCTTGAACACTCCAGTTGCAAATGAAAATATGTGATTGTTGGCCTTAAGATATCATATTTGTTGTTTAGGTTGTGCATCTTTTCAGTGGGCTAAAAAGGAGTTGTGCCTGTATTTCAATCAGCGTGCTTAATTTTTTATACAGATTTTTGGAAATGAACTTATTCACATTTTAAAATATTTTGAAAATGTGATGGATAAGAAAGCTAATTAGGATGGTTATTCTTAATTCTAATGTAGATTTTATAATTGGATGGTAGATTTTAAAATATTTTGGAAATATAATAAATAGTGAAATCAATTAGCACAGTTGCACAGTTATTCTTAATTCTATTGTGGATTTTATAATTTGATTATAAATTCTAAAATATTTTGAAGATATGATGGATAGCTAGATCAATGGAACCTTGTAAAGTTTGAGGAATATAAATATCTCATAGATTGTTACTGATTGATGCTACAGACCTCAGTTAGTTTGCAACTCTGAAGTAGTTTTTAAAGAAAAATTTTAAGGAACAGAAAATAATAGAATGCACATGGAGGCAAACTACATTAGATAGCTAGTATAGTTTTACTAGATAGATAAAAAAATTAAATGTAAAGATGATATAAGTTATAATTATCAAAATTGCAAAACAGGACAAAGTTGTTTAAGAGGCAGAAAAGCAAGCACATGAAACTACTTTTATCTATAAATAAAAGTATATTGGTTTTTTTAATTGAAAAAAAACTTGATTAATTGTTTAATTTTATATGATATCAGAAATATTTTTTGCTGAATAGATTATCCCAAGAACTAGCTGCCAGAATACCTGCATAGTTTTCCCTGCTGTCTTTGAAGGCCTCGCATTCTAAAATGAAATGTTTTTCTGTTTCCACTTTCCGGAGGAGCAAAAAATACATACTCTTTCCTCCCACATTTCTTTTGGCCTTTTCCAGTGCCCTGTGTCACAACGGAGTTGATGAGAATTAGTCCTTAATTGAGCAATAAGAATTTTAGATCTCCAAGAAATATTAGCCCCTATGTACGCCTTTTGTTGATGGTTATGCGTGGGGTTAAACTCTTCAATGTAGTACTTCTTTCTCTCTAGCTCTTTCTCCCAAGTACGTTTGTAGAACTTATCCATAACAAAAGTTTTTATCTCTTTACTGTTTGTAGGACACATGTTCAAGCAAATACCCCATTTACTAAACCATTTGTTATTTTGTTGCATCCAAGTCTTCTTTCTTTTGCACAATCTGTCACTAAACACAACCTTAGGCCATCTACCCTTTTCCATTTGCTCAATTTTTTTTCAGATACCTTATGACTCGCACCATAGCAGTTGCTTCAATAGGAGCAGCCCTTGTTTCACTTAACAGGATAGCATAAGGAACTGCACTTTTAATTTTGAATTTGTTTGTAATCAAACGCTTCTGAATTTTCTCAATTTGTTTCCACTGCATCTCGGTTGTGCTGCTGGCCCACAGTTCACAACCGTAGAGAATCACCGGAATCACTAGATGCCCAAAAAGAGTTAGAGTGGTTTTCTAGTCCCACAGCTCTGCCTCTCGACACCTGTTTTGAAGAGCATAAAATGCTTTCCAACCCCCTAAAGTTCTTTTCTTTCTACAACCATCCCAACTTAAATTTCTGTTGAAGTCAATTCCGAGGTATTTGTAGTCTGCAACTTCTTCCAGAATGCTGCCTTCAAAATAGAACTTATGTTGGTTATGCTTTCTTTCGTTAGACAAAACCACTACTTTCGTTTTGCTAATATTGACTTGCATCCCCACCCTTCTATAAAAATGCTCAAGGGAACGTAAATGCTCTTGCAAACCAAAAACCGATTTAGCAATCAATATAAGGTCATCTACGTACAAAAGAAGCCTTATAACGAACTTGCCCAAATGGATACCGTCACCCCCTTGCGAATTTAGCGACTCTTCAAGCTTGTCAATATATAACCCAAAAAGGGTAGGAGACAATGGGCAACCTTGCTTGACCCCGATATCGCTTCTAAAACTTTCAGAAATGTCTGCTGAAGTTCTGATTTTGACTTTCACTTCTTCATACAACCTATGCACAGCTGCTCTCAAATGCTTGGGAACCCCGAGTTCCTCTATTCTGCCCCAAAGCTTATCCCTAGGAACCGTGTCAAAAGCTTTTCTGAAATTAACAAAGCAACAGAAAACTTCTTCCTTTTTTTCCCAGACTTTTTCAATGATGTGCCTTAAAGTTATACAATGATCAACTATGGAATGTTTAGGTCTAAAACCTGCTTGCCCTTTAGCATGTTTATCTCTTTCTTCTGCCCACTTGCTGATTTTCTTTTCTAACATGATTCCAAATAACTTTGCAAACAAGGGGTTTATCATTATGATTTTATAATTGGAGGGATTATTGACGTCGCCACTCTTGAAAAGAGGTATTGCCATACTAGTTGTCCAATCTGTGGAGAACCCCTGCTGTAAGATGATGTTGAAATTTTTTGTGATGTGAGATAAAAGAATTTTTAAGCCCCACTTTTTAAAAAATTCCCATAAATTTGTATGGATGCACTTGCACTTGGGCTTCCCCTCACCCACAACTATCCTCATTGCCATTTGCCTGCTTGTGCTCCCTGTTGTTGTAGTAGTTGAAGTTGAAGCAGTAATCGTTGTTCCACTCTGCTCATTTCTTCTTCACTGGGTCTACACTCTAAAGGGAGTATGTCACTGGACCTAAATCTTCTTCTCCGGCTTGTGGCCTCATGTGGCTCAGTCTAGTCGTTATAATTACACCTGCCTGCCTGCATTCGGTACTTCTCTGTGATCAATCCGACGCTAACAACTTAACTCGGTGACATGGTTAGACTAGTTATAAAAGCAAAAACCCTAGTAATGGAGGGAAAGGAAACATACTGCTAATCTCATGCCTGTGTCTTACCGGGTCAATTCCAGGGTGGGAATTTGAAATTCCGCTCACCTCTCAAATGGAATGGGCTAAACAAATTAACCAGACGTTACGGTGTGTCTCCATGGGTCAATGCCACGGTTGGAATTTGAAATTCAACCATCTCTGGCAAATTTCACTGTTTAAATAAATTAATAATCAGAGGTGTTGTAATTAAATTTCAATTTTTTTATCAATTGTGTTATTGTATTTAATTACTCTGGATGTAATTTATTTTCGGGTCTACTAAGTTTCTAGAGATCAAATAGGTGTTAACTTCTTTTAAAGTGAAAAGATCTTGACCTTGGTAGATTGAAAATTAAGATGGATCTAGGCCGGGTTAAGAATACCATGAAAAAAACCATTAATTAGAGTGTGAAAATGTTAAAGAACATTACAAATCTCTACCATACTAATTAGTGTAGAATTTTATGTTTTTTATTTTATTTTATTTTGTTTGTTTTTATTTTGATCAAATCAAATTGTTAAATACTACAACATCTCTAATACTGGTTTTGAGAAAACTTATCAATGTAATGAGTTTTAAATCATTAAAAATATTTTACAATATTTCAAAGTTCAAATTTGTATCATCTCGCTAATAATCACTGGTATAGTTCTTTTTTTTTTATAATTTTTTTAAGTGCAAAATTTCAAAAAAAATTCACAACTAGAAAAATTTTGTTCCACATATATATATATATAATTGTTTCAATTACATTTTTGATTGTATAAATGGTTTGAAAATTCATTTGCTATTGGGATTGTGTAGACTACACAACTTAAGCTTTCATGGTTAAATTTCATTCAAAATTCACTAAAAAAAATAACCAAAATGTAAAATAGCGATTTTTTCAATTGCTTTATATGATATACACATAGTCTTTATATATAGAGAGAGATATAACTAATTGTTTTTTTAATATTTATTTATGATTTACATTGAACTTTTATATTATTAGTTATATTTTTTAATTGTTATATATTGATTTTATATTAAAAATTAAAATAAATTACATATCTCACTCTTATTAATTTTATTAGGAAATAATTGATTTTTTTTTTACTTTCAATTACTTATTTTCTCTTACATTGAAATATTTTATTATGATTAACATTTAAAAAAAAAATTGTATTTTTTGAGTACTTTCTCTCCCTATACACATATACACATATGTATGAAATTGATCTTGAAATAAACTAGTATAGACCCATCTTCACTCCAAATCTATCAAGAGCAGAGAGGGATTAAATCTCTAAATATGCAACAACAACAACAACAAAAATTTATAGTGCCTAGCTTAATGAAATATTTGCACCTGGAAAGATTTGGTTCTTTTTTGAAGTTAAAATGGATCTATGATGATTTTGAGTAACATAATAAAATGTTTCAACTATTTAAAAAAAAAAAATCACTTGTTTTATATAATATAGACATACTTACATTGAAATAATTTATTTATCATTCATTTTCTACACATAAAAATGTTAATATTGTACCATAACTTAAGGTCTTATTGCAATCTTTGCACAATATAATTTCATGTGGATAACTACCTCACATATTTTATGCCATAATTTACCGATATTGTTGCAATATTCATGCATGATTTTTACATATTTATATAATGATTGTTTATTCTTAAGGTTTGTAGGAAAGCTATCCAAAAATAAAATCCTTGTAAATAGCTCATACTCTGGTAAATAGCATATTTACTATTAGATATTTCCACTATAATTTCAACATGTCGTTGCATAAAAAATGGATAGGAATACGACCATTATTTATGTCATTCTTAACACTTATGTAGGAGTAAAACTAGAAATGTATAGCCTTAAAAGAGGTTACTAGCCACCAAAAATTATGCAAGTCCCTGTCCAGCAAGAAATTAATTTATCCATTTCACATCTCAATTTATTCGTTCTTGTTAAAGAAAGACTACAGGATTCAATTTGTGTATTGACCATGTATATTATAATTTTTTATGCAATTTTTCCTAGACTATAAGTTCTAACTTGAGTGGCAAGGACATTGAAATACTTTATTATGGCTAATATTAAAGTATATTTTTGTTTTATATATATGTTTAATGAATATATAATGAATCACACATTATGTAATATTAATAATATTATTTTTAAATGTCATTTTTGAACATCATGTTAAATAGTGAAGGCATTACATACTATAACTCCCTAATACTTAAATGTAAATTAAAGATTTTTTTATATTCAATTACTTTATTTTCTATATAATAAGTTTAATGTAAAAATTAAGGTAAATATTATTTTATTTATTTATTGATGACATTGATTTTTGTATTATTATTGTTTTTTAATTTGTTAATAAAAGGTTTATATAACTATTTTTAAAGGTAATGATACATGGCAACATCTCTCTCATACTAAGCTATAGGGTGTCTCTCGGCTTAATTAGTGTGCTTTCATGCACACACATAATTTTTATATTAAACAAAATACATATGCATAAAATAACTCATCACCTTGGCTTGTTACTATGAAATTGTCGAGGCAAGGCTAGTTGAAACATTACATCTCATGTTAGCACATGCATTATAATAGATCATGTCAAAATTGACACTAACATACTATATCCATAAATCACAAGCAATGCAATAATCAACACATGTCAATAATCCACATAACAACCAGGTTCTAGCATCTATCACCTTTTTCTAGAGCCCTATATTGTTTCCAATGGTTTAGTGTGGAAACCTTTAGCTCGAATACCACTTTGTAACGCACCCTCTTACCACCCATAGACCACAGTAAAGGTAGAAGGAGGTAGTTACTATGATAGACCCGACCTCTAATGCCCTGTCATGGAAATGGGGTCAAATTTTTGACATTTTTCGAACTCTTCAAAACTCAAATAACCATCGCCATTGTGTTTGTCTCATTGAGACCTTCCCAACAATATAAACTTTGCCTCAATATGACTTCGATTAAAATATATGGCCATTCAAATATTAACCTACTAGTCCACGACATGTCATCAAACTATGCCACATGGCACTCATGGGTTCCCTATGCCTATGTGGTGCTCCACCATATGACCATATCACACCCCCAAGGGGTCTATGTCTTACTACTGTCTGTGGCTATACCACACCATCATGCACTGGTACATGTATTTCCTGGCCCCTAACCCTTTTAAACATAAGTGCATGCCCCCTCCTTTCTAATTGTCAAGGGTTTGGGGAGTGGGGCAAAACCCCTCAATATCATCCAATGGGAAAATTCCTATGTTGGAAAAACTTTCCCTGACCCTTTTTCTCCTATAACTCAACTTTAAAATGTCGGGGTGATGTCATGGCTTGAAACCTCTAGGGTGACGTCATTTTGACCTTCCCCACTATGACCCTTTTTCCCCAGAGCTTTTACACTGCGCCCCATTTGGAAATTGTCGAGGTGACATTACACCCTCTAAGTGGCCTCATCTGGGAGTGCCATGTGTCGCTCATTTTTGGCCCACTTGGCCATGCTAAATGGTCATATTTGGGTGCATGTGTCATGCCACTAGGGTGTCACGTCACCCCTGCTCCACATCATCTACCACCATGGCCTAGGTCTCATCGTTCTTCAACCCCCTTACAAAACAGGTTTTCTTGTTATGGTAAAATTTTGGTGTTTTTAATGTTTTTTTGGGTCAAGGATGGGGACAATGATTTTGTCGTTGACTGCCATTCCTCTTTCCCATCCCATCCCATTTCCTTGTCTCATGACCAAAACTCAAGGGCACACTTACAATATCCTTTAGGGTCCCAAAGACCCAAGACTCATTCAACAATTGCAAAAGCCACAAGCAATCAATGGCTCAGATTAAATGAGAGACCCCAATGCATTTCACACACACACACACACACACACACATATATATATATATATATATATATATATATATATATATATATATATATATATATATATATATATAAGTGTCAAGTCCCTCCATGAATTGGCTTCTGCCACTCCCATAGCTTGTCACACACACACACATTTTGTATGGTCTGGGACACCCTCGACTCCCTACCATACAACCTATCCCTCCTAAGCTTATTAGGGCCTCAACCCAACCACACATATATGTAGTTGTGTTGTCCTTCTTGAGCTTGATAAAGACTCGATGTGTGTGTGTGTGTGTGTGTGAAGTGATGTCTCTCTTGAGCTTGAGTGTAGTGCATCACGACTTATATATGCATGTACATACTTATATAAACACATAGCCTATGACTTAGAGTCAACAATTCTATCCTTCCTAAGATTATAATTCTGACATCCACACACACACACACACACACATACACATATATTGATATACACGCAAAACACATAGGCCTATCTCTCCTGAACTTTAGAAGACTTAGCTTGGTCAAAAGGCACATTCACATAATTGTAATGCAAGTATTTATTAGAGACTCACCAATCTCTTTACATTTAGGCTATTTAGACTAATTGCAGGGTCATGTTAACTCAAATAACTACATGTTTATGAAGACTAGAATTTAATATGATTGACGTTCATAAAACAAGCACAAGAGTCACCCATTTACTTAGAATTTACACAAGGAAAACAACACTCCATATCCGCATAGGATGTCACATTCCTCATCATTAACACACCATGAAATCGACACAATAGATATGTATATAATATTCAGTTTTCAAGAACATAAATTGACACTCATCTTATGAAGTGGTTTGGAAACTGAGATTGGGACTAAAACTCTTTGCCTAACCTTAGATTGGCTTGCACTACAGTGTTTCTTGCGACAAATCACCCTTGATCTAAATTCCATAGCTTGAAGAGTGCTCAAAGGAAGTGAACTAATACTGTTAGTTGAAACAGGGGCTACATAGGCTACACCAACTCCACCCACCAACTAGACAATTTAACAAGCTGAAATAGGGAATCCAGAGGTCTCGCCACCTCCACCCACCAACTATTCAACTTGACAAAATGACACAGGGAATCCAGAGGTTATACCACCTTCGCCCTTAGAGAAATTTCCCTCAGTGGTTCCACCTAGAACAGGGAGTCTAGAACTCACTGAGAATAAACTAAAAACAAGCATAGGAAATCTTAAAGGCTCTCCTTAGCTAGGAATCCAAATATCAAAGACTTTTCTCGCCATATAAGCAAGGGAATCCAAATATTAAACCATATCAACCCTCCAGTTGAAACAGGGAATCCAAAGACTTGGCCCTTCACGTGGGAGATGCTTGTCCATCCTTCTAGTGCTCAACCAAAATTATTTTCTTCTCCTCCCAGATCCTGTAGTTACGCTAAGTTTTCTTGCCCATGTCTTCCTCTATTCACTACCTATGCTTTCTATCTATTTTTTCATTTCCCTCTTCATAAAATTTCCTCGTCCTCTTGTGTGTTTCCCGTCTTTACTCATTTGGTTTCTTGTTTGACCCCAAGCTCCCTCGCTAGGTTCCCCACTGTCCTCTATGTGGCATTTCTCCACTCTTGTTTGTTACAACGACCCTCCAACTCCTCAACATGTGTTCGACCATGACAAGACTTCCCAACAACGCAACCCTTTTCCTCTTAAATATTGTCCTTTCTTGCTTACAAATTTATCCAAGAGGGGCATGGCCCTTTCCTTTCTTCTCTTGCTGAATTTAACAGTGTGGTCAACTCATTTAAGGCACACCAGTCAGGCTCCCATGGTTTTCATTAAGAAACCAAGTTTCCTTCTGATCCCAAGCAATATTCCTCCCCAAGCTTTGAAATTTGTGTCCCAATTCTTAGGCCTTTTTAATTACAACAAAAATTCTTTTAGGTAATAGGGGATTAATCATGGGTTGTCACATCTACCTTTCACTCATAGTGCTTAACCTCTACCAACTCACATGTGGCACAACAATGACTTATAGCGGAAATAATCCCTATTTGCCGTAGATAAATGTTAGGCCAAAACTAAATCAACTAGGATACAATTGAATCCTATATTGAACATAATCCCAACCTATTCGTCCTGCTTTTGAGCTCCACTTTCTCACTTCATCAACATCGTAGATTACAAGAGATGAAATGTAGAAAATGGAATCAAAACTAGTGATTAAAACAATAAAAATAAGCCCACATGCAAGAGACAAGTTCCCTATAATACTACTCATAGTTTTGAATACAATATCAAATGATGGTAAAATGAATTAATTGTTATGGGATCCATAAGTCCTTATACACTCTCACTTTCATGGCTATACACTTGTTGATGAGTGGTCTCATTAATTTAATGTGCAATGATATTGTTTGATTGGATTCAATTGTGACACTCCACCATCACCCTAAAAGGTTTTAAAAAAACCACGATTGACCCCTCTCTCAAGTGTGCTCCAATGTTAGCCTAATGCTTAACCCTTAGAATGTTGGGATAAGGAATCAATGATGATTGATGAATTACCAACCATGATTTTTTTTTCTAATATTGATATCCTTCAACATAATTAGGCCTTGAAAGGTTGCAATGGTGTTAGGGCCCTAGTCTAACCTCCTTATTTTAAGGTTATTCACTTAATATACAAGGCCATCTTCTTTGAATAAGGCCCACTAGGTAGTGGTGGATAGTTATTCAATGTGAATGGGTCTTCTTTATTAAACAAAATCGACTAAATGGTTGTTACTCATTAATCATGGGACCAGAAGTAGTTAGGATATACTAGTGAGAAACTATTTATAGAGCTAGAAGGCTATGCAATGTGTTTTTAAGGATTGTTATTATATTGAAGTTGTACATAAAGGATATTTCCCCTTTGAAAAGGCCTATGAACATTACACTTAGTAGGAATGATTAAAAGAATGGATTTATTTTGGAAGATTAATTTCATTATTTCTTGTATGTGGTTCTTTTGCATTTATATTTCTTTGAATATTGTTCATGTTCTACTATTTATGCCAATAAAGCACATTATAAGTGGTATTAGATATCTTTCCTTAACTACTATGTGATTAAATTTTATATATTTTTATCTTTTTAGATTAGAGACATGTTCCAACATCTTTATATTACATGAAGATCTATCATTCACTGGGAAAACCTATAGTTGGAAAAGAATACACACATATCCTACAATTGGTGTCACTTGGTTGGACATCCTCGTAACCTTTGTTGCTACTCCGAGGAATATTGCATCATACAAAATTTTCCTTCAATTCAATCTTCCATGTATCATCATGTATATCAAAAGCAACATAATTACAAGCTTAATGAGAACCATACAACGTTCTAAATTTTCTAAACGTTACATTTAGTTATTGTTTTTACCCCCGTTTAAAAAAGTGGTATTACCAACAACACCATATTTTAGAGAGTTAAAATTAGCACCTTTAAGTGAATGGCAAGGAGGAGGGAGGGGTAATAAGCCATGAATGGGAGGGCAGGATCAAGGGAGTGGTTGGTTGGGGGTGACATTAGGAGCCACCCCTCTTCCTCTACACAACCTATTGTAAGGATCACCCTGCACACTTCCTATTGATTTCCCCTTGCGCCACTTATTGTTTTGTTTTTGTTTTTTTCTTCGTTGGTCATGTTTCAATTTTTAAAACTTTTTAATTCAACTTTCATTTATTTATTTATTTAAATATTTGTGTTTTTCTTTTTTTCCTATTAATTTTATTTTTTTTAACTAAATTTTAGACCTTTTTCAACTCTTAAAAACTTAAAAAATTAAAAAATGGATTTTAAAAACAAAGAACACCACTCTCCAATTCAAGGGTAGATTTTAAGTTATTCATTGATAGGTTTTTAAGTTCATGGCTACAAAAGGTGATAATTTTAATACCAAATACATATTTTTAAAGTTAAAAAGCATGTTGCTAGTAGCATAAATTTTTTATACGAGTGTTGATTTTTAATGATTTTGACCCAAACATATGTTTTTAGAGCTAGATATATTGTTTTTAGGTCACAATTCTCATCAAGTTTTTAGATATGTTAATCATCTTAAGTGTATCTAAAACCAACTTTGCATACACCTTTCAACTATCTTGTTGCAATAGTACACCAAGAACAACACCCATTGAGATCACTTTAGTACTTGGGAATCAAGTTGTACAACTAAAGGGTATGGTCTAACCTCCGTTAGCACCATGAGATATTTGGCCACGTATTTTTGTTGGAAATTTTGTGGTATAACAGTTGACACTCCTTTTCCCATAGGACCTTGTAAACCCTCTACATAATGGGCCACTAAAAAACCAAATTTGCTAGAATGTCAAAAATATGTGAATTTCATCACTATGTTCATACTCAATGAAGAGTAGTACTCACAAAGAATGGGACACTAAAAAACAAAATTTGCTAGAAGGTCAAAATATGTGAATTTCATCACTATGTCCATACTCAACGAAGAGAGAGAGAGAACTCACAAAGATATATATATATATATATATATATATATATATATATATATATATATATATATATATATATATATATATAGTCCACATTGATATGTGTGTGTGTGTGTGTGTCTGAGAGAGAGATAGAGAGTACTCACAAAGAATGGGCCACTAAAAAACCAAATATACTAGAATGTCAAAAATATGTGAATTTCATCACTATGTTCATACTCAATGAAGAGTAGTACTCATATATATATATATATATATATATATGGTCCATATTGATATGATAGAGAGAGAGAGAGAGAGAGAGAGATCCCTTTATGGACGTGATCATACTATTATAGGTGACCTATCTCAAATCCTCCTTACATGAAGTTTATCATGTTGGTATAACTTACTAGTAACCCTTTTTTTGGACCCATGGACACATGTTAGCCACTCAAAGCTCGACCATTAACAAAATTGTCACCTAAACTAGTTCAAGGAGTTTGACCTCTCATTTTCTGAGCTCAACAAAATTTCTCAAATAGAGGTTCATAATATTTCATCCCTAAAAAGTGTGATTACTCTGATAGAAGACATGCAAAAGTAGTTCAATATGTTGGTAAACCGCTTCATACCCAGTTCAACTTATGGTGCAGTAGCACATGAATCCCCTTAGTGGGAAATCTTTTAAAGATGGAGAAGAATACAATATCCCACCATTTTAGAATAACCAGAGAAAAATACCCTTATTTTGGGATAACCATATGTGGAATAGATATCCCAAAGTAAATATAAACAAGTTTGATGGTTTCAATCCCATAGATTGGGTTACTTAGATGGAACATGAAATTTACCTCCAAGGCATTATTAATGACTTGATAAAACTCTAAGTGGGTGTGTTATACTTGGATAGGGAATATTGGCAAAGGTGGCAATGGCATAAGAATCTTATGAAGTGTACAAATATATTTATCGAATTGATGAGAACTACAACCTAAAAACAAGAAATATATCCTTAAAACCCCATGTTTTTTGGTCAAATACACCCAAATGAATACCCATTTCAAAAATTGGTGCTACCATTATCACATTTTTTCATGGTTTTTCTTTTTCCAGTAATAAACCATTTCTAGTTACATAAATATAGACTAGTACAAAACATTGACATAACTATATGCCCTTTTCTCAACCAAAATCACTAAGGATTCAAGAAAGTATGGCTTCTTTGAATAGAGTGAGAGTGATTAAAAGAAATTAAAGATCTAAAACCCGCCATATAAAAAACTAGGAAATCCAAAATTTGAAAATGTTTTTATTAGACATATACATATTATTTAATTTAAATGTTAGGTCTTGCTATAATTGGAAACCAAGACCCCCTGATTTCTATATACCCTAGATGAACAGTGATAGAAAAAAGAAACCAATACAAACCAACATTAGAGAACTAAAATTGAGGAGGAGTCACACTTGTAGGTGCATCCATTAGAACATATATGGGGCTGTCCCTAGATCTTGCACCAACTTTTGAGTCCAAGTCCCCATATTTCTTCTTTATTAGCCAATTGCAAAGGGTTATGAAAATATACCCCTATTTATTTACTCAAACTACACAATCCTTTATTTCTAAATGCTTAGAGTCCTAAACTATGAAGGCATGTGCAACCAAAAGTTTGGTGTGTTAATACAATTCCAGAGTGCAAAAATACTTCGTGTTGTGGGTGTGGATGGTGTCGATGTATAGAAGAAACTTTTCCATTTCAACCAAAATATCCTCATCATCAACAAAATGGAAATCAAACTTAACCTATACTTCCAAAATTCAAAAAGAATTGCATTATGGGAATTTTTAGGTCTAAAATGGGCCTCTTAAGGGAAATTATAAAATGCTAGTAAAAAAATTAAAATAAGAGTTGTCCCCCTTGGAGGGCACCCAAGTGTGGAATCTATGCCATAACATTGAAAAGCCAACAAAGGAATTAAAAGGGGGGTGTGACACACCCCCCAAATTGCAGTCAACATGTTTAGAAGTGTTGGTTAGAATGGCTACGTATGACATGCACTCATGGGAGGTCTGATACATCATGCTAGTTAATGGTTGGGGGGCCTTGGAAGTACACCTAGAATTTTAATCCACCTTCGAGCCTACATCAATAATGATTAAGGTGAAAATTATGAGAATTATAGGGAATTATGAACTAGGGTGGCAAGGGAAGGAAAGGTTGTAGGATGAATTTTTAAATGTCTCTTTCCAACTGAAAGCCAACGCATAATGAGTCATTCAAGAGCCTTATTCATCTTTGTTGTCTTTTGACTGTTTATCCCCTCCACTTATGTTGGTGTTTTAGCTAGTTTTTCCCCTCTAATGGCTTATAGCTATCAAAGTGAATTAGATAATGGCTCAATTTAAAGCTCCAAGTAGCAATTCCTTTGCTCTTTGGTTTAATTAGAGAATTCAACTTCAAAGTGGATACATGGTGTCTCGCCTTCACTATTTTAAGGATTGAACTCTGGGTAGTTTAAGACCAGTTGAAACAAGAAAAATACTTCACCAATATAGATTTAAAATCGAGGTATCGCTAGGTTTGAATCAAAGAAGAAGATACCTAGAAGATCACCTTCAAAGCTAGAAAATTTTTGTATGAGTGATTAGTCATGTCATTTGTTCTATGCAATGCAATAGTTCAGTTCTTGAGATTAATAAATGATATATTGTGCCCATATCTAGATTCATTTATTATTGTTTCTTCAAATAATATATTGGTATACAGTGCTACCTAGGAGGAGCACATCTCATATTGATGCAAGAACCAAAGACATTGAAGAAGCAATAACTGCTATAAAATATCAAGAAGCATGATTTGTATAATAGTCTTTGGTGTATTTAGGCTATGCGATAGGTGGAGGGGAGCTTAAGATAGATATTGTAAAGATGGATCCCATCATCATGTAATCGATGCTTATGAATGTTTAAGAGGTTAGGACTTCTTTTGGGCAACACAGTACCCAGAAAATTCATAGTTTCATTTTTAGAGGCAGACACACCACTCCAGGCCATAAGAATGAGTGAAAAGAGTTTCTAGTGGGGGAAGGGTCAACAAAAGGCCCTTGAAGAGTTGAATAAGAAAAGTATTCAAGCATCGATTCTTTCATTACCAAACTTGTAGTAGCCCTTTGAAGTGGAGACAAATACAAGTGGGTATGCTATCGGAGCAACCATAGTTTTAAAAATTGGCGCGCATGAATCGGAAACCTATCAAACCGGGTAAAAAAACTAGTTTAAAGGTTGAATTCGCCAAAAAGTCACAAAAACCAGACCAAACTGGCCGGATTATGATAGAACCAGTTTGTTTATGCTCAAACCAGTTGGTTCATTGCCAAGTCTGTGACGAACTATGACAGACTCACACATACTCTTTTTGGAAGCTTCTTGGATGTTTTGGAGGGAAAGTAAGGGTTGTTTCCCTCCAAAAACACCCTCTCCAAGCCTTTAAAAGGAGCTCACCCCCCTCATTTGCCTCACACATCTCATTTGGAGTTTGTGAGTTTGATTGGGAGCTTGGAGAGTGTTAAGTTTTTTCTGGAGTAGTCATATTGGAGGCTTGGAGTTGGACTTGGAGCAATCTTGGAGATAGTTTGGAGTCGTTAGTAGAGTTGGCATCTTCAAGACGAGGCTAAGGAAGCTAGTTTGCATTTCTAGGTAAGGATTTTGACTTGAAAATTTCCTCATTTCACTATTGTCCATGTATTAGTTTTTTTTATGTGTTCTATGTTATCAAATTTATAGTTCTATACTATAAAATTTTGTAGACTACATATGCATTTTTTTCCTAAATTTATCTTAAGTTTTCCATTTTTCTTAGCTGTAATTTTTTTTTTAAATGGAAAATTTCTTTGCAACTTTAATTATTTCAAGTTAGCATGGCTCCAAAATCCAAGGACACTGCATGGGCTCATTGTGATGTGATTGATGGAAAAATGATATGCAAATTTTGCAATAAATCTATTGGAGGTGGGGGTATTCTCATATTGAAACAACACTTGGCTCGGATAAGAGACCAAGTAAAGCCACATGAAGCACCAAAGGAAGTGTTAGGTCCTGTTAGGGTAGAATACCTTTTCAATTTTGAAAAGTTTGAGGAGAATAAGACTAGGGAGAAGGCCATCCAAGAAGAAATTTAAAGGAAGAGGGAATTGTTACAAGCCATGAAAGAGAGTGGGTATGATGATTATTATATTCAAGACTCCTCTTCTATCCCTCCCACCAATGACCTCTTTCACTATGTTTCTCCTACTCTTGGCCAACAATCTAAAGGAACAAAGAGAAAAAACCATCTAGATTTATTTCTCATCCTCTTCCACCACTGCCTCTGCTAATCCCACTTCCTCCCAACCAAGTCGTCAACCCACTATGGATGAACATTGGAAAAAACAATACAAATAATCTTCTTATCAATGCATTGCTAGATGGTGGTATGATGCAAATATCCCATTTAATGTTGCTCACTCGCCTTATTACAAAGCTATGTGGGACTATGTTATAGCTACAGGAAAGGGATTCGAAGGCCCTACTATGCAGACTTGAGAGGAGATCTTTTGTAAAAAGAGATGTATTCCACTGATGAGTATTTGGCTGAGTATAAAGAGTCGTGGCTAAAAACAAGTTGTTCCATCATGTCAGGTGGATGGATCAATGGAAAGAACCACACTATCATTAATTTACTTGTTTCTTTCCCTCAAGGAACCATGTTTTTGAGATCAGTTGATGCATCTAATAAGGTGAAGGATGCAACCCTTCTATTTGAGATTTTGGATGATATTATTCAGCAAGTGGGGGAGAAGAATGGTGTGTAGGTCATCACATATAATGTCTCAAACTATGTTCTTGCTGGAAAGATTCTTGAGTCCAAATATAAGACCATATTTTGGAATACATGAGTTGCACATTGGATAGACTTCATGCTTGAGGACATAGGAAAAGTGGAGTGGGTAAAAAACACTATAGAGCATGCCAAGTGCATTACAAAATACATCTACAACCACTCATGGGTATTGAGTGTAATGAGGAAAAACACTGGGGGCGAAGAGCATTTTAGGCTTGCAATTACGAGAATTGCAACTCACTTCCTCATCTTGCAATGTCTCAATTCTCAACAAAAAAACCTACAAAAAATGTTTTCTTCTGATGATTGGAATTAATCTTGGTGGGCTCGTAAACAAGATGGAAAAGACACCAAAAAGAAAGTTTTTGACAAAAGAAAACTGGAAATGGCTTATAGAGCTTGTGAAAATTACCGATCCCCTTGTTAAGGTGCTAAGGATGATGTATGGGGAAAAATTGGCCATGGGCTACATTATGAGGCTATGGATCAGGAAAAGGAGCAGATATGAGAAATTTACAAGGATAAGTTAGCTAAATATGGTTGTATATGGGAGATAATTGATAATAGATGGACCACTCAACTCCATCATCCTATACATGCAACTGGGTATTTTTTGAACCCAATATATCATTATAAAGCTCGGCTAGGAGAACTGCAAGTTGGGGCAGTCAAAGATGGATTGATTGATTTCTTGGAGCACATGGTACCTAATCATGCAAATCAATAGGAAATACAAAAAAAAACTTACTTTTTTCAGTATGGAAGCTGGTACCTTTGGAAAAAACTTGGCAAAAATGGCAAGAGATGTAGATTAACCAGGTAAGAAATTCCAATTTGTTTTTTTTTTCAAGTTAAATTGTTTACAAATTTACAATTCAAATTAACTATAAATACTTGTAATTTGTAAATAAGTAATGAAATGAACTAAGTTACTAATTAATGTATTTCTCTTTGCAACACATTGGTGGGAGTTGTTTTGTGGCCAATGTCCTCAATTGCAAAAGTTTGAAATTAGAGTCCTTGGCCAAACTTCTAGTGCTTCAGGTTGTGAGCACAATTGGTCTGTTTTTTAGCACATACACACGAAGAAGAGAAATCGTTTGGAACAAAAATGATTAAATTATCTCGTCTTCGTGAAATACAACCTTCGACTAAGGCGCAACCAAATGATGAACATAAGACCTGATCTAGATCCCACTATGTTGGAATATATTGATCCAACATCAAAATGGGTGGAGGAGACTGAAGATCCTGAGTTTGATGTTGATTTTGATATTGACATGGCATTAGGGGGGGATGAAGAAGATTTGGTAGCGCCATCAGAATAAGGATTAGTATTTGCATCAAGCAAAGGCAAACAACCAATGGAAGGTACTAGCCATGCAACTCGACCAACTCATGCTTCCATTAGGTCCACTTCTATTGTTATTAGTGGAATTTTTACTACTAAGGTTACATATGAGGCTGAGGCATCCTCAGAATCTGATCCAGATGATGTCTATGTAGTTCCTATTGATGATCCCGTGTCTAGTAGTGGTGATGCATTTGATGATTGATCATGTGTAGACTTGTATTCTTGAGTAGGGTCAATGGCCTCATAGCTTGTGGCATTGTTTTTGGAATTTATAGGCCATTTAGAGCCTCATTGCTTATGTATTTTGTCGATGATATGTATTACACTCATGCCATTTTGATATATTCACCTTTACATGGTATATAGATGAGAAAACTTTGCATATTTTGTCTCTATTGGCTCGGAATCATGGTTTAAAATCTTGAAAACAATTTTTTTTCATTAAAAATTAATTATTTAATTATTTTTTTTTAAAATCGATTCATTGAGATCTAGCCAGTCCCAATTTGACCAGTTCTGTTTTGAAACTAGGTTTATTGGACTGGTTCGATAACCAATTCTTGTTTTTAAAACTATGGGAACAACCTTGATGCAAGGACGAAGGCATGTATGCCAACATTACAAAGTGATTCATGGGGTGATTCTCAACTACCCTAAATATGACAAGGACCTCTATGCCCTAGTACAATATATCAAAGAGTGGAAACATTATTTGATGGGAAATAGATAGTCATCCATAGAGTTCACTAACCATTGCAGTACCCGCAAGCCCAAAGTAAGTTACAACATACCAAGCATTACAAGTGGATGTGGTTATGATCAAGTGTGAGAAGGGAAACACAAACAAGTTGACCCATGCTTAAAAAGGCCACCCACACCAAAAATCAAAGCATTGAGACCTCTAGTATGATCCCTTCACCCATGGTGCATACAAAGAGACATATACAAAGGATGAGGACTTTAGGGAAGTGTATCAACAACTATAGGGCCATAGTGACATGGACAATGGTAATAACATAGTTGAATATCAACTCCAGGACAAGTTACCCTATAGATTGGACAAGCTATGTGTTCGTAAAGGTAAGTGACTGCATTTGATTAGAGAAGCCTACACCTTGAAGGTTGCAAGCCATTTTATTGTTGGGAAGACAATCGCTAATTTGCAAAAGTATATGTACTAGCCTAAGATAAGATAAGATGGACTTAGGTTCATTAGAAGGTATATACTTTGTTGTACTAGCAATCCTAGTAACATGAAATAGGGTCTATACCATCCCTTATTTGTACCCACTCATCCTTGCAAAAGAATTTCCATGGACATTGTAGGAGGTTTACAAACAACCAAGAAATAATATGACTACCTGTTCATGATAGTCAACAGGTTCAAACAGACGTGTTTTCTCATTCCCTATAAAAATACCATCATGGGGAAAGATGTTGTTGAGCTCCAAAAATGTTCTTTCTTCCACCACATTCCACTCCGTTTCTTTTGTCCATTATTAATCCCAGGCTTAAATGATCAATGAAATTAGTTAAAATTGCTTTAAGAATGAATATCATGACTAACTTGCTATGTTTTTGTGATTTTGTCATTGTAGTACTTTTTGAACTAGGACTAGCTACAGAATGCAGACATTCTGTAGCTAGTTTCCAATTCTGCAGTTGTCTTTATGTTTAAGCAGGTTACAGGTGTCCTCTCAGAGAAAACCACACATGGTCGTATTCCACATCATGCCTTTCGCATTTGTTTCTCTCCATGAATATTGAACGGAATTCTGTACATGGTTATGCACGTGGGAACTCAAACTAGGAGATAGACTCCTAATAGGACAAGGACAATCCAGATGTCCTTTGTCATATTACGATGCCACCTTTAGAGTTCTAGTTCGATTTTAATATGGAAAGACTATAATCCCTGTATTATCTCAAGTTCTGTTATGTAAATTTTCTATAAATGTAGCTCGGGAAACCGAGGGACGAGGGGAGATCTTGGTTAGATTTTGTGGTTGATTGCTAGATTTTTGAAGTCCGAGAATACTCTGTTTTGAAGTGATTCCTTTTTAATGAAAGAAGCAACATTTCCTTGAACGCGTTGAGTCGATCTTGAACTAGATTTCGTGCTACTCTGGTGGTAGAGGGCCCCTGCCTCCTGAGCAGCCTTGTTTTTACGGTTTAGATAAGTATTTTAGTTTTATTTCTAGCTTAGACAAGTTTCTGAAGTTTATGTTCATAGTTGATTTCATTAATCATTACAGCTATACTTTAATAAACTCTTCCAAAATATCATTACGATGAATAAGGCATAGCTGTGGTGTTGTGGGTTTTAATTGCATTTTCTTTCGTTAATTATCACAGTTAGACTTACTCTAATAAGATCTTCCAAAATATCATTATGATGAATAACGCATAACTGTGGTATTGTAGGTTTTAGTTGCTTGTTTATACTAAGTGTCACAGCTAGTCTTACTCAAACAAACTCTTCCAAAATATCATGAACAACGAATAAGAAACAGCTGTGGTGTCTTAGATTCTAGTTGCATTTGCTTTCAGTTTTACGTTTATGTTCAATTGCATTGGATAATACAACCAGGACTGTTTTACAAACTCTTCCAAAATATCATTCATCATGAACAAGATGGGCTGTATAATTCCATAGACTAGCTGCATGTTAATTTAGTTAGAGCACTCCGGAGGTAGATTACATTTAGTTCAGCTCTGTCATTTCATTTTATTTTTAAGTTTGATAATGGCTTTTAGTTTAACACTGATTCACTGTAAACTAGTAGCACCCTAGTTTAGTCTTAGCTTAGCTCACTGTGTTAACATTCCAGTTTACTTGCTATCCATTGCATTTTAAATTGTATTAGTTGTTAAATTTAAATACCATGGTCTTCATTATTTACAAAACTTCTTTTGTTCCAAACTCATATTAACACATAATCATCTGGACAAAAGTTAGTATCAGTCTAAGGCCTGGAGTATTTTGCAACCTTTTTACCATTTCACAAACAAGCCTTTTCTCAAAAAAACCATTTTAGAAAGAGAGCTATAACTTTTGATGAGGCCTAGTGGTGCTAGATTGAGTTGCAGAATAGAATTAGAAGTTAGTTTAGAATAGGAACTTTATGGTGCTACAAATGTTCTTCTCCAAATATATTTCAATAAACCTTTAATCATGGATGAGATGTTGTAACATTGTAAGTTGATTGTTTGATTGTTTAGTTAGGAGAACTTCATTTACACTTAACTTACCCATCTTTAATGAATGAATTGGATAAGTTTAGGCTCATGTTGTGATTTACTTCCTTGAAGTCATTATCAAGCTTTGTATTTGTTGTTTACTAGCCATAGTTTAGGCTCTGTTCTGTTTCAGTATTTGCATTTTTTATTTGCCATCCATAGTTTAGGCCAATAGTTTCTTTTCACCGGCATTTAGTTCCTTCCCTTGTGAACATAAAACCATAAATAAATAAATAAAACACTAGACACAACGTAGTGAGAAACAAATACCTAGGCACATATAGTGCACCAAACTTCAGCAGCTTACCAACCCTGGTTGACAATTAATGAACTCAATTTAGGAACACTAGGTTGAGCACAAACAGATGCAACAAACTTGTTCCTTAAACAAGTCTAGGTGCATTTTTTGGGATACCAAGGAACATCATTTCATACGGGGATACCATATTTCTTAGTACATTTTGGAATACATTGTGGGAGAAGACAAACACAAAATTAAAGAGGTCTACAACATTCCATCCATGGACAGATGGGAAAATAGAAGTAGTCAATAAGACTTTGGTACATATTTTGAGGGGTTGTAATCAAAAGCATTCAAATTGTTGGGATGGAAATTTGGTCTACATACAACACTCCTACAACAAAGCAATCCACAGTTCAATTGGTAAGTCATAATTTGTGACTCATTTTGGATGTTTTCCACCTTCACCATTATATTTTGTATATGGGTAGTAAGGAAGAGTGAAAGAGGATATCACAGGGGATGATTTAAGAGTAGAAAAAATTGTTGATAAGATCATGCAGATCCATTTATATGTGCAATAGGCATTGAATAAGTCACAAGAAAAATACAAGGCTAGGGGTGATAAACATATGATAGAGAAGTCATTTCCAGTGGGAGATAGAGTATGGTTATAGTTAAATAAGTAGAGGCTACAGGGTCTTGATAAGAAAATCAAGGCTCTATGATATGGTCCTATCAAGATACAGGAAAAGGTGGGATATAATACATACATACTCATTCTACCCCCATACATGCACATTTACGTAGAGATGAATGTGGAAAATATAAAACCTTTTGAACCTTCCTTGTTGGACCAAGAATTGGATCAAGTAATGTCTTCCATAGGGGATTTAGCACCAAATGCTCAAGCACAGTTGAAAAAGAATAAAATTTTGTAGAAGAGGTCTAGAACTACAAGACGAGGGTAGCATGACCTTTGGAAAATTTGGTTAAAATTGTAGTTTCCAGGAAAGGATAAATGGTACTCAAAGGAGAAGGTAGAGGAAAAAATTTGGATCAATATATAATTTTTCATCCATCTCAAATCTTTTAGAGTAGAAAATTTGAAGGAATCACGTTAAAAGAGTAGTTTTATTGGTGGGAAATAGTATGGAGAATGTGAAAATTTCATCACTGAAATCCTATTGCAGTAAATGGAGTTAATTATTCTAATTGTTAATTTAACAATTTATTTGTTGCAACAAATATAGAATAAACCACACTGCAACATTCATAAATAAAACAACTGAAAATAATAGCACTAGAAACTGAAAAATATGCTAGCACACACAAAATTTGACATAATTATTTTTGGATAAAAGTCCCCGGAAAAACCAAACTTGGGAAAACCGATGCAACAACTCAGTGTAGAATTTATACAAAATACATGTATATCTTGGGTTCTCCTGATCTAAAAATGTGCTACTGTTAAATACATAATCGCTTCTACAAATATTTGTAGAATTAAAAACATAATTGCCAATTACAATTTGAAGAAAGATCAATCACACACAACACAGATAATTTTCTCAAGGAAAGCTTATAGCTAAAAACCCCACTATCTTATATTGTATACTATATCATGGATCATGAAACAATTACATACAAAACTCCAATCCAAGAGCCTTCAGTACATGAGCTAATTGTCTCACACTGTCATTCAAAAATTGGTAAGTTCCTTAGCCAATTTACTGTCTCCAGACAACCTACCTCCACTGAGCAATCCTTGCTAATAGCAATCCCTGAATAAATGCAATCTTGCCCGCCTTGACTGCGCAATCCTCATGGGCACATCCAATGTGTGTGTGGTTGCATGTGTGCAATCGGATAATGTCACAACTGATAGTTTACTTCCCTTTCACCTAGAATTCAACTGAGTCTCCACTAGGTCTAACATGCATGCAGTTAATAATAGTAAATCTTTACTTGCATATGAGAACACTGATTGTGAATTAATTAATAATTAATTCACTTGATCTCTCACTAGTGTATCTTTAGTTACAACCAACACAACTGAGTTTAAATAACTTAACTGAGTTAAAGTACTTTACAACTTACACAACTGCACTTCCAACTCTGTTACAACTTCGAATCACTCAGTTACAACTAATTCAACTTGCATGTCCCACCAACCAACCACATAACTCAAAATTCCTTTAGCTAACTGATTTGCCACTTCAGTTAACTATTTCAAAGTGCTCATTGAGAATAGATTATAGTTTATTGTCCAACTAATATTAAGGGATAATAATAGTAGACATGCATCTATAAATAGACATGCATTCTATAAATAGATTATGCACATACATCTATAAATAGAAATACACCTAAAAATAACCTGAGGCTCCATCCTAATGTAGGTGCTTAATTTTCACTAGGATATTCTTGTTGAATCTCAACACTCCCTCTCAACAAGAAAGGGATTATCCTTCACCCCGATCCTGTCTCTATGGTATTCTAATTTTCTCCTGATGAGCGCCTTCGTCAGAATATCTGCATCCAGATCTTCCATGGGAATGTACTGAAGCAACATGATTCTCCTTTGCACACAATCTCTGAGATGATGGTACTGGATATATATATGCTTAGATCTATCATGAAACACATGATTAATCGAGAGTTTAATGCAACTCTGATTATCACAACGAATCACTGTCAGATCCATATGAGAACCAAACAAACCAGCCAAGATCTTTGTCATCCAGATAGCCTCACATGTAGCTTGAATCACTTCCATGTATTCCTCTTTTGTTGAACTGAGTTCCACGGATCTCTGCTTCCTATTGTACCAAGATATAGTTGTAGAACCGATACTAAAGATCCCCCCTGATGTGATCTTTCTATCCGATGGACTGCCCACCCAATCTGCATCTGTGATGCCATGCAACTTCACTCCATCCATCTGTCTGTACCATAAACCATACTTTGATGTGCCCCTCAAGTATCTCAGGACGTGCTTCCCCGCCTTCCAAAAGAGCTTGGTAGGCTTAAACATAGCTTGACTCAGCTGGTTAACCGCATAGCAAATGTTTGGTCTCATTTTCACTAGATACATCAGCGAACCCACTAACTGTCGATAGACAGTAGCATATACTACCTCTCCAGAAGTAGCATCCTCTTTCCTCCAATTTCCTGGAAGAGGAGTATCCATGGGTTTGCATCCCTCCATTTGAAACTTACCTAGTATCTCCCTTGCATTCTTTCCTTAAGACACAAAAATTTCACCATCTCACTGCCATATTTCCAATCCAAGGAAATAATGAAGGAGGCCCATATCCTTCATTTTGAACTCCCTTGCAAGATCCTCCTTGCATGAGTGTATCAGCTGCTCATCACCAGTCAATATTAAATCATCAACATAAAGAACAATGATTAAAAAGCTTACCCTCCACCACAATTTGGTATATGTTTGCATCTGCTTCACTTTTGGTGAAACCCAGTCCGGTGAAATAGCTGTCTATCTGAGTGTACCAAGCACGGGGTGATTGCTTCAGCCCATACAATGCTCTTTTGAGTCGGCACACATGTGACTCACTGTTGAAGATCTCGAAACCTTCAGGCTACTCTATGTACACCTCTTCCTCAATGATCCCATTGAGAAACGCAATTTTCACATCCATCTGATGAATGTGGCAGCCCGTCTGCGCTGAGAGAGAAAAAATGGATCTTATGGAAGAATACCTTACGATAGGTGCAAAGGTCTCTTCATAATCTATTCCCTCGATCTGTGAGAAGCCCCTGGCCACAAATTTTCCCTTGTATTTCTCCACAGTCCCATCAGCAGCTTGCTTTACCTTGTAGATCCATCTCGAACCTACCACTGATTTATCAACTGGCCTTGGAACAATTTCCCAAGCAGTTTTTTTGAAAATGGAGTCATACTCCTCCACCATTGCATCTATCCATGTGGGCTCTTGCACTGCTTCCTGAATGGAAGATGGTTCAGTCACAATATATTTTCTCATGAGAGCCATGTATCCAGTAAATCGGCCAGGAGATTATCTTTGTCCGCGTTGTGAAGTAGGGGATCCTACATTCTGTGCAACATCGAGTCTCAACCTATCAGCTTCTGTGGTACACCTTCTGCCATTTATTATGGATGGCTCTACACGAGTGGCTTCCTCAACTCCATGAACCTCCTCCTGTGGTTGATCCACATCTAGAGACTTATCTTTAGGAACCAGCAGTTCCTCCTTCGCATGCAAGTCCATCTCCTTCTCAAGCGGCAACCACATGGCTTTCCCCTCATCAAATTTTATATCCCATCGCACAACAGTCATTCTGCTATTTGGAAAATACACACAATAATTATGGGGTGTTTTTGCGTACCCCACAAAAATCCCAACTTCAGTAGCCGGCTCTAGCTTCGTCATGGCGTCCTTGGTCACATGCACATAAACAGATGAGCAAAAAATCTTAAAGTGTAAAACATCCAGTTTATTACTAGTGAAAGCTTCTTCAGGGGTACTCATGCCAAGTACTCTATGAGGACAACGGTTTTGCACATAAGCTGCAGTATTGCATGCTTCCGCCCACAAATGCATTGGTAGGCCCTGATCATGCAACATCACTCATGTTTCACCCACAATCATTCTATTCTTCCTCTCCGCGACCCCATTTTGTTGTGGGTTATGAGGCGCTATGAGTTCTCTTCGAATTCCTTCTTTGCTGCAGAAGTTCTTGAATTCGTTAGAGATGTATTCTCCACCATTATCACTCCTAAGAGCCTTCACTTTCATCCCCGACTCTTTCTCCACCAATGCCTTAAACTCACAAAACTTAGAGAATGTTTGATCTTTCTTTTGCATGAAGAAGATCCAACATTTACAAGAAATGTCATCAACAAATATTATATAGTACTTATGTTTTGTTGTTGAAGCAACCGAGAACTTTCCACACACGTCTGTGTGAACTCTCTCAAGGATCCCCGAAGCACAGTTCTCCTTCTCACGAAAGGTGGACTTTACATACTTCCCCATGGTGCAACCCTTGCACTGATCTAACTGAGCAAGTGTTCCCATTGGAAGTCCAGTATATATTTGCTGCATGACTTTCAAGGCTCCATGATGAAGATGGCCCAATCGATTGTGCCATAATTCGCCCTCATCTCGGCTCACCACTTTTTCTACCTTGCCCATCATGGCAGCGCAGCTGTATACCTCCATCTTGTAGACATTCTTAACTCAAATCCCTTTCCTCTTGGCTTGACCCATTGTTTTATGTTGCATGAAAGCTTTTCCATCACTAAAAACAATGTCATAGCCTATGTCCTCCAACATTGCGACTGAGACCAAATTTTTCTTCAGATCTGGAACATGCATAAAATCTTTTAATTGAAATGGTTTACCTGACTCCCTCTGAAAGGTAATGGTACCAATCCTGGTAGCACTATATCGTCTGTCGTCGCCCATCTCTATATGCATCTGGAGATCTTTCTCCTCCAAGTCACTGAAAATTTCCTTATCTCCCGTCATGTGAAAGGAAGCGCCACTATCCAAATACCACACCGATCCCAATGCACTTGACACCATGCATGCAATCAAGGAGAATTCAAGCTCAAATTGTGTGGCAAGGGCTACACCAGCTACAGCTCCAGTAGCCTTCTTGTTCTTCTTCTTTTGTGGACAGTTAGTAGCAAGATGCCCATGTTCGTGACTGTGAAAACACTTCACTTTGGACATATCCAGTTTCTTGCCTTTAGACTCGTATTTAGAATGGAATTTCTTCCCCTTCCCCTTTTTTGCCTTGGCATCCAAAGCACAATCCTCTTCATCATCATGCTTTGATGAAGAGCCATCTATGGTGTTCCACATGAACTCCTCCTGCACCAGATTCGACCACAATCGTTCCCAATCCGGCAGTATTTCCCATTCGTTTACAGAGTCTTCATAACTGTGCCAACTCTTAGGAAGTCCCAAGAGAGCCGAGCTCACCAAATCATCATCAAAAACCACACTCCCCAGTTCATCCCAACATTGGACAAACTTCGTGAGATACTTTGGAATGGTGTCGCCCTTTTCCATCTTGACCTTTCTGAGTTTATCTTTGAGCGCCGATTTCCTATGGTCGCTACTGCTTTGGAATAGATCCGTCAAAGCCTTCCACATAACATATGGTGTGGATTTCCCATGGAGGCTTGAGAAAATGTGGTCTCGTACTCCCTCCAACAGGATCCTCCTCGTCTTTGCCACTTTCTTTTGCCATGCATCAAGATTCGTAGCATCTGATGAAGCAGGCTTAGGAACATCATTTTCAATGAATTCCTTCAAGCCATTATCTTCGAGTAATGCCTCCATCCTGTCCTTCCAAGAAATGTAGTTCGAGCTACCCTCGAGTGCATACTCTAACTGCAAGCCATTGAAATCCATTTCAATCTTGAATCAGTTGTAGCACCAAGAAAGTCTTTCTGCAAATTCAAATTCTTTCCACCAACAAACTCAACTCCTGCTTCACTTCTGCCATTTCCTGTGCTCTGATACCATGTAGAAATTATCCAAAATACATGTATATCCTAGATTCTCCTGATCTAACAAAGTGCTACTGTTAAATACAGAATCACTTCTACAAATCTTTGCAGAATTAAAAACACAATCGCCAATACAATATCATGAAGAAATATCAATCACACACAACACAAATAATTTTCCCAGGTAAAGCTTATAGCTAAAAACCCCACTATATTCTATTGTATATTAGATCATGGATCATGAAATAATTACATACAGAGCTCCAATCTAAGAGCCCTCAGTACATGAGCTAATTGTCTTGCACTATCATACAAAAATTGGCAAGTTCCTTAGCCAATTTACTGTCTCCAGACAGCCTACCTCCACTACGCAATCCCTGCTGATAGCAATCCCTGAATGAATGCAATATTTCTTGCCTTGACTGCGCAATCCTCATGGGCACATCCAATGTGTGTTTGGTTGCATGTGTGCAACTGGATAATGTCACAACTGATAGTTTACTTCCCTTTCACCTAGAACTCAACTGGATTTCCACTGGATTTGACATGCATGCAATTAATAATAGTAAATCTTCAATTGCATGTGAGACCACTAATTGTGAATTAATTAATAATTAATTCACTTGATCTCTCACTAGTGTATCTTCAGTTACAACTAGCACCACTGAGTTTAATTCACTTAACTGAGTTAAACTACTTTACAACTTACACAATTGCACTTCCAACTCTGTTACAACTTTGAATCACTTAGTTATAACTAAGTCGACCTGCATGTCCCACCAACCAACCACTTAACTTGAAATTCCTTTAGATAACTGATTTTCCACTTCAGTGAACTATTTCCAATTGCTCATTAAGAATAGATTATAGCTTATTGTACAACTAATATTAAGGGATAATAATAGTATACATGCATCTACAAATAGACATGCATTCTATAAATAGATTATGCACATACATCTATAAATAGACATACACCTAAAAATAGCTGGAGGATCCATCCTAGTGTAGGTGCTTAATTTTCACTAGGATCTTCTTGTTGAATCTCAACACTAAGGGTTTTTATTATTATGCAACAGTGAAATAATATGAGTACAATCTGGATGTCAAATACTGGCTATCCTACAGAGAAAATACTGACAAAACACAATCTGAGGGAAATTACCCTCACTCTGGGAAATCTCAACACTAGATTTCCTCTTAAAATCAAGTCATCCACTAGCTGTGCACAGGCCCTGTGTCACCTATACATAGTCCCTCAAATGCTTCAACTCAAAAAATTTATAAATTAAGTCATCCTACCTGTTGTTGACTAGGAAAACACTTCTCCAACCCTTTGGATTCTCTTCCTATCCTCTAAAACTAAAAACATCATCTTCCTTTAGCAAATTGAACTGCCCTCTAAAGTTTTTGCATTGCCTCTACACAACCTCCTTGAGAAATTTCGACCTCTCTGCAAAGTACTCACAGAATCTAAAAAATATTCCTCTAGCTTCATTGTCCCTACCCCTCTCTGTCTTTGCTTCCCTTCTGAAGCTCGAACTCTTACGACAACTGTTGTTGCTTGCTAGAAAATCAAACTCTCCAAGGAAATTGATCTCTTTGCGTGTTCTCCATCTACCCATTGGATTCTTCTTATAGTATTCTTTTCTACCTCCAACAACCAATATTAAAACTTAATTAAGGGCCAAGATCATATTGGAGTCGATTTGTGTGAGTTTCTAGATGATTCACACCTTATCTCAATTAATATTGGTTAATTAACCAGATTTCCTAGGTTTATACTTAGGAAATATTTAAAAATAGGCTAATAATATAATTGAGACACTTCTAGGTGGAATTTCTAGAAATTATTTCTGGGTTATGGAGAACTCATGCGTTTTAGCCTTTCCACAAAGTTTTGACTAGAACACCTCTAATACTACAAAAACCAACACTCCCTCTTAGTAAGGAAGGTGTTCTAGTGTTGCACCACTGCTACAACACCATGTCTCTGTATCACCCTCTATCACGCTTTTGATGTATGGAAAATATGACTGACTGTCACTTCCCACCAACCACTGTGCAAATATGATGATGCATCTATGCTGTCGTTGAAAATACTATACTACTACCAACTTTGTATCTACACTGCAAATCCCTCTCATCTGTTGTTGTTGCAACTGCAACTACTACAACTAAGAAGCATCCTAAATACTGAATTAACTGTGTCTACTGTGTCTGTCTCCTGAGTCTTGATTGTTACTATCCACTGCACTATCCACCAAGGAATCTACATTGCTGCTCACTCTGCATTGTTGCCAACACTGCACTCTGCTCCTCAACACCTGACTACTACTAGTCTACAATTTTCACTTGGGAATTTGACTGCATCACTAACATCGATCCATCCTACTACTGAATAATTTGGGACCCTGTATTAAGGAAATGAACCACGATGAAGACACCTCGAGGATCCAATTCATGTTTGTGCCGCTATGGTACTATAGCTCTAGATCACCCCACCTCTCTCATGGAGGTATAGCTGCAAACATCATGAAATCTTACTCCAGCATAGAGGAAAACTTGTCTATCTCTATGGACGTTGTTTCCTAGTCCTACTTCTCCTGCTTGTATTTCTTCCTAAGAGGACACTACATATTGTAGTGGCAAAGCTCACCACATCTGAAACACTCGACCTTAGCCTTAGGTCCTTCTTCTTTTTATTCTCCCCATATCCCTAACTGGGACCCTTCGATGCTAGGGCCACATTATCCTCTTCCGTCTCACTCTTCATTCCCTTGCTGCTGCTTCCACTAATGGAACTCTTTAATAGAGCTCTCCTCAACTCCTCCTACTATAGATCAAACCACATCCTGCCCCATCTAGGCAATGTGTCTGCCCAATATATTTTAGACGAATACCTCCCAATCTTCTAAGACACTATTCAATGCCAACCATACAAGCTCTATGGGTCGAGGTGCCTCCCTAATTACTTCTTGTTGATCTCGGACCTCCTGAATCCTAGCAAGGAAGGGATCTATGCCTTCACCCTTCTACATACTGATGCTTCTCAGATTCTCCTAGAGAAGCATATTCAACTACTCAGAATTACTCTAATATAGCTGGATGAGAGCGTCGAAATCTCCTTGGAAGTACCTTTGCCAACTATATGTGAAACTATATGGTCCCGTAATCCATCTAGGATCATCCACTTTGCCTTCACCATTGATTTTTTTTACTCCATCTCATCCACATCTCGAGGTATTGTTATGAAATTGTCCACATAGGATTGCAGGTCATGTTCATCTAACAGGAAGGTCATCCTTGCCTTCCAAATGATAAATTTGGAGGCTCCATCCAACCTATCCTGATCTTTATGCCTAGTTGTGGCAATCTCTAAATTTGGTAAAAAAATTTCCTCTTTCCCTCTGCTCAGTTGTTGGATCTGCTATTCACACTCCCTTTTGGAGTGAGGAAATATGACCACATCTCCTGTCAATATGTAATAGGAAGAACGGATTTCTAGAACTTGGAATCCCATGAGAGAAATTTTCCCTCTGTGTGTGATCTTTATCTTCCACCTGACGTTGATTTTGTTGCTGCAAACTGCTGCAAAATCCTCTGCACCCAGAAAATGAGTTTGCTCATTGAAAATATAAGATGTTGTTGCTCCCTCTACCTACTAGAATTTCTCAACTGGCAAGTCGATTTTTTCTGCACTGAAATATAGAACTTCCCCAAGAAATTTGATCTGCTTGGCTTAGGCTCTACGCAACCTCCAGAAACTCATCTTGCTGATCCCTCCGAACAACCAATTTTTGTCTTATATTTTGAGCTTCCCCATCTAATCAAGCATGCTATGATACCATGTTAAAATTTCACCACTGAAATCCTATTACAACAATTGGAATTAATTCTTCTAATTGTTAATTAATTTAACAATTTGTTTGCTACAACAAATATCGAATAAATAACACTACAACCTTCACAAATAAAGATGCATAAAATAATAGCGCTGGAAATTGAGAAATAGGCTAGAAAACACACAAAAATTTACTGAATTATTTTTGGACAAAAGTTCCCGGAAAAAACCCAACTTAGGAAAATCGATGCAGCATTTGAGGGTTTTTATTATCATGCATAAATGAAATAATATGAGTACAATATAGATGCCAAATATTGATTATCCTGCAGAGAAAATACTGGAAAAAATAATCTGAGGAATATTTCCCTCACTCCGAGTAATCATGGCGCTAGATTTCCTCTGAAAAGCAAGTCGTTCACCTAGCTCTGTGTCGGCCCTGTGTCACCTTTGCGCAGTCCCTCAAACGCTTTAGCTTGGAACTTATGAAAATCAAGTTGTCAAGCCTAATGATGACTAGAAAAATTATTCTCCGGCCCTCTGGAAGCTCTTCCCAGCCTATGAAACTGAAAATGTCTTCTTCCTTCAGCAAACCGAACTTCCCTCTGAAGATTTCATGTTTCCTCTGCGCAACCTCTAGGATAAATTTTGGCCTCTACAAAGTACTCAGTGGATCTGGAAAACCTTCCTTTGGCTTCACTGTTCCTTCCCCTCTCTGTCTTTGCTTCTCTTCTGAAGCTCGAACTCTTTCGACGACTGCTGAAACTCTCAGGAAAATCAAATTTTCAAAGGAAATTGATCTCTGTGTGCGTTCCTTGTCTACCCATCGAATTCTTCTTATAATATTTTGTGGACCTCCAATGACCAATATTAAAACTTAATCAAGGGCCAAGATCATATCATAGTCAATTCGTGTGAGTTTCTAGATGATTCACAACTTATCTCAATTAATACTGATTAATTAACCAGATTTCCTAAGTTTAGACTTAGGAAATATTTAAAAATAGGCTAATAATCTAATTGAGACACTTCTAGGTGGTATTTCTAGAAAAAAATTATGGGTTATGGAGAACTCATGTGTTTTACCCTCTCCACAAAGTTTCAAGACTAGAACACCTCCAATGATAACCTTATACAGATCATTTGAGTGATCCGAGGCCTTAAACGATGTTTTTTTGGTGTAAAAATTTCCCACTCAAGCATTGGTCATCATTATTTTGTTATACATTTGAATACCTTTATAAAATCTAATAATCAAGTTAATTTGAGTTTAGATGTAAAATTTGTGACTCTTGGAATTTTCCTATTGTAATTGACCACCATAATTTGAGAGGATGCCATGTTAGCCCACGTTACTCATGGAAAAGGGTTAGCCACATGGGGACTATGAAGAAGGCTCTAGAAGGGTTGATTTACAACTCATGTTGAGGGTTAAATGGGTCAAATTTAACCCCTTGTTGGCTATCAGGCTTTGTGATAACTAGACCACTAGAAGGAAAATGGATTCCATTCTATTTTCTTACATTTTGTTCCATATTAGAGTAGAGTGGCTAAGTATAGATAGAGAGAGTATAATAAAGAGGGTTTGTGTTATATAGTAACCCACAAGCCATAGGTCTCAGGAAACACCATAGAGAGTGTCTTCTCCTTTGCACTTGCATGATTTCCATTCCAAAGAAAAGAGAGTAGAGTATCCTCAAATTCCAATTGGTTTTGTCATGAAAGGGTTTCCCAAAGCATATATTGATGTTCAATGGGGTATTCAAGTGATTGTATTTACCTATTTTGTATTTTTAGTGTATATTTATTGCATGCATAAAAAACAAAATACAATAATAACAAATATGGAATCTATAAGGAACTAAACCTTTATATTATAGATTTCAATTTATTTTCACGACTCTGTTGTGATGAACTATCCATTGGAATCATAATTAGCACCTTGAGTTATTTGACCAAGTATTTTTGTTGGAAATTTTTTGGTTTATTAGCAAGTTATAGCACCTGGCACTCATTTTCCTATGGTACCTTGTAAACTATATCCTCTACACAATGGGCCATTAAAAATCCAAATTTTCTAGAATGTTAAGAATATGTGAATTTCATTACCATGTTCATACTCAACCAAGAGTAATATTCACAATATATATATTTATATACCATTTTGGATGACCTATCTCAAAATATCTATTGTAGAGTGATGATCACATCAATATAACTTTCAAGTAGCAATTCTTTTAAGGACCAAATCACACTATTATAAGTGACCTATCCCAAAGCATCCTTACATGAAGTTGATCATGTTGGTATAACTTACTAGTGACCCTTTCTGTGGATCCATGGAAACATGACAACTAATCAAAGCTTGGCCATTAACAAAAATTCCATGTAATTGAACAACTAGTTCAAGGAGTTTGAGCTCTCATTTTTTAAGCTCATAAATTTTTTTCAAACACAAGTCCATAAGATTACATCCTAGAAAGTGTGGCTATCTAATAGAAAACATGCAATATGTTGGTCAAGCGCTTCATACCCAATTGGACTATGGGTGGTAGTAGCAAATGAATCCCCTGCGCGAGGAAAATATTGAAGATGGGAAACATTGCAATAAACCACCACTTTAGAATAACCATAGAAATAGACCGTTATTTTAGGATAACCATATTTGGAATAGATATCCCAAAGTAGATCTAAACAATTTTGATGGTTTTGATACCATAGGTTGGGTTACTTAGATGGAACACTACATTTCCCTCCAAGGCACTATTGATGACTTGATAAAACTCTAAGTGTGTGTGTTATATTTGGATATATAACACTAGCAAAGGTGGAAATGGCATAACAACTCTATGGATTGTACAAATATAGTTACTAACTCCACAAGGACTGCAACCTAAAATCGATAACTTTAGCCCTAAAAAACCATATTTTTGGGTCAAAAACACTAAATCACCAACCATTTCAAAAATTGGTGGAACCATTAACACATGTTTTCATGGATTTTATTTTTCCAATAAGAAATCAATTCTATTAGCAGAAATATAGACAAGTAAAAATCATTGAAAAACTTCTAGGCCCTTTTTTCAACCAAAAGCATTGAGGATTCAAGAGAGTATGGGTTCTCTGGATAGACTCGAGACTGAATAAAGTAATTAAAGACCTAAAATCCTATCGTATGAGATACTAGGCAATCCAAAATCTGAAAATGTTGCTACTAGAAATATAAATATTGTTCAATTTAAAGGTTAGTTTTTGTCATAAAAGGAAACTAAGACCCCCTGATTTCTATATATCCTAGATGAAATATGATAGGAAAAGGAAACCAATACAAAATGACATTGAAGCATTAAACCTAGGGAGGAGTTGAGATAGTGGTTGCATCCACTAAAATTTCTATGGGGTTGTCCCTCGAGCCTACACCAGCTACCGAGTCCAAGTCCCCACCTTGCTTCTTCACTAGCCACTCGCAAAGGGTTAGGAGAACCCACCCTTGTTTCTCCACTCAACCTAGGTGAGCCTTCACTTTTTAATGTTAAAATTCCTAACCTCTGAATCCATGTACCACCAAGATTTTGGTGTGCCAATACAATTTTAGAGTGCAAAAATACTTTGGGTCATGGGTATGGTTGGTGTCTATGTCAAGAAGAAACTTTGTCACTTCAACCAAAATTTCCTCATTGTCAACCAAATGGCATTCAAACTTAAAATTTTCTTCTAGAATTCACAAATATTTACACACTATAGGAGAATTCGAACAATGAAATGACTATGCATCTTCTCTAGTAGTATACTTTTCCCAAGTGCATCGAATAGGATATTGCCCCCTATGAGTAGGATGGGGCACCATGAGGGCTATAAAAACACAATAGTTGTGAAACAGAACATGTAATAAGGGAAGGATGTCAAAATAGAAGAGGAGGGAATTATATGACGATAAATAAAAGGTTCAAATATATAACCATATGTATTCCTTGCAGCCAAGATGGTCGAACCAGTTTCTTTCTCTTCTCATGTCCCAAAATTATTATCAAAGGTACTATGTTAATCACAACTAAGGAACCATCACAACGAAGTAATTGGTGCATGTAATGTTACTTCCACCATTATAGAACTAATGAATTCATTTAATGGGCTCAACAATGTGTGACATTTAGCCTCACTGTACTAGATGCCAGCACCATTCATTGCACCTTGTCTAATTGTGCTCATGGCCACTCAATCTGGGGAACACATTTTTTTCACAATTAAAGCTACCACCTTTCACAACTATGGCTTTAATAAATCCATAATTTTTTTGAAAAAAACCTTAAAATTAACCTCTAAATTAAAAAGAGACACTAACAATAACATCATTTTTAGGTTAAAACTACAACTTATTTGAAACCTCTAAACTTGAAAACCGACACTAAAGCAACCAAAATATTAAAATCGACCCCAAATAAAAAAGTGATGCTCCTAGTACCACCCCATTTTTTCTAAAAATAAAAGTGCAATTTTTTTGAAACCATGGCACTGACAACTGGTAAGCTTGGTACAAGAATCTTAAACCTAAATCTTAAATCAAAAATAAGTTCCATCAATAACATCATTTTATTTAAAGTAAAAAAAATAGTCATTTTAAAAACAATAGTTCAAAACCTCAATACCATTACAAATAAAATCATAAAAAAAAAACAAAAAATGAAACATTTGAATGGGGTCGCAGGAGGGGGAGGGATTCTCTTGAATTTGAAAGAAAACCAAGTTGTAAAGTACTCCTAGAGTCTCGACAAGAGGATGAATAGTTTGGCCGAAATGTACGGGCTATTGTTTGGTCTTCAACTGGCTAAAGATAGGGAATTCCCCTACATTATTATTTGGGAGACTCTCTTATCACCATTCAACATTTACACAATGGCACACTTCCTAAGAATAACCATTTAAGTCTTCTCCTCCAAAGAATCCTTAGCATCATGGATTCCTTCCATAGCAAGGCCTTCTTCCATATCTTTCGAAATCAAAACAAAGAAGCTGATGAACTAGCTAATCATGCTTGTTAATTGGAGGTAGGAAAAATTATTGCCAATGACAATACCTAATGAAGACTTATCCCATGATGAACATCATGCAAGTTCCTATTCATTGTTTCATCCTTGTATTTCATGTGATTGCGAGCATATAAACTTATTTTGTGGGGATCCTTAAGGTTCACTCATATAAGACTAATACCCCCTTCGAAAATAAAAATAATTGATTTATTGATATGTGGTACAATTATGTTTTCATAATTGAGGTGGAAGGTTGTAGACATGCATGCCATGCGCCTCCCCATTCCTTGCATATGGTGAATCCTGTTGCAGGACAATTTTTCATTTATACATATTCCCTTGTACATGGCTCATTTAAGTCTGCAAGGGAGCGAACATTATCGGAATTCAAGGCTGATAATATTTTTGTGGCGTGTGAGTTCTTTGGTTCCAACATTATATTCATGGAGGGTGTTAATAAGGTGGACACATAGGAAATAATATTTTGGTGTAACAAAGGCCTCCTCTCATATCTACCCACTTTCACTAGATTTCCGGAGAAAACATGAGCTAAGGGGCTACAATGATAAGAGTCAACCTCCTATATGACCTTAAAGAAATGGATTCGACAACTTAAGACCTTACTAACTTCCCTCAGGTTCCACAGGGCCTCCAGGAGTATTCCAACCCATCTAGGTGTCCAACCCCTAAGACAACTCACTTTTTCCGTGACCTAGAGCCCCAGTCTCTCCCTTTCCAAGGCCTCCATGCGACTATGGGACCCTAGTCGCCCCCATAAACCTGCCTCCATGTGATTATGGACTTTTCAGATCAGCTCTATGCCAATGACTTCGAATTTTGTGCCAATTTTCCAGGGCCAGGACTCAAGTCTCTGCCCAGAACATAGTGAAAGTTCCAAAGAATATAAATGACATAGAAACAATGCTTCTAAACCAAAAAATGAAACCAAGACTTGACCTGAACATCCGCAACCGAGAATGACATTCTGTCAAACACTGGGTGATTATGCAACCTACAGGTCATGAATGTAATTTTGATTATAAGGGGCTGAAAAATTATTTGAGGTTTAATAAGAAGGGTCACTTCCTTCTCAAATTAGTTGTCATAACACCAATTAGGTCTTGCATTCATTATTCATTTAGTTATAAGTAAAAACATGAAAGATTCATGAATAAGATAAGTCGTAAAACCGTGCTTATAATAAACATACAACCAGATAAAAAAGAAGAAGAGAACAACCATTCAATCCATATAATAACAAGTACATTTCCTTATCAAAGCAAGAGAAACTAACTCTTATTAACATAGGCAAAATCTGACCAGGTTCGGTACTTCCACGTACCACCCAACCATAGATTGGTTGAAGCAATTCTTTCTTTCATCCGATCACCTCTGTGCCATATTCTAAGCATGAATGTGGGATCTCATGGGATAAACCAATCCAAACACAACCAAGGGAACCATAGGTTAAACCACCTCCACCCTCACCATATTGTGATCTCACCTAAACCGATGCCGAGATCACAAAACCAAACCGAGCTTGGATGCCTCAGAATATCTTCACCAATACCTTGAGGAATTTTCCCATCTCCACCCTCGGGATTTACCGTATATCCTGCAATTATTGATCAAGGGATTCCTAGGCCTTTGGGAATTTTTTTGGGACCACCTCACCCAGATCCAAAATCTTTCATAAATCCAAATCTCAAACCAATAACAATCCCATCACACCATGGATATCTAGAAATGGAAAGGCTAGGCTAAAATACACTCTTGAAACCTGAAAAAATCCATGCCAATGACAACAAAAGAACCAAATACCAAAATGCATATACCATGCATGTCAAAATCGGCTAGGAAATCATACATGCAACTTTTTAGCTGCAAGTATTCTTGTTGAAGCTGCTTGATCTTTGCCTTCCTTTGTTTTCCTTATCCTTCCTTTGCTTCCCTTTTCTTTCCTTGTCCTTCCATAGCTTGCTTTCTTTCTTTCTCCTCTTGGTGTTCTTCTCCTCTCTAAGACTAACTCCAAAACTAAATGGACAAAAGGATACCAATTGATGCTCTAAGGCCTTTTTATTCATGAGGCCTCTAATTTCTTCAATTATCCATTATTTTCCTTCATTTTCCTCCTCACATGCAACCTATGACCTTACTTCATTTTCTCCTAATTTCCATTATTTTCATAAATAATGTGAAAAAATACCCTTTTGCCTTTCCAAAGCCTTAACCTGTAACAACCCTCTTGAAAATTCCATGTAATAAAATTTAATAAAGGAAAAATAATAACCACAGTTATGGGACACTTATTCCAAACTAAATGTTGGGAAAATCCATCCTATTGTGGGAGTTCATTTTGGTTATTGTGGACCGGGTAATTTCCAAAGGAAATTACAGAGGCTTTGGAAAGGAAAAGTGACATTTATTGGCATTTCATTTATGAAAATAATGGAAATTAGTAGCTACTTGATCCTTCTCTTCCTTGCTTGATTTAGATCAAGAAAGTAAAAGAAGGCAAAGAAGAGAACAATATCAAGCAAGGAAGAGAAGGATCAAGTAGCTACACCAGGTTTACTTGCACGTATTGATTTTCATGTGTGATTTCCTCACTAGATTTGGAATGCATGGTTATGCATGTGTGTTCTTGGTTCTCTTGCTGTCATTGGCATGGGTTTTTCCAGGTGTGATAATGTTCTTCAACCTTGCCTTGCCATTTCCAGATAGCCACGGTGTGATGGGGTTTCCATGTTTTGGTTGAGATAGATTGCTAGGTGGGATTGAAGCTGAGTGGGGTGGCCTCAGGAGTATTCATAAGGCTTAGGAATCCCAGGATGGGATACACAGTATATCTTGGATGTGAACACCTTGATTGAGCCTAGGAATCTCTTCACTAGTAAATGGCAGGATACATGGTACAACTCAGTGGTGGTACCCTTGAATGGGCCTAGGAATCCCGGTTTGGGATACACGATAAATCCCATAGGGTGGAGACCTCGTAGGCCTAGGAATCCCTTGATCGGTAATGGCGGGATACACAATAAATTCGAGAGGTTGAGATGGATAAATTCTTCATGGTTTAGGTGGAGATATCTAGTGGCATCCATGCTTGTTTATGGCCTAATGATCCGGTGAGGATTGCGGTAAAACCTGGTTCTATTGATGAGGGTGAGGTGATTTAGCCTTGGGAAGCTTTGGATTGTTCTTTTGGTTTTAAGACCGGTACTTGGAATATGGCACGGGGGTGATTGGCTGAAGAGGTATTTAGCTTAACCAATATATGGTCAGATGGAACGTGGTAGTCCCATACTGGTTTGCATTCATCAATAAGAGTTTCTTCTCCTTGGTATTTTATGTGCAAATGTATTGGTTTATATGTGGATTCTATTGTTGTTGTATCCTTATTATTTCTATTGGTTATATGTTGGTTATGAGCATGTTTTATGACAGTGACGATGTATGACTCTCATCAATAAGAGTTTCTTCTCCTTGGTATTTTAAGTTCAAGTGTATTGGTTTATATGTGGATTCTATGGTTGTTGTATCCTTTTTTTTTTTTTTGGTTATATGCTAGTTATGAGCATGTTTTATGACAATGATGATGTATGACTCTCATCACATTTTGATTTGTAAATGAATGAACAATGAATATATGACCTAATATATGATAATGTGCCTAATGTGATAAGGCACTGATGCTTCTTAGCGATTATTGGATAAGTATGAGACCCCTATGCTCAGATATTTGTTTGAACCTATAGAATGCATATTTGTGACATGTTTGACGAAATTCCTATCATGGCTAGTAGGAGTCTAGTCAAGTCTTTGTTCAATAATTTTCATTGGCATCATTATCTCTATGTTTCATCTCATTTATTTAACTTTCATGTATGTAAATTTCATGAAGTTTTGGGCAATGACTGGGTCCTAGCCCTGGAATTCAACATTAAATATCATAGTCTTTGGCATAGCACTAGAAGAAAAAGGCCACAAACGCACTCACACGAGCTCATAGGAGCGAGTCAGACCCACAATAGCTTGGAGGGCTTGGAAAGGGAGCGAGTAGAGCTCTAGGAGCTTGAAATGCCTAGTTTCCTCAAGGGTTGGTCATTTGGAAAGGTGAGGTAGCTCCTGGAGGTTCTGTTGGTTGTGTGGATGATCAATTTGGTTGTGTTTTATTGGTTATGCTTCCTTAAGGTGACCTAGGAGGTTGAATCAAATCATAGTAGCCTATTATCACATGTTTACCCCCATGGACCAGTTAACATGGTTATATGTGGGAGGAGGGTGTTACATAGCCATTGCCTTTGCCAATTTCCTTTAGCCATAAACACAACAAGTGATGTCCACTAGGATCTTTTTGCCAACATTTAGCTTGGAATAAGTGCCCCTTGCTCGTGGTCTTATTTTATCTTTATTAACTTTTATTACATGAACTTTTAACCTGAGGATGTTATAGATCCCTCCCCCTTAGTGGAACACTGTCCTCGGTGTTAAACCACACCTATACCCAACAAAACCTTTGAAAATAAAAAACATACTTCCTATGGAGCTTTATAACCCAGCTTGTTGCAGTATTTACAATAACATCCCGATCTTAAGCAAAACCACATCATGTAAAACATGACAACATGACAACCATACCACTTATTAGAGATTTATAACATAACTCATTGCATTATTTATAACAACGACCATACATAAATATGTATGAATACAAAAACTCATTTGCCTCCGCTAGAAAATAATGAAGGATACATAGCCCACATCTGATCAACTTCTACCATGTAGCTTCTTTGGGCTCAAAGTGCTTCCACTACACTTTAACCTACTCGAGTGCTCTGTTTTGGAGCATGAGATGTTTCCGCTACAATATGCATTGAGGTTTTGGCTCGAATTATCCTTTTAAGCAATGAAACATGAAAACATCATGGACTTTCACTGTTGGAGGTAGTGCAAGTTTGTAGGCCACTGGTCAAATCCTCTCAAGGATCTTAAAAGGCCTGCAATATTGTGGTGCCAACTTGGCACATGATTCAATATTCAAGGATCTCTTCTTGGGCTTGATGCACAAATACACATGCTCCCCAACCTGAAACTCCTTAAATGCCTTGTGTTGGTATGCATAACTTTTCTTCCTATCTTGTGTTGCCTTTATATTATTTTTTGTAACCTGTATTTCCTGTTCCATGTATGCCAAAATGTCCTGTCCAATAAGTACCATGTTCACTGGATCACTCCATCTGGTGGGAGTATTACAAATCCTCCCATACATTGCCTCAAACAGACTCATTTTCAGTGACTCTTGATAACCATTATTGTAAGCGAACTTGACTAATGGAAGGTACTCCTCCCATCTCCTCTGATGATGCATGAAATACATCCTCAACATATCCTCCAGTATCATGTTGACCCTCTCTGTCTGTGGATGATAAGTTGTGTTGAAGGTCAACTTTTTCCCCAATCTTGAAAACAACTCCTTCCAAAACTTGGAATTGAACTTGGCATCCATGTCTGACACAATATTCTTTGGAACACCATGAAATCTCACAATCTCCCTAATGAAGACCTATGCTACCTCACTAGCTGAATAAGTACTCTTCCCTAGAATGAAGTGAGCTACCATTCTCAACCTTTATACTACAACCATGATAGAATCATGCTTCCTCAATGTCCTCAGAAGGCCTGTAATGAAATCCTTGGGAATGACCTCCCATTTCCACCAAGGAATTGGAATAGGCTGAAGCAACCTACTTGTATTCTTACACTCTACTTTGACCTGCTCACAGTCCAAACATCTTTCCACAAACTCTGCCACTTCCTTCAGATTCGACCAATAGTAGAACTTCTTTACTGCTGTCAATGTATTTTGATATCTTTGGTGACCTGAATATGGTTTAACATGAAACTCCCTCAAGATAAGATTCTTGAGTTCATTGTCATATGACACATAGATCATGTCCCTTAATCTCACCAAGCCATCTGTCATGAGATGATAATCCACATCTTGATCACTCGTACCATGTCGTAACATGTGCCTAAGATCCTGTAAAATTTGATCATGTATATCTGTCCCATATGAGATCACTGCTGCTACATGGTTCAACTATATTTTTCTGCTGATAGCATCTGCAACCCTATTCTTCTTTCCCTAAATGTATCTGATCTCGATTTCAAACTCATTAAGGGTAGCCGACCATATAGCTTTCTTGGCATTAAAATTCAATTGGTCAAAAATATATCTTAACTCATTGTGATCGCTCATCAATACAAAACTCATGCCAAGAAGATAATGTCACCACATCTTCAAGGCATGAATAATAGCTACCAACTCAAGATCATGAGTCATGCAGTTCTGCTCATGCTCATTCAGTTTCCTGGACTCATAGCATATCAAATGTCCCTCATGCATAAGGACTCCACCAAGCCCTCTATTGCAAGCATTTGTACACAATATTATTTCTTTATTCGGATCTGCAATCTTTGACACTGGATCATTTGTCAACACTTGCTTCAACTGCTCAAAACTAGTTGCACACTCCTCTATCCATTCAAATTTCTTACCTTTCCCCTGCAATGATGTAATAGGATATGCAATGCGTGAGAAGTTCTTGATGAACCTCCTGTAGTAACCTGCTAAACCCATGAATGATTTGACTTCCTCCACATTTCTAGGAGCTACCCACTCCATGATAGCCTTTATCTTTTCTAGATCTACTATTATGCCATCCTTGGAAACAACATGTCCCAAGTAGTGCACTTTTGTCTAAAAGAAACTGCACTTGCTAAGATTAGCATACAACTAGTGCTCTCTTAGAAATCTCAACATTGCTGCTAAATTATAGACATGCTCTTACTCATTCTTAGAATATATCAAGGTGTCATCAATGAACACAATAATAAACTTGTCCATATAAGGATGCAACACACTATTCATCAAGCACATAAAAGTAGTTGTAGCATTAGTCAAACTGAATGGAACTACAAAAAACTCATAATTCCCATACCTGGTTGTGAAGGCAGTCTTGTATATGTCCTATTCTTTGATGTATACCTGATGATATCTTGATCGTAGATCAATATTTGAGAACATTACTGCTCCCTTCAACTCATCAAACAATTTATTAATCCTCGACAATGGGTACTTGTTCTTGATCGTCACCTTGTTCAATTGCCTGTAATCAGTGTGAAACCTGAGAGTACCATCCTTCTTATCCACGAACAATACTGGTGCACCCCAAGGTGATACATTTGGCCTAATGTATCCCTTATCAAGCATTTCCTTCAATTGCAACTTCAACTCTACCAACTTCGGTGTGCTCATTCTGTAAGGTTCCTTTGATGTTGGTGCTTCCCCTGGTACCAACTCAATATAAAATTCTACTTCCCTACAAGGAAGGAAATCTATAATATCTGCTAGAAACACATCCTAAAACTACTACAATACAGGGTATCTCTTGAATATTTATGCATCCTCAACATCCTTACCCTTGTCACTAGAAATATGAAATGCAAACATTACACTCCCTTTCCTACAACTGCGCTTAGCCTGCATAACTGTGATGATCCTCACTGATGTGGGCTTCTTCTTTCCCTGTAATATTATCTTCTCTCCATTATCATCCAAGCACTCAATAGCCTTGTCATAGAAATCCATTTTGGTCCTGTGAAGATACAATCGATCCATACCCAAAAGCATACTATACGATCCCAATAGCAGTACATTCAAATGTGTTGATGTAGGCATACCATTCAAATCAAATGCATAAGATCTTACCCAATGATGAAATCTCTTCTTAGTAGGCTATAACCAATTGCACCAACCAAGACTTTGCATGCACTTCTTTTCTCAAGCCACACTTATCCACCAGGTCAGGATTTACATAACTATAATTAGATCCATGATCAATCAAAATAGAAATAACTTGATCACAAAGCTTACCGTCCATCTCAATAATAGATGCCTAGTGATCCACCTGCCTGTTTTCCATAGCTACATAAATATGATAAATACTATGACCAACATCCCCGAATATTTGCGCCTCATATGTACTATAGATCTGAGGCCTACCTCCCTGGTACAATGGACAATCCATATGATGATCTTTGCCACATATCCAACACTACAACAGTGCTCTACCATCACCTCTATTTTGCTGCTCTCTCCAGGTTGCGACACATGTCCCTTATAAACTGCATTAAACTTCTTTTAAAGAGAAATATTTTCTTTCTCATCTGCATCTTGATGTCTTCCTTTCTTCTATGGCCATTTCCATTTTACTTTATCATTTCCCTTCAAGTCATGTTTAGGCTCAACTTTGCGCTTTGACTGCTCATAAAAATTCTTCAATTTCTAGATGGCTTCCTCTAGTGATCTAGGCTAATCAAACTCAATCTGATCTTTGTATGTTGTTGAGAATCCACTAATGAATATCTGAATCTTAGTATTTTCCTCCTTGATATATGGCACATACCTCAACAACTCCAAGAAATTGTTAGTAGTGACTCATCATCTGTCATAAAACCCATTTGTAGCTCATAAAACTCCTTGGCTCTGTCATCATAGTACCTCTTTGATAAATACTTCTTCTTAAAGAACCTCTTGAAATCATCCCAAATAAAGTCTTCCTCCTAAATGACCTTAACATTCTTCACATCTTCATATCTACTTTCCCTTTAAGACTGAAGATGACTATCTTGGCTTTCATGTTCTCTGAGTAGTTGTGCAATCTGAAGAATTTTTTTATCCAAAGCAACCATTCCTCTGCATATTCTAACTTCTTCATCTCTACATAAAATGTAGGAGGCTTCACTTTATTAAACTCCTCAGGTAACTACTCCCACCTCCTATAAGGATGATGATGATAATGATTGTGACGATGTCTCTTGGATGAGGAACTATAATGATGGCCATACATACTAGTCCTCCTGTCAGGTGTATCCAATGATATTACACATCTAACTGTGTCCCCTCTATCCAACCTATATTTGGAAAGAGATAGGCTACCATAGGCTCAATTAGTTTTCTCTTCCTGCTCTTGACTAATCCTTAGCTATCCCTGTTTCTGCAGCTCTGACAAGCTCTGTAGGATCGTTGCATTAACCTCTATCTGCTTCTCCTGGGCCCTTGGAAGTCTTTTTTGATTCTTGACCAACCTATCATTGTCTGCTTTGCAACTTCTGATCTCTGCCCTCAAGCTCCTCAATGTATCTGCTATACCAAGAGAATAGTCTTCTCCTTTTTTTCCAATTGATCTGTAGGGAGAGTCATAAGAACTGTAGTCTACCATTTTCCTTGTCATCTTGAATTCTCTCTTCCTACAAATGTATCATTTCAGATAAACCAAATAGATACCAAAATAAAATCCATACATCTTTAATGTTCATGGGAGGCTTATCTCATTTACAAGATCAGTCCACATTAGCATGTACATGTATAATCGTAAACATATACATGTAATAGCATAACAACATAACAACATACACCATCATGCATGACCATACCAACTATATACCATGACCCCATGCATGACACCATAACCTTGAGAGCATCAGATTTTACCCAAAGAGAGTGCAACCTACTCTGATAACACCCTGTGGTATCATATACGACCCAAAGAGAGCAAAACCACGCTTTTATACCACCCTATAACAAATTCCTCCTCTCATATCTACCCATTTTCACTGGCTTTCCTGGGTAAACATGAGCTGAGGGGCTACTATGATAAGAATCAACCTCCTATGACCTAAAGGAAATGGAGTCGACAACTTAAGACCTTACTAACTTCCCTCAGGTGCCATAGGACCTCTAGGAGTAATCCAACCCCTCCAGGTGTCCAACCCCTAAGAAAACTCACTTTTTCCCTGACCTATATCTATAGTCACTCCTTTTCCAAGGCCTCCATGCGACTATGAGTCCCTAGTTGCTCCCATATGCCTACCTCCATGTGACTATGGAATTTTATGCTAAGTTCTATGCCAACAACTCTGAATTTTGTGCCACTTTTCAGGGCCAAGACTCAAGTGTCTGCACAGAACTCACTGAAACTTCCAAAGAAGATAAGTGACCTAGAAACAATGCATGCAAACCAAAAACTAAAACTATTACTTGACTTGACCATACCCAACCGGGACTAACATTATGTCAAACACTTGGTGAATATGCAACCTACAGGTCATGAATGCAAGTCTGATCATAAGGGACTAAAAAATTATCTAAGGTTTAACAAGACGGGTCACTGCCTTCTCACATTAGCTGTCATAACACCAATTAGGTCTTACATTCATTATTCATTTAGTTACAAGTAAAAACATGAAAAGAGCCATGATTAAGATCTACCATAAAACCATGCTTATAACCAACATAAAACAAGATAAATAACAATAAGAGAACAACCATTAAAGCCATATAATAACAAGTAGAAAATTGGCTCTTATTAACATAGGAAAAAGTTGACCAGGTTCAGGACTTCCACGTACCAATCGAACATATATTAACTGAACCAATTCTTTCTTTCAGCCAATCACCCCCGTGTGATATTCCAAGCATGAATGTGGGATCTCATGGGATAAACCAATCCAAAAAAACCAAGGGAATCCAAAGGTTAAACCACCTCCACCCTCACCATACCATGATCTTAGCTAAACTAGTGTCGAGATCACAAAACCAAATCGAGCTTGGATGCCTCAGAATTTCTTCGCCAATACCTTGAGGAATTTTCTCATCTCCACCCTTAGGCTTTACCATGTATCATTCCATTACCGATAAATGGATTACTAGGCCTTTGGGAATTTTGTTGAGACCACCTCACCTGGATCCAAATCTTTCAACAATCCAAATCTCAAATTGAGAACAATCCCGTCACACCATGGTTATCCAGAAATGGAAAGCCTAGGATGAAATCTATTGTCGAAACCTGACAAAATCCATGCCAATTGCAACAAAAATACCAAATACCAACATGAACATACCATGTATGTCAAAACTAGCCAGGATATCATACATGCAACCTGTTACCTAAAAATATTCCCATTTTTCCAAGTGCTAAAAATTATGCTAAAAAAAGAAAGTTGTCAGAATGGTGTGGAACCTGAACGACTACATATATATTGTCATTCTGAATCCCGCAAAACTCATTTTGCGGAAAACCGACACCGTATGCTTCCAGAAACACGTTATGTTTGCTTCCCCAAACAGGAAAAATTTTCAAAAATGCCAGCTGACAGGGAAAAATTTTGGGCCAGTGGAAGGCTGCCACGTGGCCTCTTCTGGTTGGCTGAAAGCTAATTTTTTTTAGGCCTGCTAGGCCTTGACACTTGTCCTCTTCTGATTGGTTCATGAGTGGAAGAATTTGATTGGTTGGTGTGATGGCCAACCACATGCTACCACGTGGCCCGATTGGAGGCCACCACATGACAACAAGGGTGCCACCAAAAATTGATTAAGTGCAAACTACACCTCCGTGGGATTCAAAATCGTGACCTCCTTCATAATAGCGCAACACTCTAACCACTTGGGCTATGGTAGTCCTTATTAAAACATACATTAAAACCTATGCATAAAGGTTTAATATGGCAGAGGTGGGGGTAAGGGGCCAAGCCTTAGCCTTGCCCCCCCATACATGTTTACCACATGACCATGACCGAAACCAAGGGTGCAAAGGTGGTCCACGAATATTTTAGTTAAAAATTTATTTTCCGCTAAAATTTCATATTAAAAAATGTGCCATTTGTAATTAAAAATAATAATTCAAAAACCATATCATTATGGTTAAAAATTCAAATTTATGGCGTTAGTGGACAAATTAACGGTTCGACAATTTCGACCGAAATTTTGAGAAATTATCGCTCTATTAGCACAATTCAGGGCGAAGTTGTAGGAATTGTCCGGATTTTGGGGAAATTATGGTGCTATTAGCAGGAAACTAGGGAGGCACATAAATTCTTCTGTTTTTGACCAATTTCAGATCAGAAAGAGGCTAGACATGATTTTTTGGGCATTCTGAAGCTGATGGATTAGGTTTTGAAGCCATTTGAGCACTGCAAATGTATTTAATCACCATTTTGAGCATAATGAAAGAGGGCAAAGCCATTGGAAGCTAGACCAAGGAGACGTAGCCCAGGAGGGGTGAACTCTTTCATCAATTGTTGTCATGTGGTTATTTTTATGGTGTATTTGTCTACTGTTTTTTCTATTTCAGAGTTTAATTCATGCTTTATGTGTGTAAAATTTTAACATGAAGCCTTCAAAAACTCAGTTTTTAACACTTGTAATTTGCAAACCCTCAAGCACATTTTAATTAAGATCTCATACAAATCTATTTTGGTATCAGAGTTTTGGTTTTATTTGTTGCTGTGAGGATTACAAGGTTGAAGCTCAAGAGAGGAGAATGAAATCTTGTGGTTGCAAGTCCTCAAGTTAGGTCAAGGACAAGGAGAGCAAGTTTGCTACAATCTCCACCAAAAATTCTTCCTCGAATTGCAGTTGAAGCTTCAGAAAGTATGTCACATGAAGGAGAGCCTGACAATATGTCAGAGGATGAAAAATCCTTCAGGAAAGCATTATTTGATATGACAAGAATGGTGAAAGTTATCTTTGAGAAGAGAAGCACAAGGATTCAAGGTGAGAGCTCTAATATTCCAAAGGGAGATAAGTCTTCAAAAGGAGGAGAAGGAGATGGAGACAAGCCTCTAAAAGGTAACGTGAATGGTGGAAAATCACCTTTGACAACACCATTCTTCTCGCCATCATCTTCTTCCTCTTCCACAACCACTGTTACTCAAACACCTCCACATACCCTAAGGGTGCATGGTAAAACTCCCTTATTAAAATTTGATATAAAATTTGAACTACCTATGTATAATGGTGGAATGAATGCTGAAAGACTTGACAATTAGGTTCATCAACTTGAAGTTTATTGCAGGATCCAAAACATCAAATATGATGAAACAAAGATTCAATTGGCTTCATTGAGGTTGGAAAGTACTACTTTGATTTGGGGGGAAACCAAAACACGAGAGAATATGAAAATTCATGGTAAGGTCTCCACCTCTTGGATAGATTTTATTGTTTCATTTAAAATACAATTTTATCCATTAGCTTGTATGAAAAAGGCTATTATGGATTGGTAGAATTTTAGACAACTAAAGGGTCAAAGTGTGGAAAGCTATACTCAAGAATTTAGGAGAAGAGCACTAATTTTGGGTGTAGATTTGACATCACAAGAAACTTTGTTAAAGTGCATTTGAGGTTTGCATAGTTACCTAAGACATACTATTCTCATGTTTAATCCTTCAAATTTAAATGAAGTATGGGTACATGCCACACATATAGAGGCAAGAGGGAAACATGTTTCAGATGAGACAAGTGAGGATACCTTTGAATCTGAAGAGAAAGGAAAGGGTAAGTTCAAGGGTAAAGGTAAGAAGAATGCATCCATCAAAATGGAGAAGAAAAAACTCACATGCAAACACTGTTCCAAATATGGGCATGATGAAGATCATTGCTAGAAACTTCATCTAGAGATGAGACCCAATAAGCTTAAAAACAAGGAGAAGGAGAAGAAAACTGCTACAATAACACATGATTTAAGTTCTAAATCCGGAGATGAAACAAAGATCATCACAATGGGTTTGAAAGGTAAGGAAGTTGTAAGTACTAGTTCTTCAAGTTGTCAAATTAGTACTCAAGATGATGAAACAAGAATTTAAATTTTCCATGTTAGAGTTATTTCAAAGCATACCAAGGTTGACACCCTATTTGATAGTGGTTCACAAGAAAACCTTATTTATGAGTAAAGAACTTTAATTTAGAAACCATTCTTCATCCAAGACCTTATCCTTTAGGTTGGATATGTAAGAATGTAAATTTGTAGGTGACGAGGAAGTGCATACTTAGATTTGCAATCACTGAAATTTTTTTTGATGAAGTTGAACTTGATGTTGTTCCACTTGAGATTTCTTGTATTGTTTTGGGTAGCCCATATCTTTATGATAGGAGAGAAATCTTTCATCACCATGAGAATAAGTATCATATGTTCAAGAATGGGATTGAGTATACTATTAGAGCACATAGTAAGAAGGTGATTTTGTCTCTTATGAATTCTGGACAAATGAAGAGAATTGTGAATGCTAGTCAAAATTTTACTTTGTTAATGTTCAAGCATCAAGATGTTGTGAATGCTAGTCAAAATTTTGCTTTGTTAATGTTCAAGCATCAAGATGTTGTGAATGAGGCCTTTGAAGGTGATGCATCAATTGAAAATTCTGAATTCATTAAGGTTGCTAATAGTTGTGATAAGATGTTTCATGACTCTAACATGTTGCCTTCAAAAAGAGGTCAACAAGATGTGGTGAAATTGTAGAAGCATGCATCATTGTTGAGCAGTGATGTGAACAAGACGTCGATGCAAGAGAGTGAAAAAATCAAAGAGAAAATGCCAAAGCAATTTGAAAAAGAGGAAATTGAGTTCAAAATTTATTCTTGTGGGTTTCACAAAGTGTTGTATTTGAAATGGGATGCTGCATGGCGATGGAAATCACATTTGTTCAAGAGTCGAGCCAAACATAAGGCAAGACAAGCTAAACATCGTCATGTCGATAGTGTTAGAGGTGAGAAGAATTGCAAGTTGTTTAAGTTTCTGTTGATTGATGACTGGGGAGGGAACATGTTTGATTCTTCAAGGACAATTTTTTTTTCTGCAAATTATGGGAAATTACAGTAAGATGGTATCTACAATAGCAAGACAGGGTCTCTAGAATCAAAGAAAAAGACCGATTTTTATGAAAAGTTCAAATTGTTGAATTCAGGAAAATTGCAGTAGATTGAGACTGGAAGGGTGAGGGGGTTGTACCCCCATCCATATGTTCATTACTGAAAGATATTTTTGGGTCCAAAAGCTTCTAGTGGGGAGGCGTGATCAGGTGCTCAAAATTATGCTAAAAAAAAAAGTTATCGAAATGGTGTGGAATTTGAATGACCATGTAGATCTCATCGTTCTGAATCTGGACCAACTCATTTTGCGAGAAAAAAGACATCGTATGCTCCCAGAAACGTGCTATGTCCGTTTTCCCAAATAGGAATTTTTTTCAAAAATGACAGCTGACAAGGCACAAATTTGGGCCATTGGCAGGCCAGGTGGCCTCCTCTGGTTGGTTGAAAGCTAAATTTTTTGGGCCTATTAGGCCTCGCCACTTGTCCTCTTTTGATTGGTTCATGCGTGGGAAAATTTGATTGGTTTGTGTGATGGCCAACCACATGTTACCACATTGACCAACCAGAGGCCGCCACGTGGCAACAAAGGGGCCACCAAAAATTGGTTAAGTCCAAACTGCACCTCCATGGGATTTGAAATCGTGACCTCCTTCATAATAGTGCAACACTCTAACCACTTGGGCTATGGTAGTCCTTATTAAAACATACATTAAAACCTATTCATAAGGGTTTAATATGATAGAGGTGGGGGTAAGGTGCTAGGGCTTAGCCCCAACCCCCCCCCCCCACATACATGTTTACCACACGACCATGGCTAGAACAAAGGGTGCGGAGGTGGCCCACAAATATTTTAAGTAAAAAATTAATTTCTGAAAATTTCATATTAAAAAATGCGTCATTTGTAATTAAAATTTTTAATTCAAAACCATATCATTATGGTTAAAAATTCAGATTTATGGCGTTAAAAAATGTAATTCAAAAACCATATCATTATGGTTAAAAATTTAGATTGATGGCATTAGTGTAGAAATTATACAACAAGCATGTATATCATGGATTCAATATGATCTAACAATGTGCTAAAGTTAGATACTTAATCACTTCTACAAATCAATTGTGGAATTAAAAACACAATCACCAATCATATGAAGCAAAGAAGAATCAATCAAACCACAACACAGATAATTTCTCGGGGAAAGCTTGCTGCTCAAAACCCCACTATCTTCTATTGTATATTCAACATGGATACATGAAACAATTACATAAAACTCTTCTCACAAGAGCCCTCTTGTACTCAGATAATTGTCTCACACTTTCTTGGACAAAACTTACCAACACTTAGCCAATTCTCAGCCTCTAAACAACCTACCTTGGTTGCGCAATTCATATGGAATGCAATCCCTATTCTTTAGGAAATTGGGCCTTCCTTCTGCGCAAGGATCATGGGCAATCCAATGAGTGTTTGGTTGCATGGGTGCAACTCAATTATCATACAACTGATAGTCAACATCCCTTTCACCTAGATCTCAGCTGGGTCTCCACTGGAAATGACGTGCATGCAACTAATAATAGTAAATCCTTAGTTGCATGTGAGATCACTGATTGTGAATTAAATAATATTTATTTCACTTGATCTCTCACTAGTGTATCAAACATTACAACTAGCACAACTGACTTTAACTCACTTAACTGAGTTAAACTAATTACAATTTGCATTAAGTAATGCACCATTGCACTTTGAACTCTGTTACAACTAGAATTACTCTGCATGCCTCACCAACTACCCTCAACTCAAAATTCATGAGTTAACTGAGTTTATCACACTTAGTTAACTATTACAAGTTATTTTGAGATTATATTTCATTTTATTGTCCATCTTAATTAAGGGATAACTAAAATAGACATTCACCAAATTTAGCCCACACTATAGGTGTTGCTAAGACTTGTGGTCCCACACTAGTGTAGGTGCTGATTGGACCTCCTGGTGCCACACTAGTGTAGGTGATGCAATTTCTTGTTGGACTTCAACACTCCCTCGCAACAAGAAAGGGATTATCCTTCACCCCGATCCTGTCTCTATGGTATTTGAATTTTCTCTTGGTGAGCGCCTTCGTCAGAATATCTACATCCTGATCTTCCATGGGAACGTACTAAAGTAACATTATGTGCCTCTGCAGATAATCTATAAGATGGTGGTACCAGATGTCTATGTGCTTGAATCTATAATGAAACACATAATTAATCGAGAGTTTAATGCAACTATGATTATCACAATGTATCACTGTCGGATCCATCTGAGAACCAAACAAACCAACCATGATATTTCTCATCCAGATGACCTCACATGCAGCTTGAATTGTTTCCATGTACTCTGCCTCCACTGAACTGAGTGCCATAGATCGTTGCTTCCTATTATACAAAGCAACTGTTGTCGATCCTATGTTGAGGATCCCTCCTGATGTGCTCTTTCTGTCTGATGGACTGCCTGCCCAATCTGCATTCGTGAAGCCTTGAAGCTTCACTACCTCTACCTGTTTGTACCATAATCCATACTCTGATGTGCCCCTCAGGTATCTCAAGACATGCTTCCCCACCTTCCAAAAGTTCTTGGTAGGCTTAACCATAGCTTGACTCAGTTGGTTAACTGCGTATAAAATGTCTAGTCTGGTGTTCACTAAATACATCAGAGAACCAACTAACTGTCTATAGACAGTAGCATCCACTACCTCTCCAGAAGTAGCATCCTCTTTCCTCCAATTTCTCGAAAGATAAGTTTCCATGGGTTTACAGCTCTCCATGTGAAACTTACCCAATATCTCTTTGTCATACTTTCCTTAAGAAACAAAAAGTTCACCATCCCATTGCCATATTTCCAAACCAAGGAAATAATGAAGGAGTCCCATGTCCTTCATTTCGAACTCCCTTGCAAGATCCTCCTTGCATGAGTGTATCAGGTACTCATCACCGGTCAAAATTAGATCATCAACATAAATTACAATAATCAATAGCTTACCCTCAACCACAATCTGGTACAGGTTTGCATCAGCTTCACTTTTAGTGAAGCCTAGTCTGATGAAATAACTGTCAATATAAGTGTAGCAAGCACAAGGTGTTTGCTTCAACCCATACAGTTCTCTCTTGAGTCGACACACATGCGAATCACTATCAAAGATCTCAAAACCTTCTGGCTGCTCTATGTACACTCCTTCCTCAATAACTTCATTGAGAAACACAGTTTTTACATCCATCTGATGAATGCACCACCCCACCTGCGCTGAGAGTGCAAGGATGGATCTAATGGAAGAGTACCTTGCAACTGGTGCAAAGGTCTCATCATAATCGACCGCCTCAATCTCTGAGAACCCCTAGTCAAAAAATTTGGCCTTGTATTTCTACACACTCCCATCAACAGCTTTCTTTACCTTATAGATCCATCTAGATCCAACCACTAATTTACCGACCGGTCTTGGGACAATCTCCCATTCACTGTTCTTGACAATGGAGTCATACTCCTCCACCATTGCATCAACCCAAATTGGTTGTTACACTGCCTCCTGAAAGGAAGATGGTTCTGTCACAATACATTTTCTCATAAGAGCCATGTATCCAGTAAACATGTCTGGAGACTATCTTTGTTTGTGCTGTGAAGTAGGAGCTGCTGCATCAAGTCTCAATCTATCAGCTTCCATGGTGTGCATTCTACCATTTACCATGGATGGCTCTGCATGAGTATTTTCTGCCACTAGATGATCCTCCGCATGTGGTTGCTCCACATCTTGAGGCTCATCCTTTGGAACCAAGGGTTCCTCCTCTGCATGCAAATCCAACTCTCTCAAGGGACAATCGCATGGCTTTCTCCTCATCAAATTTTATATCTCGTCACACAACAATCATTTTGTTGTTTGGAAAATACACCTGATAGTTGTGGGGAGTTTCAGTGTACCCCAAAAAAATCCCAATCTCAGTTGTTGGTTCTAGCTTCTTCCTGGCGTCTTTGGTCACATGCACATAAACAAATGAGCCAAGTATCCTATGAGGACAACGGTTCTGCACAAATACCATTGTGTTGCATGCCTCCACCCACAGATGCATTGGTAGGCCCTGATCATGCAACAATGCTCTCGCTACACCCACAATCATTTTTTTCTTTCTTTCAGTGACCCCATTCTGCTATGGGTTATGAGGCGCTATCAGCGCTCTTTGAATTCCTTCTTTGCTGCAGAAGTTCTTGAATTCGTTAGAGATGTACTCACCACCATTTTCGCTCCTAAGAGCCTTCACTTGCTTCCTCGTGTCTTTCTCCACCAGTGCTTTGAACTCAAGAAACTTTGATAACCTCTGATCTTTCTTTTGCATGAAGTAGATCTAGCATTTCCGAGAAAAGTCATCAACGAATATCACATAGTGCTTATGCTTTGCTGTCGAAGCAACAAAGAATGTTCCACACACATCTGAGGGAACTCTCTCAAGGATCCCCGAGGCTCGGTTCTCCTTCTCATAAAAGGTGGCATTTACATATTTTCCCATAGTACATCCCTTGCATGTGTCTGACTGCGCAAGTGTACCCTTGGGAAGACCAATAGAAATCTGTTGCATGACTTTTAAGGCTCTGTGGTGAAGATGGCCCAATATCCTGTGCCATAACTCACCCCCATCCTGCCTCACCACTTTTTCCGCCTTGCCCATCAATGTTGCGCAACCATCTACATCCAGTTTATAGAGATTCTTAACTTGAATCCCAATCTTCTTGGCTTGTCCTGTTGTTTTTTGTCACAGGAAATATTTTCCTTCACTGAAAAGAACATCATAGCCTCTATCCTCCAACATTGCAACTGAGACCAAATTTTTCTTCAAGCCCGGTACATGCATTACATCTTTTAATTGAAAGGGTTTACCTAACTGTCTCTGGAAGGTAACGATACCAATCCCAGTAGCACTGTACTGCCCGTCATCACCCATTTCGATATGCATTTAGAGGTCCTTCTCCTCCAAGCTACTGAAAAGTTATTTTTCTCCCATCATGTGAAATGATGCATCACTATCCAAATACCACACCGATCCCATTGCACTTGACACCATGCATGCAATGAGCGAGAAGCCAAGCTCAAATTGCGAGGCCAAAGCCTCACCAACTACAGATCCTAAAGCCTTCTTATTCTTCTTCTTTTGTGGACAGTTAGTATCATAATGCCCATACTCATGACAGTGAAAACACTTCACTCTGGACATGTCGTGCTTCTTTCCATCTTTGGACTCGGATTTGGAATGGAACTTCTTTCCTTTCCCCTTCTTCACCTTGGCAACCAAAGCACAATATTCTTCATATTCATTCTTAGATGAAGATCCATCTTTAGTATTTCGTCTGAACTCCTCCTGCACCAAATACGACCACAGTCATTCCCAATCTGGAAGCTTTTTTCTTCCATTGATAGAGTCTTGATAACTATGCCAACCCTTGGGAAGTCCTATGAGAGCTAGACTCACCAAATCATCATCAGTGACAATAATGCCAACGCTCCCCAACTCATCCTGACATTGGACAAAGTTTTTTAAATATTTTTGCATGGAGTTGCCTTTCTCCATCTTGATCTTCCTGAGTTTATCTTTCAGTGTCAATTTCCTATGGTCACCGTTGCTCTGAAATAGATCTGTCAAAGCCTTCCACATTGCATATGGTAAGGATTTACCATGGAGACTTGAGAGAATGTGGTATCGTACTCCCTCCAATAAGATCCTCATTGCCTTTGCCACTTTCTTTTGCCATGCATCAAGATTTGCAACATCTGTCACAGTGGGTTTAGGAACATCATTGTCAATGAATTCCTTCAAGCCATTACCTTCGAGTACTACCTCCATCCTATCTTTCCAAGCAATATAGTTAGAGCTTCCCTCAAGTGCATACTCCAATCTCAAGTCATTGAAAGCCATTTCGATCCTGAATCAGCGGTAGCACCAAGAAAGTCTTCTGCAAATTTGGATTCTATTCAATCACAAACTCAGCTCCTCCTCCACTATTGTGATTTCTTGTGCTTTGATACCATGTAGAAATTATACAACAAGCATGTATATCATGGATTCAATCTGATCAAACAATGTGCTAAAGCTAGATATTGAATCACTTCTACAATTCAATTGCGGAATTAAAAACACAATCGCCAATCACATGAAGCAAAGAAGAATCAATAAAACCACAACACAGATAATTTCTCGGGGAAAGCTTGCTGCTCAAAACCCCACTATCTTCTATTGTATATTCAACATGGATATATGAAACAATTAAATACAACTCTTCTCACAAGAGCCCTCATGTACTCAGATAATTGTCTCACACTGTCCTGGACAAAAATGACCAACACTTAGCCAATTCTTAACCTCTAAAAAACCTAGCTTGGTTGTGCAATTCATGTGGAATGCAATCCCTATTCTTTAGGAATTTTGGCCTTCCTTGTTTGCGCAAGGATTATGGGCAATCCAATGGGTGTTTGGTTGCATGGGTGCAACCCAATAATCCTACAACTCGTAGTCAACATTCCTTTCACCTAGATCTCAACTAGGTCTCCACTGGAACTGACATGCATGCAGCTAATAATAGTAAATCCTCAGTTGCATGTGAGATCACTGATTGTGAATTAAATAATATTTAATTCACTTGATCTCTCACTAGTGTATCAAACAATTACAACTAACACAATTGACTTTAACTCACTTAACTGAGTTAAACTGATTACAACCTGCATTAACTAATGCACCACTGCACTTCGAACTCTGTTACAACTAGAATTACTCTACATGCCTCACCAACTGCCCTCAACTCGAAATTCACGAGTTAATTGAGTTTATCACACTCAGTTAACTATTACAAGTTATTTTGAGATTATATTACATTTTATTGTCCTTCTTAATTAAGGGATAATTAAAATAGGCATGCACCAAATTTAGCCCACACCAGGATAGGTGCTGCTAAGACCTATGGTCCCACTCTAGTGTAGGTGCTGCTTGGACCTCCTAGTCCCACACTAGTGTAGGTGGTGCAATTTCTTATTGGACTTCAACAGTTAGTTGATGAATTAATGGTCCAACAATTTTGCCCAAAATTTTGCGAAATTGTCGCTCTGTTAGCGTAATTCAGGGCGAAATTGTAGGACCGGTTCGGATTTTGGGGAAATTGTGGTGTGGTTAGCAGGAAAACTAGGGAGGCTCATAACTTCTTCATTTTTTGTCCAATTTCAGATAAAAAAGAGGCTAGACAGCCATTTTTAGGCATTCTGAAGCTGATGGAACAGGTTTTGAAGCCATTTGAGCACTGTAAATGTATGTAATCACCATTTCGAGCATAATGAAAGAGGGCCAAGCCATTGTAAGCTGGACCAAAGAGACGTAGCCCACGAGGGGTGAACTCCTTCATCAATTGACGTTGTGTGGTTATTTTTATGGTGTATTTGTTTATTGTTGAAATTTTCAACAAGAAATAGTGAAATTGGCATCCAGAAAAGCTACCATGGAGGCTTTTGATTTAATTATTTCTTAATTGAATTAGAAGAAACATGTGTCAAATTGATTTATCCCTTAAATAAATTGGACAATAAATTGTAATCTTATCTCATAATCACTTGTAATAGTTAATTGAGTGTGATAGACTCAGTTAGCTCATGAAATTTGAGTTGACAGTGGTTGGTGAGGCATGTAGAGTGATTCTATTTGTTTTAGAGTCCAAGTTGCAGTTAGTGTATTAGCTTAATGCATGAGAAATCCGTTAACTCAATTAAGTGAGTTAAAGTCAGCCTAAGTAGTTGTAACTAATTGTTGCACTAGTGAGAGATCAAGTGAATTAAATCAGATTTAATTCACATGCAGTGATCTGTCAAGTGACTGATGATTTACTAGTAATAACTACATGCATGTCAGTTCTAATGAAGACCTAGTTGAGACAGAGGTTAAAGGGAAGTTATATATCAGTTGTATTTATCACAAATTGCCCGGGCACAATTATATACACCATAGGATTCCCATGATGTATTACGCAGTCAAGGAAGGCTAATTATCCTATTTAATAGGGATTAATTGCCTAGGGATAGCGTAAGCAAGGCAGGCTAAGCAGAGGCTGAGAATTGGCTAAGTACTAGCCCAATTTTGTCTAGATGAGTGTGAGGCAGTTAGCAGAGTGCAACAGAATCTTGTGAGAAGAGTGCATTGTAATTGTTTCATGATTCCTTGGTTTATTATACAATAGAGATAGAGGGGTTTTGAGTAGGTTGCTTTCCCCAGGAAAAATATCTGTGCTGTGGATATATTTGCTTCTTTCTCTTACTTGGTGTGAATGTGTGATCGTGTTTAATTTCCGCAGAATTAATTGTACAAGGATTCAATATTTTGCTCTAGTATATTGCATGATCAGATTGAATCCTGTAGAAATTTGCTGAATAATGAATATTTATCCACCGAGATTATCCTGGTCACACACTAATTCGAATTCATGCATAACACATAACCTCTTCTACAATTAATCATCAATTTGCGGAAATAGAAACAGTCGCATGCGCACATAAACACAATATGTAATGGGGAAAGCTTATAGCTGAAAACCCCCAGCTATTTTGTATATTATAATAGAAGAGAACATGTAACATTACATAGCACAATACTCCTCACAAGTACTCAGTACTATCTCCAAAAGTTACACACAAACTAGCTCAGTTTTGAACAAGTCACGGGTTCAAAACTCATCCACTATTTGCCTGCCTCTACTGCGCAATCCAAGTTGGTGTAATGAGAGATCCAAGTTTGAATCTCCTTGGCTTGATCTGCGCAATCCTCATTGGCAATCTCCTCCAATGCTTGTGCAAATCTCATGCAAAACTATAGTCACAACTGATAGTAGACTCACCCTTTCACCCACCTCTAACACTGGTCTCCACTGAACTGTCCGTGCATTGTAGTTAACTGATGTGTTCTTTAGTTGATTTATGAGTTAATAATTAGTGAATTAATTAATAATTAATTCACACCACTCATCACTAGTGTATTTGTCAGTTAAACTAAATACAACTAGTTCAACTAAGTTAAACCGAACACAACTCCACCAACTGTCTCATCAACTCCACCAAACTCTGCCACTTGAGTCCTAACTGAAGTCAACCATGCAATAGCTCAACTAACCCTTAGGAAAAGTGTATTTCCTTCTGTCAGCTGCATGTGCCACATCCAAGCATCAAACCGAAGTGCTCCAAGAGGATAAGATAATGTTTATAGTCTAAATATTATTAAGGGTTAATAATATTTGACTGTTCTATTTTTAGCCCGGTAGTCTAAAAATAGAAACCACCCAATGTCTAAAAATAGAGGTCCATCTATTTTTACCAACTCGACAAATCATCCATAAATAGCATCCTGCAACTCATAGACCATGATCCATATGTCTAAAAATAGACTTTGCGCCAAAAATAGCCTGCGGGCCCACTTAGTGAAGGCGACTTCATTTCACTAAGCTCCATCATCTTGTTGCATTTTCAACAAATCCATTGGAATACATATTGTTTGTATAATTTCTACATTTTTTGTTTCTACTGTTTCAAATTTTAATTTATGCTTTATGTGTGTAAAATTTTAACATAAAAGCCTTAAAAACTCATTTTTTAACACTTGTAATTTGAAAACCCTCAAGCACATTTTAATTAAGATCTCATACAGATCATCGTTGAAGCGACTTGATCCTTGCCTTCCTTTGCTTTCCTTGTCCTTCCTTTGCTTTCCTTTTATTTTTTTGTCCTTCCTTTCCTTTCTTTCTTTCTTTCTCCTCTTGATAGTCTTCTCATCTTTAAGACTAACTCCAAAACTAAACTGAAAAAAGGATACAAACGGATGCTTTGAGGTATTTTTATTGATGATGCCTCTAATTTCTTCATTTTTCCATTATTTTCCTTCATTTTCCTCCTCACATGCAACCTCTGACCTTTTCCCTTTCTTTTCTCCTAGTTTCCATTATCTTCATAAATAATGTGCCAAAAATACATTTTTGTCTTTCCAAAGCCTTAGTCATTGCCTTTGCCAATTTCCTTTAGCCATAAACACAACAAGTGATGCCCACTAGGATGTTTTGCCCAAAATTCAGCTTGGAATAAGTGTCCCTTGCTCGTGGTCTTATTTTACCTTTATTGACTTTTATTACATGAACTTTTAACTCGAGGATGTTACATCTGGTACTTGGTTAGTCTTTGTGGATGTCGGGGTCTCCCTCATGTCTCTTTTGTCTCCAAAGGTCCAGTGAAATTCAACGGTAAAGTGAGATTCTTATATTGTGTCATGTTTAGTGCCCAACTCAACATTCTCAGGTTCACCATTTTGGTGCCTCTCTTGCACTATTCTATTAGTATTTCTTTCTACTTTCTAATGTGGAGTTGGGTATTTCGTTCCACAGGTTCGACGGGGGTTCCTTAAGCGGTTTTTGTGATCAATAATACTCTCCTTACCATCTGCACTACCATCTTCTTTGTTGCATTTGAAGACCCTCTACCTCTTTGTGCACTCCCAACCTCTCTTTCTTTGGATAATGGCGATGAGGTCATATGAAAGCTACCGTGTGAAAAGCTACATGCCAATTTTGGCTTGTTGAGGTTACGTGGGTACCTAATTATTAGTTTTCAAGCTCACTATCATATTAATATCTACCTTGTCCTGCTTTTGTCTCTCTATTGGGAATGTTCCTCTCCCTATCTGAGGAGTCTCCTGCATTTCGGCAAGTCTGGTCCTCTCTTATATCTATGTGTTCCTTCTTTTAGACCCTCATATTCGATTTTCTAGCCCAATTTTTGTTTGGAAACCAACCCCCATCCTCTGGTTATTTTGGAGAGAAACGAGTTCAATCCAGAGTAATCAAATCGTAACAATACTTGCAACCTCTGCCTGCATCCCTTTGTAAATTTCCATGTTGAAATCAGTGACCTTCAAAGGTAGATTCCACAACAGTCCAATTCGATTCTGCTCCTAATTGAGGAAATGAAATGTCTTCAAACTCAAGTGAACCGTTAAGGAGAAAAGATTGATGCCCTCCGCAAAAAATTAGTCAAGCTTCAAGTTCAGAGGAATGAAGATGATCGTTGTAACATCACGAGAAATTCCCTTGTTCGTTAGTTTCATTAAATGTCGATAGATCCCCCCGGCCCATGATGTCATTCATCAAATTTGTGTTTTTATCTCACCAGTTTTGTTCTGTTTATCTTATTGTCTAGTTAGAAAAACATATGACAATGATAATATGTTTGTTGATGATTTAGGTTCTTTTCTTTTGTCTTCCCCTAAAAACATGCTTCTTGAATTACAATGTAAAATTTCTTGAGTATTTTCCTACAACCAGGTACAAATTTAATATAAAATCTACTTATTACTATATACTCAATAAAAAAACATAAAATAAATATATATAAAATAAAATAAAATAAATATAAATTTAAAACAAAAAATAAATAAACACACAAATGGATTTGAGTTTTTATTAAAAAACAAAAAGATCAAGTAAACCCTGCTTTAAAGATGAGAAAATAAAAAGAAAATAATTTATCAAAAAAATTGTTAAAACATCAAAATTTATCCCACAATTTTTTTATTTTATTTTGGGATGGTGGGAAGGATTAGCCTACCCGAAGTAGTTCAATTTTTTTTTATTTCCTTTTGGGGAAGGTGTGATACCTCAACCCAAAAAACAAAAAAAAATGATTTTTTTGGATGGTGGTAAGGATTGACACACTTCACTTTTAAAGCAATTTTTTAATTTTTTCTTTCTAAAGGTAACTTTGGGAGCCAATTTCTGATAATTATGATTTTTTTTTTAAATAGTTTTAATTTTTTAATATTTTTTTAAGATCATATTTGTTTTATATATATATATATATAATTTTTTATTTTTATTAAGATCATATTTGTTTATATATATATATTAAATTTTAATTGTTATATATATATATATATATATATAATTAATATGAGTATTATTATTTTTATTTAATTTTTAATATAAAAAAATAAAATTTTTATTTAAAAATATATATACATATATCACATAAAATGTTTTGAAATCCATGGTGACCACATTCAATTTATATAGAAATGATTCTCTTATCACCACAACATAACTACTTATTTCAATAGAAAACATGTGGGATTTGATCTAATAATCCTTCATTTGAAGTTTCACATTCTTACACTTGTCTCTACATTTCATCATATTACTATTGGCTATAACAAATCAACAATTTTGTATCGCATGAATAAAACAATGAATTTGTTCTTCCACTAAATGATGACTAAAATTGTGGGTTTTTTCACTATCAATTAAAATAATCATCGTTCAATGCTTGATGTACCGAATCAAGTTCAAGGCCTAGGGAGTAGAAATTCCTAATAAAGAAGGGAGGGAAATTTGTGGTTCTTCCTGAGATGGTTTCTGGGTGGATTCTTCCTAAGTAGTTGTATGATCCACTAATTATAGTTTTGGGGTGGAGTCCTCATAAATTCCCTTACAATGGTCTCGTTGAGACAAAAAACTAAAATAATTTTAGTTCATTATATTTATGCTCTTTGAAAGAAATCTCATCACAATTATATCAAATCTTGAGGCATTAGCATTTAATTGTTCATACTAAGTCAACTTTTGGATATACAAGGGTTGAGTGGGAGAGGGGAATGTTGTACATGCCATAGGGGGCATGAGAAGGATATAAAAGGGGATATTTTTGTCTATGCATTAAGCAACACCTATGCTTTGTGAACTCATTCAAAATCCCAAAACTATGTAGCTAGCAGAGCCATAAAGGCTTATCCTCTAATCTCCTCTTATATATCAAGAATTAAACTTTATTTCGAAAATGATTTGGTCATGCTCTCTATGTAGATTTTGAATTTCTCAAAGTTTGCTACAAAGTCTTCCATTGTGTTTGTTCAGTGCAATTTGGTCAACCTTCCCAGATTATTTGGTGCCCCACCCTAACATACCTAGTCTAGAGTTAGTCACTTAATGTACAATTCCATCTTCTTTAAATAAGGGTTATTAGGTAGTAGTGTGTAATTAATAAATGTAAATGGATTTTCTCTACTAAACATGGCCTACTAGGTGGTCAATACACATTGATGGTGGGACGAAAAGTAGTTAGGGTTTTCCAGTGAGAAACTATTTATAGAGCTAAAAGGAGGTGTAATCTTTTAACAAGGACTGTTATTGTATTAGATCTCTACTCATAGGAGGTTTCCAACTTGAATAGGCCTATGAACCTTGATCTCTTTTTGAATTTTCAAAATAATGGTTTTATTCTATAAATTTATTCTCATTATCTCTTGTGTTTTCTTCTTTCACATTTATATTTTCTCTATATATTATAGTTCACACTCTACAATGTCTGCTGGTTAAGTACATTTTAAATTGCTTTTGCCTCGTTGTTGGTTGTGATTCCAAGTCCCTATTCAAAATCTAGTTTATGTTTTCCAGTGGGAGCATATATGATATCTACAAATGTGGCTCCTTGGACCATAGGTTTTATTAGCGTGAGGATTGTTAGTATCCTATAATCTATAGGATCACAAGGCGGCTAATTATTTTTCTTCATTTTTTTCCTATTGAAAATAATGCTCCATTTATTTCCTACTGGGTACTGTTGGTCAAAAGGACAAAGAATGGTTACTCTTAGGTTTGGAAATCCCTTTACAGGCGCATGGAGGAAATAATTTGAAAAAGGGCTTTAGAATTTATCTTAATTCTAAAACATGGCTAATTACTTCATTTTCCATCTAGGCCAAGCTAAGCCTAAATACCTTATTCAACGCTTATCCATCTCACTAAGCCTTCAAAACCCTAATATAAAGTTTCCAGAATTTATAGTATAAAGCTCCGCCCACCCCCCGAAACAACCATATTATATATATGATCATACATTATATATATGATATTACTATGCCCTTTAAAAAATTTTCATAAAACCCAAAATCTTACCGCAAAAAACACTCACATTCCCTTTATATCCCAAGTCCTACACCACCCCGAAATTCATTTATCCTCGACCCCACCGTTACATCTCACGTCACATCCACCTTTAAACTCTCTGCACCTTTCCGCCACGTCTGCTCCCCATCTCTGCATCTGACGATCTCCAACGCATTTCGTACCCCCCTCAGCCTTTGAACTTTAACCACGGGGGGCGGGGGGGCGGGTCTGAAATGGGTGGCTTCTTACCTTGTCCCACTCATTATTCACCAAGAAAGTTAGCACCCCACCCCGGGATCACCAACTTACCATCTGCTAGACCCTCCAAAATCTAGTTTCGGGTTTTACTGGATGAGCGCAGCACCTCATTGCAAGCACCATGAGCCATAAATTCGACCTTTCGTGGTATTATTCTCCGACGAGTTTCTCCAGGGGCTTATTTCTTTACCACAATGCTACACAACATATTTTTTCAAGCAGGAGCCATCTTCGACCACGGAATTGGGAGTGGGATTGAAGGTCCCCAAATTATCAGAATCGATAAATGGATTGTTCCTCAGCAATCTGCTGATGTAGCCATGGGCATGACCTCTTTGGAGATCAAAACCTAGCTTGGGCCTTGGCCTTTTCACTCTTGATCTGAGGTTTTCAATTTCAATTCGAGCCTTGTTCACAAGCTGTTACGCCTCAGAAACATATTTGACGTGCAAAATCTTCAAATAAGCTATGGAAATTTTTGCGTTAGTGGCCCCAATACTGCTACATTTACAACTGTATATCAAGCATGTGGGCCAAACTTATCATAGAAGTTATGTTTTAGACAAAAACACATAAAATGGAGCAGATGAGAGGCTTGTCGCCCTGTCTACTTTTAAAGGGGCTCGCATGAGGTTGTCGGGTTTGTATGTAGCTGAGAGCTTCTGAAATGGAGATCGAGTTGGCAATGAAGAAGCTCAGAAAAAAGGGGTTTTGCAGCTACAAAATCAGCGTTTCGAGAGGCTATTGAAGACTACACTACACTATCAAAGAAAATATGCGTCTGTGATTTGACTGCAAAAAATTAGTAGCTATGTTTCATTTCTCATTACATGCAGGCATTTTCGATTAGGATGGGTAAGGCCATTAATTTTTTGAAAGCACAGATGCTGAAGTTAGCAGTGACTTTTTCCAAGAAAAAACAAATTCCTCTTTTATCTCAGGTATGAATCAGTTTATACATGGGAAGATTGAATTTGTTGACAAAGTCATAATAAAGCATGCTATGTATGTTTCCCAAACCTCATCACAAAAGGTTTTTCTAGAAGAAAATGAGGGAACAGATCCTGGTAATTGATTTTTAAATCAGGCAAGAGAAGCTAAGTGGTAACATTTGAGAATTCAAATGCATAGGTAGCAGAGTTTCAAGCACCAAAGCAGCAACATTAGAAGTGTATAAGGGACAAATGGAAAATTCAAAATATTTGTTGCAGTAATATTCCAATTGTCCCAGCACTTACTCGACCTAAAGATATCACAGAGATCAACCACTGAATGCAAATCCTTATTCATATATGTTGTCCATCTCTCCTATGGCAAAATAGATCTTGTTAATAACCGCATCCTAAGAAGTAGGAGGAAGTTTTACACATGTCAGCCCTGTTGCAATCACTTCCTTAAATACCGATGATTAGTTTTACATGTGTCATTAGTTTTATAATAGTTTCTCTATTTTTAGAAAGTAGATGGAAGGTTCGAGTGAAAATCTAGATCTTGTAGTTAAGTCTATATATTGTGATGTAAAAAAAAAAGGGTTGGGTAAATTGTAATGAGAGAAAATCCTATTCTAAAAAGTGGTTCACTGAGTTTCCGACGACTATTTGCAAAGTAATACAAGACCAGCTATTCAGGATTCATGTGGTGTCTGAAATGGTGAAGTTTTCTCCTATTTTTATGTGTTTTTCCATTATCTTCCTTTCTCAGTATATATGAATTCTTATTGTAAAGCAGAAAATGAAGAATAGGATTTGTTATCTAGGGCACCCTATTCTGGTTGTGTTTACAATAGTCTATGTTTTCTACTCATGCCAAATCGAGGAATTCTTAATTTCTCCTCGGTTTCTGCTGAACTTAACATGCTAGTCTAATTGAGGAATTCTTAATTTCTCCTCAATTTCTACTGAATTCCATTCTTCTTTTATCTTTACAATCCATTTAATCCTCAAAAATCCAAAGTAGTACACATAGCTTGCCTTGTTTCACTCATGTTTGATACTTCTACAAATCGATCACCCAAGCCCTTTGACTCCATTGCCCAATGGCCTTTCCCCTTGCTTTCCTCACCAAACCAAATTCGAAATCCAAACTCTGAACCCTTTAACTAGCCTAAAATGCCAAATCAAACAAAGGTATATCTAGTAGAGAGATCCCTCTCTAGGTCTAAGAGGGCTAGGTCCTAGGCTTGAAGCAGTTTTGATGTCGGCCCTCCAGGATTCTGTCTTCAACCTTCGGAATTACGGGGCGCTAACAAGGACCATAAGGGTAATTAGCACATGCGTATAATTTATAGGTTTACTAAAGGTTATTTTTGGCTCCATAAGTATTTCGAAATTTTGGCTTCATAGTTATGTTTATTTTTCTTTCAATCTTGTAATTTATTTTTTATTTTGGGAATAAATATTCAATGGGATACACCATATATTGGGAGTTGGCATCAATGCTACTTCATTCTTCCCCATAATCACCCTTCATAACTCACACTTTCTTGTTATACAACCCTCCTCCTTTATGTTCCATAACCAACATGATTTCCATCCATCTACCTCATATTTTTTAAATGATCTATCCCTCTTCCTCCCACCTCTCCATTTCACCTACACCAATTGAATCAACCATACGATCAATATACCAAAAAAATCATCATCATCATCATCACTCAATTGGTGGAAGCATCCAAATCTAGCATCATATTCCCCTCTAATAGCTATCCAGACCTTTGTTATTAAACTAGGTCGGTTCAACTCGGACTTGGCTGGTTCAACTAATCGTATACCCCTTTCGGTATGACTAGCCCCTTAACTTATATTGGGGACTAGTCCGATACCGAATTGGATGAGTTGGCCCCCAACTCATCTGGTTCATTATCGGGCTGGTCCAACTGACCGATTCTGACTTGATCCAGACCTCAGATTGGGTAGTGGAGACTCAACCAACAGATTTTGACCATGATGAGGATGTTGATCTTGATGTGTTAAGAAAAATACTGAGAGGGGGGGGGGGTGAATCAGTATTTACAGCATATTCAAACTTTTTACTTTTTCATGCTCTACAACCCATACGCTACTTTGCTGAAGCCAACTAGCGTATACACGCGGATATCCTTCATAAAACTCGCGTATACACAGAGATCTAATTATGCCATTAGTTCTTCACTTATATCATTCCATCATTCATTCATTAGATGTTCTATAAACGGTAAACATGTGCAGTAAGAACAGAATAAACCATCACACATAAGCATCACACATGAACACCAGGATTTTAGGTGGAAACCCAAGTCGGGAGAAAACCACCGCTGCAGTTGCTCAGCCTTCAATATTTTATTATAGAGAAAGCATCTTACAACATATGTGCTGGCGCAGACTTGACCAGCACGCAGGCACCCATAATGGTTACCGCCTCACGGAAGGCCTACGACCCCGACCGTTGCGGCCCCCCTCACGGAAGGCTACGACCCTACGATCCTCGTTTACCGGCCTCTCTGGAAGGCTACAGCCCACGGCCAGGCTACAACCCTCGGCTTCCACCTTGGACCCGTTTAGTGATTTTCTGGATCCAACAACTTCAATGAACACAACTGCAGTCCCACATTTCATCCCATGGCACTTAGCGGGACCCTTCCCTTGCACCAAAAATTCTACCATGAAGCAGAGATACATATAACGCCACCCGAATTCATTTAAGGGGGGGGCTGAATCAGACATTTCTTACCTGAGACTTGACAAACCTAGTTTTCATACGCTTTCCTTTAAGCAGTGTCAACTTGGACAGGCCTTCCGTTCACATAAACCGAGCGTATACCTACATGCATATTTCATTTCGCATGTGTCTTTCACTACTTCAGCTAAAGCCGCGTATGTCCATTTATTCCTCTGTTTAGTAGCGTATATATCTTCAATCATTATAAAGCAGCATACTTCTTCAGATCAGCAATTCTGTTCAGATTTACCCTTTTACTTCAGACAGATGTTCGCCTCAATTCAGATCTAAGCCTTCCATAAACAGATCTAGTAGATACAAGTACATTTCAGATCTAAATCCCCTTCTTCATCATTGGTGCATCATACATTCAGATTTATCATTCAAGTGTAACCCTTTCCATTCAGATCTACTTCAGAGAGAAGTATTCATTCAAGCTCAGACATCTTGCACCCACACTCATGATTTGCACAATGAATTTCTTCTCCTTATATAGGTTTATCCTTTTTCAATACCACGGGTTAAAGCAATACCATGAGCCTTCAATACCACGGGCCAAAGCAATACCATGAGCCTTCAATACCACGGGCCCCTGGATTTGCACTTTTTGAGCGCTTTTTCCCATACGCGACTTGGCACGTTCTTTTCCGCGTGCATACGCGACTTCCCTTAGACATATCCGCGTATTCATAGAGACATACTCTTTTCATCATACTTTGAGCACATGCTGACTTCTTTTCTTCACTGCCTTCTGTACACACTGTAGATACATCAGATTTACTTCATCAAGAACATATTCTACCAAGCGCAACTTCATCAAGTGAGTTGCCATCATCTTCATCAAGAGGGTTGCCTTTCAGGGACCACACTCAACATCATAATAGCATCATATCACATCAGATTTACATCATTTACCAAGTCCATCAAGTCAAGAATAACTTCATCAGGTGGATTGCCATCAAGGACAACACATGTCAACAGTCGCATATCTTCATCTTCATTCAGTGGGTTGCCATCAAGGACAACACTCTGCATCATATTTCCAACAATCTCCCCCTTTGGACTTGATGGCAACCACGATGGTGTTTAGTTACCACAACAGATAAGTACATTGACACCATGTCACTCTCCCAATTCTTTGACACCATTATCTGCATTCAAACACCATGTCACTCTCCCCCTTTGACATCAAGGGCAAAGGGCGGATCAAAACCAACACACTCTCCCCCTTTGACATCAAGGGCAATGGGCGGATCAAAACCAACACACTCACCCCCTTTTCTCCTCATGTAGAAGAAGCGTTCTGCAGATCTGTTGTATACTGAAGTGACCAAGCTCCCCCTGAGTTCATGCTGAATCTTCAAACATATTTTTCAATGAAGTATATGACTCTATGAAATTCCTATCACAAAAAGACCCATACTTACATCAAACATCCAACCAAGTGGATTTACATATGAGACTCAAGTACCCAACCAAGTGGGTTTACACATTTCAACTCAGCTACCCATCCAAGTGGGTTTACAAAATTTGACTATTTAAGACCAACACCTAGAAAATCCTCAAGAAAGAGAACATATTTCAGAACCATCATAATGCCAACAATGCATTATACTCAGCAACGCTAATGCTCCCCCTGAATCTGTGCATCCTGAACACTTTCACCAACAAATCATCAAGGCATCTTTATCAAAACATGAGAAATAGAATTATGAGAACTGGAACACCACCAGAGATACCAAACAGTATTAGAGATGCCAAACAACACTGCAGCTGTGCTGAAGAGAGCTGACTCCAAGCAAAATTTGTCAGCAATCATACATACGCGGTTTTATGTGAAGTAACTCGCGTATATACGCGACTGTGTTTCAGGAAACCCGCTCCAATGTCATCTCCAAATTTATGTGCCTTTGTTCTTTTGACCTGCAATTATCACGCCGCCTTGTGAAATTCAAATGCTTCCCAGAACATTATCTTCAAATATGTGTCAATCATCCATGTGGTCCAATATCATCAAGATCTTCAAGATTTAACATGAAGTAACTTATGAAGGGAAAAAATCTCAACCATAGTCACAAAATCTGCATGATCTATTCTTGTTTCTGAATCAAACGACTTCCAACTCATCCATGTGTGAGCACAAAAGATACTTTTCAGCAAACAGGGCTCAAAATCTCATCATAATAAACCATGTACCAAGTCATCATCATTTGAGCATGAGTATCACAAAAACCAAAGAATAAGTAGTCATATTGCCAACAATGCAATCATTAGTATTCAACCTGCTGCTCCCCCTGAACCAGTGCTCCATCTTAACTTGTGCAACCTGAATACGTTCATCAGCAAGTCATCAGCAACAATCTCTACATGGGCTGCCCTTATCTCTGAATTATAGGACTTTCATCTCATGAATACTCTTCATCAACAAGCAAATAGGACTCATCCACAATCTTCAACACAAGAAACCATGTATCATATCATCATTATTTAGAACTGAGAAACGAAGCTGATACAGAGTCAATAATACAGTTATTAACAATCAGAATGATGCTCCCCCTGAACCTCTGCTCCAGATCTTTAGCTATCATATAAATTCTCTTATCATCAATGCATACGTGACTGTGTCTGCTAGAACTCGTGTGTATACGCGACTTTTGTTAATATAACCCGCGTATGGAAAGTGAAGCATAGAAATTTTTCACATTCCTTCATCTCCCCTTGAACTTGTACTTCCTGTACCTGTCTTATTCATATCATATGCTCTGTCAGAAATACATATAACCAGAATAATCAAATCAATCATGAGAGACATCATACATTGCTCCCCCTGTGACGATACATTACTAAATCTCATAATGTATCCCACATCATTCCTGCAGTCAATCAGAGAAGTAAGCTTCAGAAGCGGATGACTGCAGTAGGGTAAATATTCCCTACGTTTTTGACCGGTCCTCCTTCTTTCTCCAGATTTGCTTGAACTTTCTAATTGTGTGCTGGAGATTTTCCACTTTCCCAGATCTGTTCAACCTGCATTCCTTTTCTACATGTCCATACTTGTTACAAGCATAACATCTCATGTGGCCAGAGAAATAAACATAAGAATCATGATGAGCTTTTCTATTCTTCCTTCTATTGCAATCAACAGCTTTGTGACCATACTTGTTGCATGAAAAACAATATCCCCTGAAGAAACTAGAGTACCTTTCTGAGTAGAACCTGTTTGTTTGAGGCTGAAATGATCTGCTCCTGTAGTTTGTTGCAACATGCCCATAATTATGACATTTGAAACATTCAACATTATTGAATGAATTCTTTTGAGAATTCATGCTTGTTGGTTGATCTTTTATTTCTTTCAACACTTCAGGTTTTGCATTGACATCCTCTGGATTTTTGGCACTTCCTTGTGAGCTAGATTCTCCTTTAACAGTTTCATGGAAACCAAGACCAAGTTTGATAGCAGGAGACCTTTGATTACTCAGAATATTGTCCAAAATATTGGTACTATCTTGAAACCTCAAAAGTTTAACCTTTTCTTCTAATTTACCTTTGAGAATATTTACCTCAACCTCCAAGTCTTGACATTGCTTTGTCATGCTTTCTTCTTTCCTTCTTCCATCTTCTACTTGATCCTTCAGATTTAGAATCTCTTCTTTCAACCAATTTTCGTTTACTTCACATGTTTGTTCTAGCTCTTCATTCTTCTTCTTTGATTTTTCCAGATCTTCTTTGAGAGAGATGATTTTTGCTTCAAGGCCCTTATTCTTCTCATTTGATTTATTCAAGTCTTCTTTGAGGGAAATGATTCCACTTTCCAAGACCTTCATTCTTCCTTTTTGATTTTTCCAGATCTGCTTTTAGAGAAACGTTTTCTGCTTCAAGTCCTTCATTCTTCTCATTTGATTCTTCAAGTTCTGCTTGCAGAGAGATGATTCCAGCTTCATATCCTTTACTTCGATTGTATACATCATCGAACATCCTTTTCAGTCTAAATACCAAAGCTTTGGAGGCAGCGTCCTTCTCATTAAATATTCTTTGTTGGTCTTTGATAACCTTCTTCAAATCCACAACATTACTTTCACTATCTACATCATTGATTGCACAGATAAGATTACAAGGATCACTATCAGATTCATCTTTGTCAACTTCTGTTGTACCGGTTTTCTGAGACATCTCCTTACTTTGAGTATTTTGCTTCTTTGCCATGAGCACTTGTAGAGCTTGGTCAGAATCTTCTTCATCTTTAATCTTGACGGCTTCTTCTAGGTTGATAGCATATTCTTCACTATCATCACCATTCATTGTACCAATGAGACAATTAGGACCCCAATCACTATCTGATTCATCTTCTTTGATTTCTGGTATCCATGTTCTCTGAAATATCTCCTTTCTTCGAGTAGGCTTCTTCTTTTGCTTCTTTCCCATTATGACGGATCTCCTTCAAGCGATCAAGCTTTTGCAGAAGGACCCTCTTTGATACCAATTGTTGGGAAAAATACTGCGCGGGGGGGGGGGTGAATCAGTATTTACTGCATACTCAAAAATTTTCACTTTTCATTCCTTAAAACCCATACGTTACTTTCCTTTAGTAAACTAGCGTATACACGCGGATATCTTTCATGAAACTCGCGTATACCCAGAGATCTAATTATGCCATTAGTTCTTCACTTACATAATTCCATCATTCATTTATTAGATGTTCTATAAACAGTAAACATGTGCAGTAAGAACAGAATAAAGCATCACACATGAACACCAGGATTTTTAGGTGGAAACCCAAGTCGGGAGAAAACCACCGCTGCAGTTGCTCAGCCTTCAATATTTTATTATAGAGAAAACATCTTACAACATATGTGCCGGCGCAGACTTGACCAGCACGCAGGCACCCACCTGCGCTCGTTTACCAGCCTCTCCTGGAAGGGAGCTACGACCCCCTGACTCGTTTACTCAAATTCCTCTCCCCGAAGGGAGCCACACCTCGATCTCGCTATCACCTTCTCCGTGAGCTAACCCCCGACCGAAGGCTACAACCCCGCACTACCTTGACCATCAATTTTCACACTGGATCCAAAGCTTCCTTTAGGACACCACTTGCAGGCCACATTTCATCATATTTTCAAACCGGACCCTTTCCATACTTTTAAGCACAGTCAACCATGAAACAGATACATATAACTCGACCGATGACACGTAAAACCAAATAATGCATCGTACATTTCACTACGTACTTCAGCAAACCCTAGTTTTCATACGTGCTTTCACTTCACTGATGTCGCGTATATACGCGCTTCCGTCCACACAAACCAGCGTATACCTCTGTGTATATTTTATTGCGCATACGCGCTTTATCTTCAGAGAAGCCGCGTATATACGCGCTTCTTCTGCGGAGAAGTAGCGTATATATCTTCAATCATTATAGAGCAACATACTTCTTCAGATCAGATATCCAGTTCAGATTTACCCTTTTTCTTCAGACAGATGTTCGCCTAGATGTTCGCCTCATCACAGATCTAAGCCTTCCATAAAATCGCATCTAGCAAATACGTATACATTTCGGATCTAGATATCCCGTTTCATCATTTCTTCATAGGTACACCATAGATTCAGATCTATCATCAAACCTTTACCCTTTTCATACAGATATAATTCATAGAGAAGTATTCATTCAAGCTCAGACATCTTGCTCCCACACCCATGATTTGCACAATGAATTTCTTCTCCTTATATATGTTTATCCTTTTTCAATACCACGGGCCCCTTTTTCAATACCATGAGCCCAAACAATACCATGAGCCTTCAATACCACGGGCCCCTAGTTTTGCACTTTTTGAGTGCTTTTACCCATACGTGACTTGGAACGTTCTTTTCCGCGTGCATACACGACTTCCCTTAGACAGATCCGCGTATTCATAGAGACATACTCTTTTCATCATACTTTGAGCACATTCTGAATTCCTTTCTTCATTGCCTTCTGTACACACTGTAGATACATCATATTTTCTTCATCAAGAACATATTCTAGCAAGCACAACTTCATAAAGTAAGTTGCCATCATCTTTATCAAGTGGGTTGCCTTTCAGGGACAACACTCAACATCATAATATCAATAAGCATCATATCACATCAAATTTACATCATTTACCAAGCCCATTAAGTCAAGAATAACTTCATCAGGTGGATTGCCATCAAGGACAACACATGTCAACAGTCGCATGTCTTCATCTTCATTCAGTGGGTTGCCATCAAGGACAACACTCTACATCATATTTCCAACAATCTCCCCCTTTGGACTTGATGGCAACCACGATGGTGTTTGGTTACCACAATAGATAAGTACATTGACACCATGTCACTCTCCCAATTCTTTGACACCATTATCTGCATTCAAACACCATGTCACTCTCCCCCTTTGACATCAAGGGCAAAGGGCGGATCAAAACCAACACACTCTCCCCCTTTGACATCAAGGGCAATGGGCGGATCAAAACCAACACAAGGTTTTTCTCCTCATGTAGAAGGAAGCGTTCTGTAGATCTGATGTACACTGAAGTGACCAAGCTCCCCCTGAGTTCATGCCGAATCTTCAAACATATTTTTTTTAATGAAGTATATGACTCTATGACTTTCCTAGCATCAAGGACTCATACTTACATCAAAGATCCAACCAAGTGGATTTACATATGAGACTCAAGTACCCAACCAAGTGGGTTTACACACTTTGACTCAGCTACCCAACCAAGTGGGTTTACAAAATTTGACTCAGCTACCCAACCAAGTGGGTTTACAAGTTTGACAAGTCCTTACATGACTGAATATTACAAATTTTACATCATGGGTCTCAACATGACCTTTTCATCAAAATACAAACATGACTTTAAGACCAACACCAGGAAGTCCTCAAGAATGAGAACATATTTCAGAACCATCATAATGCCAAAAATGCATTATACTCAGCAATGCTAATGCTCCCCCTGAATACATGCATCACGAACACTTTCATAACAAATCATCAAGGCATCTTTATCAAACATTAGAAAAAGAATTATGAGTAGAACTTCCCGAGAGATACCAAAACGATTATGAATGCAAGCATCTTTAATTGTCTTTGAAGAATCACGACCCAATCAGAAAAATGTCGGCAATCGGACATACGCGGTTTTATGTGCGTGCTCGCGTATATACGTGTGTTTCGAAGCCAGCGTATCCAATGTCTGTCTCCTAAATTTATATGACTTTGTTCTTTTAAGTGAGAACACTTCGACTTGATTTGTGAAATTCAAATGCTTCCCGAGCAGTATCTTCCAGTATGTCAATTATCCATGTGGTCCAATATCATCAAGATCTTCAAGATTTAACATGAAGTAACATATGTAGGCAAAAGATCTCAACCATAATAACAAACTCTGCATGATCTATTCTTCTTTCTGAATCAAACGACATCGAACTCATCCATGTGTGAGCACACAAGATACTTATCAGCAACCAGGGCTCAGAAACTCATCATAATAAACCATGTACCAAGCCATCATCATTTGAGTATGAGTATCACAATAACCAAAGAATAAGCAGTCATAGTGCCAACAATGCAATCATTAGTATTCAACCTGCTGCTCCTCCTGAACCAGTGCTCCTTCTTAACTTGTGCAACCTGAAAACGTTCATCAGCAAGTCATCAGCAACAATCTCTGCATGGGCTACCCTTATCTCCGAATTATAGGACTTTCATCTCAACAATGAATACTCTTTATCAACAAGAAAACAGGACTCATCCACAATCTTCAACACAAGAAACCATGTATCGTATCCTCATTATTTAGAACTAAGAAACTAAGTTGAAATTGAGTCAATAATACAATTATTAACAATCAGAATGATGCTCCCCCTGAACCTCTGCTCCAGATATTCAGCTAGCATATAAATTCTCTTATCATCAATGCATATGCAACGATGTCTGATGAAACTCACGTGTATACGCGACTTTTGTTAATATAACCCACGTATGGAAAGTGAAGCATAGAAAATTTTCATCTTCCTTCATTTCCTCCTGATCTTGTACCTCCTGTACCTGTCCTTTCCACATCAGATGCACTGCCAGAATAATCAAATCAACCATGAGAGTCATCATGCATTGCTCCCCCTGTGACGATACATTACTAAATCTCATAATGTATCCCACATCATTCCTGCAGTCAATAAGAAAAGTAAACCGAAGCGGATAGCTGGTAAGTCCCGAGAATTCCCTACGTTTGATTGGTCCTCCTTCTTTTTCCAAAATTTGCTTGAGCTTTCAAGTTTGTGTGTTGAAAATTGTCCACTTTCCCAGTCTGTTCATCTGCATTCTTTTCTCATGTCCATACTTGTTACAAGCATAACATCTCATGTGGCCCACGAGAGAAATAAGCATAAGGATCATAACGAGCTTTTCTATTCTTCCTTCTATTGCAATCAGCTGCTTTATGTACATATTTGTTACATGAAAAACAATATCCCTTGAAGCTACTAGAGTACCTTTCTGAGTAGAACCTGTTTTTTTGTGGCTGAATTGTTCTGCTTCTGCAATTTGCTGCAACATGCCCATAATTATGACATTTAAAACATTCAACGTTCTTGAATGAATTCCATTGAGAATTCATGATTGTTGGTTGATATTTTGTCTCTTTCAACACTTCAGATTTTGCATTGACTTTCTTTGAATCATTAGCATTCCCTTGTGAACTAGATTCTCCTTTGACCATTTCATGAAAACCAAGACCAATTTTAATAGAAGGAGACCTTTGATTACTAAGAATGTTGTCCAAAATTTTTGAACTATCTTGGAATCTCAACAATTTATCTTTTTCTTCTAGTTTACCTTTGAGAATATTTACCTCAACCTCCAAGGCTTGACATTGCTTTATCATGCTTTCTTCTTTCCTTCTTCCATATTCTACTTGATCCTTCAGATTTAGAATCTCTTCTTTCAACCAATTTTCGTTTTCTTCACATGTTTGTTGCAGCTCTTCATTCTTCATCTTCGATGCTTCAAGATTCACTTTCGGAGATATGATTTCTTCTTCAAGTCTTACATTCTTCTTATTTGATTTATCCGGGTCTTCTTTGAAATGATTCCAGCTTCAAGACCTTCATTCTTCCTTTTTGATTTTTCAAGATCTGTTTTTAAAGAAACGTTTTCTGCTTCAAGTCCTTCATTCTTCTTATTTGATTCTTCAAGTTCTTCTTGCAGTGAGATGATTCCAGCTTCATATCCTTTACTTCGATTGTATACATCATCGAACATCCTTTTCAGTCTAAATACCAAGGCTTTGGAGGCAGCGTCCTTCTCATTAAATATTCTCTGTTGAACTTTGATAACTTCTTTTAAATCCACAACATTACTTTCACTATCTACATCATTGCTTGCACGGATAAGATTACAAGGATCACTATCGGATTCATCTTTGTCAACCACATTTGTCTGGGTTTTACGAGACTTCTCCTTTACTTTAGGTATTTTGCTTCTTTGCCATGAGCACTTGTAGAGCTTGGTCAGAATCTTCTTCATCTTTAATCTTGGCAGCTTCTTCTAGGTTGATAGCATATTCTTCGCTATCATCACCATTCATTGTACCAATGAGACAATTAGGACCCCAATCAATATCTGATTCATCTTCTTTGATTTTTGGTATCCATGTTCTCTGAAATATCTCCTTTCTTCGAGTAGGCTTCTTCTTTTGCTTCTTTCCCATTGTGACGGATCTCCTTTAAGCGATTAAGCTTCTGCACAAGGACCCCCTCTGATACCAATTGTTAGGAAAAATACTGAGAGGGGGGGGGGGGGTGAATCAGTATTTACTGCATATTCAAAACTTTTACTTTTTCATTCCTTAAAACCCATACGCTACTTTACTTTTGTAAGCTAAGCTATACCTGTCGGATATCTTTTATAAAACTCGCGTGTCGCGTATACACGAGAGATCCAATTATGCCATTAGTTCTTCACTTATATCATTCCATCATTCATTCATTAGATGTTCTATAAACGATAAACATGTGCAATAAGAGCAGAATAAACCATCACACAAAGCATCACACTTAAGACAAGGGGATTTTTAGGTGGAAACCCAGAGTCGGAAAACACGGCTGCGATTGCTCGGCCTTCAATATTTTATTATAGAGAAAACATCTTACAACATATGTCTTTGGTATGAGACCGTGACACGCGAGGCACCCTGCGCTCGTTTACCAGCCTCTCCTGGAAGGGAGCTTCAAACCCCCTGACTCATTTACCAGCCTCTCCTGGAAGGGAGCTACGACCCCCTGATCCCGTTTACCAACCTCACCTGGAAGGGAGCTACAACCCCCTGACTGAAGGCTACAACCCTCGGCACCACCATGGACCACGTTTCATCAATTTTCACACTAGATCCAAAGCTTCCTTTAGAACAACACTTGCAGGCCACGTTTCATCATATTTTCAAACTGGACCCACTCCATACATTTAAGCACAGTCAACCATGAAACAGATACATATAACTCACTGACAGATATCAGTAAACCAGCAGAACAGATCGGACATTTCTTACCACAGACTTCAGCAAACCCTAGTTTTCATACGCGTATTCCTTTCGCGATATCGCGTTGAACCTCGCTTCCCACGTTCACATAAACCGAGGCGTATACCTGCGCACATATTTCATTTCGCATACGCGCTTTCTCTTCGAAGAAGCTGCGTATATATACGCGCTTCCTCTTAACGAGCGAAGTAGCGTGCTGTCTTCAATCATTATAGACAGCATACTTCTTCGGATCGGATATTCAGTTCAAGATTTACCCTTTTACTTCAGACGGATGTTCGCCTCATCACGGATCTAATCACTCCGCCATGAGATCTAGCAAATACAGATACATTTCAGATCTAGATATCCCGCTTCATCATTTCTTCATAGGTGCATCATAGATTCAGATCTATCATCAAACCTTTACCCTTTCCATACAGATATACTTCATAGAGAAGTATTCATTCAAGCTGAGACATCTTGCTCTCACACTCATGATTTGCACAATGAATTTCTTCTCCTTATATAGGTTTATCCTTTTTCAATACCACGGGTCCCTTTTTCAATACCATGAGCCAAAACAATACCATGAGCCTTCAATACCACGGGCCCCTATTTTTGCACTTTATGAGCGCTTTTGCCCATACGCGACTTGGAACGTTCTTTTCCGCGTGCATACGCGACTTATCTTAGACAGATCTGCGTATTCATAGAGACATACTCTTTTCATCATACTTTGAGCACATTCTAAATTCCTTTCTTCATTGCCTTCTGTACATCATATTTTCTTCATCAAGAACATATTCTAGCAAGCACATCTTCATCAAGTAAGTTTCCATCATCTTTATCAAGTGGGTTGCCTTTCAGGGACAACACTCAACATCATAATATCAACAAGCATCATATCACATCAGATTTACATCATTTACCAAGCCCATCAAGTCAAGAATAACTTCATCAGGTGGATTGCCATCAAGGACAACACATGTCAACAGTCGCATGTCTTCATCTTCATCCAGTGGGTTGCCATCAAGGAAAACACTCTGCATCATATTTCCAACATGATGTGGATATGGACTTGGATTCATAAGGGACTAATCAATTAGATGTAAATCTACTAGTACCAGCCCTAAGGGCTCCAACTATAAGCACTTCCTCCCTGTCTAAATTCAATTCAGAGATGAGCCAGATGATGTTGCCATGTCTAGCAGTAGTGATCAATGATGATTGATCATTTATCATGTTGATTGCTAAGATAGTATTATGTATTAGTGACTTTTAGTCTTTCAGTTGTATTGTTTTGTTGTAGAGGCCATTTCGAGCCTCCTTGGTTATGTGTTTTTGTTCTGATCTCCTTATATTACATGTATTGGACAATGCAATGGGTGTCATTTTGATATAATAAATATATTCATGAGCATACTTTGATCATATGTTGTCTTATCTCTATTACTCTATTGCTTTGAGTTTGAAAACATGAATTAAAATCTTAAAAATATGTTTTTTCGTTAAAAAATAATTATTTAATGTACTTTTTAGAAAGATCAAGTCAGTGGAATAAACGCGCCTGAGTTGGATTTGACCCTTGGTCGGTTCCAAGTCTAAGTCCAAGTATAAAACATTGATCCAGACCATCCCAATTACACAACTTTAGCCTTTAAATTAGCAAGTCCATTCTCTTGAAGAAAGGTCACAATCATTCCTAATGTTTGTGGAAAGGGTTTCTAGACCATGAACCTAATTTGCACAATTTGCATCTCCCATTGCACTTGCCCTAGTTTATGTTGTAGGATTTATCTCTCTTCCAATAGTACCAATAACTTCCACTCCATTGTAAACACCCTCTTATGTGGACACATTGTTTATTTAGGATCGTAGACTAATCCTAATGAGAGATATCATGGGGAGGAGACTTGCCAAATGTGTCTTACTTTTGATGATGACTTATTTGCAAATCTAGTTTTATCATTGGTGCCAAGTGATGTTACATGCCAATACGTGGGGGTTTTTCCTTATATATTTGGTAACACTACTATGTTATCTCATGCATTAACAAACAAGGGGAATCTCATCTTAAAAGCTATTCATTTGAACCTAGATGATGCAAGTGATTATTGTGTTTGCTTGAAATCTTGGTCTCTTGTAGTTGAATTTGTTTCTACTATTAGTGAGAAAGTGCATAATATTGTGCATTGTACTGACTTCCAATGGATATGGATCGACCATGTTCTTGAGATTTGAGGTTCCTAACTTTTATTTTACTCCTTACTTTGGATAAATGTTATTGTACCCACTTATGCATTATTCCTTCTTGTACATCGAAACATGAAGGTACAATGTTTTCTATAGTCCTACTTAAAGTTGAACACCACGATGTAGATGGGGGAAATAATTTTGATATATCCTCAACCGCATTATCTAGATTTAGTGACGCAACATAAGTGGAGCTTATTTTAACAATCATTTCAAGAGCATTAACCAACTCTAAAATGCAACCAATTTCCTTCAATGCTAAACCTAGTGATTATGTAGAGTTTTGAAAGTCTTTCCACAATATCCACTTATGAGATCTCAATGAAACATTTGATCCAATTAAACTTTGGAAAATGATGCATGGTTCCACAGAAATGGGTGACTTCTCTAATATAGTGGACACACACATGTTTAATTAATTGTATTAGAACTCTTGGGAATATGACAAGTTCACTAATGGGATGGTATCATTAATTGTAATAAAATGTGCCCCTATTTTTCACCTAGATGTGCAATCCTAGTAGTTTTTGGATATAGATAAGAGTTAGCTATTTCATAGTTATTATATAATTTTTGGCAATGCAAGATGCATTTCCTTTAAACACCACAATACCCATAATATACATTATTTTCCACTTGCCAAAAGGTATTCATTATCAATCATGTTATCTCCATTCATCATCTAAAGATGTGGCTCTACGTGTCATGTTGACTATGAATGCTAATGAGTTTCGAGAAGGCATCTCTACTATTATTTGGGGCTTTAACCACCTAGCAAGATCTTGTCATTGTTGTGGGATATCAAATGGAGAGTTGTATCACACCACAAAGTTCTTTCAAATGCACATGGAGCCAAAAAGCTTCTAGGTTTTTAGATTCCCACTGCCATACATGCTTGTAATTATAAAAACCTAATTTTTAACTATAGAGGACTATAAGTGGGAATTAGGAATTGCATTCCAACCACTTTCCATTAAGGCTACAAACAACATTGGCTATGTTATCACACATTTTCTCATGGATTATGAATGTTCATGAACCTACACAGGTATTCTCATACTTGGCATAGAAGGGTATAACATGGTGACTCTTTATTTGTTTATTGAAAGTGAAATAAAGTCTACCAACTAGGTCTTTAAGTACAAAAAAATGTCCTAATAAATTCAATCATTAACTTCTCAAGTTCATTATATATTCTCTCTCATTTCTATCATGATTTTTTTTTCTATCAATGGATTATCATAGATACATTCTCTTTTATTCAATTGTAAACCCAAAGTTAACATTAAACACATGTAATATCATTTCTTAACGAGGGAGGAACGTGGGGAAACATGCTCATTAAATACAAAATAATTAATACACCCCATAAAACCTCTTGAGAAATTAAGAGAATTATGGTATTTTATAGTGAATTAGTCATTGCTAATGGCTAGTTGACCTGCAGTTTGTTAGTATCTTATTTAAATAATGTTAAGTAGTTAGCATTTAATCCAGTGAAATTTTACTATGAACAAATATCTCCTCTTTGTGTTGTTCTACCTATAAATACATAATCAAAGAGAACAAATGAATATGTGCTTATTTTTCCATTTTTGGCTTCTTTGTTCTAGTGTTTTGAGTCTTTGCATCTTTGCTCATATCAAATAATATATTTCTTTCAAAATAAACAACAATCATTTCTCTCCAAATGGGTGCACCCCCCTCCCACATTCTTGACTCGGAGTCTCTTTGGTGTTGTTATGTTACTTTAAGTGCCTTCAAAGGAACAACTAAAGTTGAAAAATGGTAAAGACGATAACTTGTAAAACCAACTTGACTAATTGTGTTCATTAGCTAGTGATAACTACTTGAACATCCAACTATTTAGCTTTTCCCTGATCTTACTAAGGAGGGCCTCAAAATATTTCTTACAAATCTTTAAGTCACATGAACTCTTGGGTAGATAGCTAGAAGGGACCCCCTAAAAAAGCAAATAATTCTATAGATAATCATTTGAATTATATCTTGGTAATGAAAAAAATATCTTGGATTTACCCTCATTGATTAAATCACCTAAGGCTAAAACAATGTACAACACATATATAAAATATTTCACTTTGTGCCTTAAAGCTTCTCCAATGAGCATAATGTTATTAACAAATTAGAGGTGTGAAAGGGGGCCTATCTTAGAAGTTATCTGAATCCCATTAACAAAGATAAGTATTTTAGCTTTTGCAAGGGACATGTTGTGGCATTCAACCTTTAAAATGAACAAGAAAAGGAGAGAGGGTTGCCTTGCCTCATAATATTATTACTTGAAACAAAAGACTCTGAAGAGTTACCATTCACCATATCAAGAAGAAAGCTAACTTTACCAAGTTATGGAACCAATTAACTTGGAAGAGTCAAAAGTTGATAACATCATATTGATAAACTCTTAGTTCATCCTATCATAAGATTTTGCAAAAACAAGTTTTATCACAATTCTTGGCCTCTTGTTGATGTGCATTGTGAAGGTTTCATATTGAGCAACTAGAATTTCATTCAAGATCTAGCTTCATTTTCCTTAAAAATAATCTTGTAGGAATAGTTATAAAGGGCTATATGCCTAAATTTATTAACATCCCTTACATTCTATTATTTTAGGATGAGAGTGAGGAAAGTGACTTTACAACATGAAAACCAAGTTAGATCTCTAGATCTCATCCACTATTTCCCACCTAGCCTCACCAACGAAGTCCCAAAGTTTGTAATTGAACTTTTCTATGAATCCATTAAGCCTTCAACATTAACCAATTTCCATTTCCATGATCACATGCCTAACTTCCTCTTTCGAAACCACCTTAATAGGGTATCACTCTTATCAACTAATATTAAACTAGGAATATTATTGGTTATTGAGTTCATGGTGTCCTACATATTCACTTGTAGCTCTATCATATAGTCTTGAAAAAAATGACAGTTCATTCTTAGTGTCTTTGTGCCTCACACCATATATTGGGAGGAAGAAAGAAGAAGGATTCTATAAGGATTTCAATTTCTTAAGGTGGATTGATGGAAAAATTATGTTTTTTATGACTATATCTTTGTGATTGGACACTTGATATACGATTCTAAAATGTTTGTTCTCTTCTTTGTTATAAATACAAACTACTTGAGGGGTGCATTTATTGATCATAAAACACCTTATCCATGCCCTTTTCCATGATTGCCTATCGTTTTTAGATAATTTGGGCTTATAATCTTCTCTCTTCAGGTAGAAATGTTTCTAGAGGTTTTGTCCCATTCCTTCATTTTGATTTTTTTAAATTTATTTTTTCTAGAACAAAAACATTTTAGAGCATCCTAGGCTTCCTACTAGTCCTTTAAATTCCAAACAAGAAAGCCATTTTTTTCAAAATAAGGAGATTTGTTTTTTGGTATATGTTGGAGAGAGTAGTGGAGGTTGAGAAGGTAATGATCCAACCCAAATCAAGACTTTCTTCTACTTGATTTTCCCTCCACCACGTTTATTCCCCGTGAAAATGCCAATATTCTTAAATATTATACTAGTTGATGGTGCTACTTGGTTTTGAAGACATTGTATTTCTCCAATCACTTCACTCCTTTACTTTTAAAGAGAGAGTTTATTATGTTAGGATCACACCCCAAGATCATGTGGCCTTAATTGGAAGTATCTCTAATCTAACTCAAACTATCCAACAAGACCATTTTTCTGAATAAGGGTTCGTGCATACACATTTTTTAGCAAGCTTGTCTCTCTTGTGCCAGTGGTTTGGAAATCCCTAGCCATCCACCATTGAGTTGTAAGTTCATTTTCCAGAGACACTGTTCGTGGGTCTACAAAAACACCACACCTCGAAGAAGCCTCTTGATACTACTATTCAAACCTCATGACCTCTCCACACCTCTTTTGCAAAATTGAGCATATTTTCCACACTGTGTTTTGTCTCTTGGATGAACACTAAGTCTAGTTTTATCATCGTTATTTTTATTTCTCGCTTATTTTGCTTCCACGATGCATTAATTTACCAAGAGAAAGTCTTAATTTAGAAGAACTAAATAATTGGAAAAATGTCTCCAATAATGAGATCACTTCACTTAAGTTAGTGAATCCCTCCCTTTCCTTATTAGCATGTCTTTAATTACTTTTCTTGCTTTATTTTCCTACTCCAACTTTTATGCATTCTCAAGTTTTTTTTAAGACACTTACTTGATTTTTGCATGGTCTATCTTTCTCTATCCATTAATCATATCTTAATCTATCTCCATGTTGATTATACTTTCTTCATTCTCTTCTAAAAATAAAAATGAATTTAACCTATTATTATATAATAATATAAATCTTTTAACTTATTATTACCTAATAATATAACCTATTATTACATGAATTTAACCTATTATTACTACATGAAAATTTAAATCCTTTAACCAATATTAAATATTAAAAAAAAAAAAATCCAGCCTGGAGATAAATTTAAATTAGATATATATTTCATTGAGCAAACTTTATATATATATATATATATATATATATATATATATATATATATATATATATATAAAAGTCAACGTTTTCGCTAATGACAATTAAAGCATATTATTATTTATTTATATTAAGATCCGACGTGCTAATGAACCTTCATGCGATAGTTTAAACATTTATTTATACATCGCCGAGCTTTAATGTTGATAATTTAAATATTTATTTACTGTAAACAAGTTATAATTTTGTTGGAAAATTAATAGAAAATATAAATCTTTTAACAAATATTAAATATTAAAAAAAAAACAAATCCAACCTGGAGATAAATTTAAATTAGTTATATATTTCATTGAGCAAACTTATATATATATAAAAGTCAACGTTTTCGCTAATGACAATTAAAGCATATTATTATTTATTTATATTAAGATCCGACGTGATAATAAGCCTTCACGCGATAGTTTAAACATTTATTTATACATCGCCGACATAATGAGCTTTCATGTTGATAATTTTAAATAATTATTTACGGTAAACAAGTTATAATTTTGCTGGAAAAATAATAGAAATTTCTGTAGGGTTTTAAGAAAATTTGTCAAAATCTGTTGAAAATCTAGGTTACAATTGTCAAGTTACAGGATTCATGGCGCCCAATTGTTCTTGATGATAAATCAATTTCCACTATAAAAAAATGGCCTTTCATATTGTCAAAATTTAAAAATAAATAAAATATATTATTAATTTTTTTTTTTTAATATTGTCAAACGATCTTAACTTGAGCAGTTTGGTGAACAATTTGTTTCCCAACTGCGTTGATTCATATCTCTAGAGACATGTCATAACCATCTCATTAGAAACATTTATGAATATCATCACTAACATTTATGAATGATTATATTTAGTGTAATAGTGACAAAAAAATCTATTAAAATTACTAATTCCCAAGAAATTTTCATTACTATTAAAAAAAACAAATATTATATGAATGGTTCACTGTAAATTTGTGATTTAGTATTATATCGATTTTTTAATTAATTGTAAAAATAGATTAGTTAATATTTATAAATAATACACAATAGTAACTAAATGTCCAAACACTTGGTTTCTAATAAAAGATACTAAATGTCAAAACACTTGGTTTCTAATAAAAGATACTTAGTTCCAAAAACATTTAATATGTCAAAATTGGAAAAAAAACCATAAAAATTTAAAAAAAATATAGTATTAGTTTTTTTTCAAATATTTCTAGATTAGTGATTTAGTGCTGAATTTGACACAATCATTTTGCATAAAACCAAAAATAAAGTTGCATATTAAAGTCTTTAACAAAATTCACACATTAATTTTTGAATGGTATTTCACTTAGATTTTTTTTTTGGTTTGGGGAAAAAGAGTAAAACAATTTTAACAAACAAATTGAAACAGGTGAGAAATTGAAGACTAACCTCCCAATAAATATCGAGCAATCTCTCGTTCCGCGGCCACTTGAAGGGGAATTTGGAATTTTAGAGTGGAATCCTGGTAATATCCCCGCAGTTGCACACTTGTAGAATTAGTTTGGATTCCATACCTCAACACAGTGGAACTTGAATTTCCTAAAATGAAATGAAGAGCTCCAGTGCATTGTAGTGGATTTGCCTCAAGCCAACTATCCACCTCAGTCTGACTTTCAAATCCTTTGACCTGCGAACACAAATACAAGCATACATTAATAACAAACAAATAAAAAAATAAAAATAAAAAAACAATTTCTTGAATTCAAGAAGATAATTTTCTTGAATTCTTAAATTGTAATAAAATCAGTCATTGAATTCTTGACATACCTTGGAAGCAGGAATGACTCTTCCAGGATTGTTTGCCATGATATTTTGTACTATACCAGCGATCACAGAGGAAGAATTCCCACTCCATAGAAAATCATAACAAGGAGATTTAATATAAAATCCATCCTCGCATGGTGTAATTCCCCCCACCTGCTTATACTCGGGATCATAAATATTGTCATACCAAGTAGTAAATTTGTATTTTGAGACAATCGCCTTGTCAGTGCAGAATACTAAGAAGACGAAAAAGACAGATGCCATGAGTTGCAGGAACAGAGAGGGCTTGTTCCGCCATGACAGAAGAAAATTCTTCTTCATCAGAGCGCTGAATTGCTGACCGAAAAGCCGAAACCCCCTGGCGTCCTCCATGCTTTCCCTTTAAGCTGCGCTTTAACTGATCTGGCAATCGCCGCAGAGAATCAGGCCTGGCAGGTAAAGTAATTGTGACAAACGCTTTTATACACTTAGCTGAGACTCCGCATTGGCTTTTGAAGGCTGGAATGGGACCGATCTTCTGCTACGTGGAGCTTCAGCAATTTCTGATAATGATTTGAGCCTGTACGAACCAGAACGCGATGAGAATGGAGTTTAGGTTCACAATATTCTGTCAGAGGTCAAAGGTTCGAAACTGCTGGGATGCTGCTCGTCACTTGCGGTTGAAGAAAATGGAGCTGTCGACACAAAATCAATGCTCCATTACCTTCATCTTCTCAACACATGGACATGACCTTTTAATGGCATTCATTTCATCAATTTTAATTAAGAATAATAAAAGATAATATTCGCATATATTTTATTCAATTTTATTTATTTAATACTCTCGGTAAACTACATTCACAATTTTTGCTTTTAAAATGCGATGTGACTTTAGGTAAAGAATATTTAAATATTTTAACTGATGAGTTATTTTGAGTAGGGTTTAGTATTAGGAAGTTATAGGTTCAAATCTCGTGGGGAGAGTTGAGGATGGAAATTATTTTGAAGAAATTTTCGCAGGATCTTAGTGATAAGCATCTCATTATGAATGATTGGTATTTTTTCCATCCAACATAAAGACAAGCCCAACATAAATTCAATATAAAGACTAGCCGGACCTAAATTCAGTATAGACAAAAAAAAATATTAGAATGGAGGCTTTTGTGATTCATGGTTATCAAGCAAAACTCTTCTGGATAGATCACATCAGCTTTTGGATCAACGTGTTTAGAATCCCTATTGAAGTTCATCATCAAGACTCTTCTGAATAGATCACATCAATTTTTGGATCAATGCATTTCGAACCCCTATTGAGGTTCATTATTAGGAAAATAATTTAACTGTGTTCTTTCAAATAAATGAAATTTGTTCGCAACATCCCTTCGTGCATAGATAAAATCTCAGAATAGAAGCTTCTTTCCCTGATGATGAACCTCAGTAAGGGTTCAAAATGCGTTGATAAAAAAACTGATGAGATCTATCTAGAAGAATTTTGATTGAAAATAAATATATATTTAAACATTTTAATCTTTAGAAATAATATTTTTTAAAAGAAAATTAAATTGCAATATCTAGGTTAAAAGCCTCAGAGGATTCTCATTCTAGTGTTATGCTATATCATTGGGTTGAAACCCACAAATTCAAATCGAGTTTTCTACGAAGAAGCTTGACTAAATTAAGAAAAAAATTAGAATATGGTATTGAAATTTGAATGATAGATTAGAAACATCGGTGGGACTACTGTAAATTGATTCCAAACACCAATATGGTTTTTTTTTTCTCGAAAGGTATTTAGTTTTTTATATCAATAAACATAAAACACAGACAAAAAACAAATTATACATTGATTCTGGACACTGATAATCATATAAATTTGGTCACGAAAGCCAATTTATTTGATTCCAAAGGTGTGTTACAGGTCATTGAATATTCATTATGCAATTACCATGCTATTATTATGTCTATGTGTTTTTTATAATGGATGAAGGGTTGACCCTAAACATTGTTCGATTAATTTCTATAGAAGACAAAACACAAATTGATAACCATATAATGTATTAAATAGTGTGATGGTATTTTTGGTGAAAAAAAATCTTCTAAATTTTATAAATATTGTTATAATTAAATCTGTGGAAATGTAAACACAAATTGACTAGGTGAGAAATGTGACACAAGCTCAAAGCTTTGGAAGGAGATTGTTTGGGAAAATTGGAGGAAGTTGGTTATTTAATACTAGCTATGGGCTAAGTGGTGTGCCTTTATTGAATTGACTGCATATTTATAAAAGGAGAGGAAGTGTGTGGACTTCCCCAAAAACAGAAAAGACGAGCCCATACTCTTCTTGGGAAAGTCCATAAGAAAAAGGACTGATAATTAAAAAATGAGACAATACTAACAGGGAGGTTCTTCTGGAGCAAGAAAAATAGCAAAGAGGAACAACAACTGAAGGAAGATCATAGAGAGGAAAGAGAAAAATTGCGCATATAACTTTGGAGGGAAAGCAATCAAGGAGGTACTCAAAGGAGGATGCACAGACATTTCTTAAGGGAAGAAAGGAAATGTTGGAAAATAAGTTCGAGGGCCATTAAAATGATACAACACATGAGGTAATGGTGGATGAGTGTTGTGCAGAACAAAGAGAGAGAGAGACACCACTAGAAAAAAGGGGGTGGCAAGGACTTGTAGACTGTAGTGCAATGGGATAACGCAGTGGAAAGTTACAACACTTTGGTGCAACGTGGGAACAAGAGAAGACTCAATAAGACATGATTAGGTTGTGGGTGCACAAAATGAGCATGAAAGACATTATTTAGTGTGCTTTGGATTCCTGGTCTAGGGTGGAGGCAGTGTGGTCTCTGGATCCCCTGTAATAGCTTGTTGTTTGGTTTATTTTCCCTTGAGCACTCCTCTTCATGTTTTGCGCTTCGCTCATGTGTGTGTGTGTGTGCGCGCGCTAAGCTTAGGAAGGATAGCCCATATTTGACTAAGTGCTGAGGGCATCTTTGTATAGATGAAATATATGTATATATGTGATAAGCTCAGGAGGGAAAGACTCGACACTATCTAAGTGTCGAGAGTTCCACACACACACACACACATATTAGCTCGGGAGAGATAGGATGCGATGGTTGTGTCGAGAGAGCCTCAACACGCGCGTGCGCACACACACACACACACATAAGGAGAGATAGGTCACATTGGTTGTGTCGAGAGAGGAAATATATATTGGTTGCCCTGTAATATGCTAAGTGTCAAAGGTATTAGAGAGGGATCGCTTTGGTTATGTGACGGGTGGAATTCCTGTCTCGCCTCGGTGTGGACACTTGTAACGAGGCCGATGAAAGGGAGTAGGCCAAGGCAAGAGATGCCAACCTAACGTCATCTCGGAGCCTTAGGCCCTCAAACCTTAGCAGGGTTTGTGGTGTGCATAGTTGTGAGAGAGGCTAGATAAGGCATGACAGGTCATGGTTGACAAAGAGATCTTCTATCACGAGACATAAATATTATCGTCTTGATCTCAAACTTGAGCAAATTGTTGTTCCTTGTTTGGTAATGTTGGGGGAGACTGGGGCAAGATAGCGTGGAGGCCCGAAGTAGGGATCCCTAATAGATATTAGGAAGTGGCATGACTTTATACTTCAGAGGAAAAGGTGTCAAGACGATATAACGTTGATTTGTCGCATTGCAATAGTGTCGAGACCCTGGTGGGGCCCAAGTTGGGGCCACGGTGGCACGATGACATGGAAACAGGTTTACATGGTGCATAGAGGGCATGCCACGTGGAGGGAAAAAAGGCCTTATCGAAAGGCTAAGTGGACCAAAATGAATGACACGTGGCAACCTCTGAAAGGGCCAGGTGGACAAAGATGACGATAGTATGACATCATCTTGAAACCTCGAAGGAGTTCGTAATGTGCATAGCTTAGGAAGGGTCGATACTGACGGGGCCGAGAGATAGAATATATGTCTGGCAAGTGGTGGAGATTTGTGCATATCGGGACCTCGAGTTCTCGAGCCTTAAGGTAACCATGCAACAGAGTAGAATGACGTGAGCGAAGGGTAAGGGAGTGAGGGTTGAGAGATGAGAAATCCTCATATATGAATATAACCATCTTGCCCCAAGGTTTAATGCTTGGTAAATTGCGCATTGTGCTGACGAAAGGGGTGGTCGGCTAAGTATTCATTCGAATGGGAAACAACCATTTTACAAGGCTAATGGGGTGGGACCAATGGGGCTACGAAGTGATGATGTGGCAAGCACCACACAGGAAGAACGAGTCACACGTGGTATATGTTTGATGACATGGACCACCCAAGCTATGCTGGAGGTCTACCACATGGTGCCATGTTGGTGCCACATGGCAACACTTGCTGACATGGTAAAGAGTTATTGATTGAATCTTTAAACGATCATAAATTTTGATCTAGAAGTTAGATTGAGATCAAATTTATATTGCCGAAAAAATTTTGACGAATTAAGTTAAACATGATGGTGATGTTTGTTATCAATTTTAAGGAAATTGAAAAATGAAAAAGTTTGTAACTCCATTTCCATAATAAAACCTTGGAAATCGAGTTAAGACTAAATAACAACCAAACACTCAATGGATGAGATTATTACAAATAGTGTCACATAACACTAACAACCACATAAATTTGTTTATAAAATTGTCCATAAAAGCCACCTTGTATGATCACCCAACTACGTGTTATACGTTATAAAATACTAAAAAAAGAAATCAAGCCATCATGCAATCATATAGCCTATTGTCATCTTGCATTCGCCATATAGCGTTTAGTTGTTTGGTTGTCCAAATATAATACATTTAAATGATGGCATAAAAGGTGAATAAGGTGATTTATTAAAGTAGACACTGAATGCTTATGGGTTGTAACAAATAAAGTAGACAATGAATGCAGATGGTGAATAATGTGATTTATTAAAGTAGACACCTGCACGATATAACAAATAGGAACTATGTATGAAATATCCTATTTATGAGAAACTATAGATGATATCTTTAAGGTGGATTGTGAATGATATGTTTGAAGAAAGTGAAGAGATATTGATAAAACACATATAATACTCTGACTGAAAGTTAGTTATAATGACATTTTAAAATGTAAGGGAAAATATATATTTTGTAAAATATATATTTTAATTTATTTGTTCTATTAAATATAATATTTAAAAAATATGATGATTGTTAGTGATTTTTGTTTAAATTATGAAAATAGATAAAGGTTTATAAATGGTCAAAATTATTAAATTTGATTAATAGTGGTGATGTTAAAAAAAATCTAAATTATTAATTTTGATTTAAAAATTGATTTAAATTATTAACTTTGAAGAATTATTTTATTTTTAAATTTCAAATTTTTTTTTTATTACATGGTTAAATTTGATTATTAAAATTTATGGAATTGTATTTTTTTAAAAGTTTTAAATATATAATAGCTTATGATAAAACACATAGTTTTAATTAATAAATTTATTCAATACATAAAATAATTATAATATAATTAATATAAATTAATTTGGATCTACTAAGTTTTGGGAGACATCAAATTTTTCATGATGCATTTTTTTTTTTAATACAAAATTTAAGGAAATGTTTGTACATCAAAATATTTGATTCCTCTTAGCTCTGGGTATATATATATATATATATATATATATATATATATGACTTTAAAATATTTTATTTATGATTCACATTGAATACATTAAAATATTAATTATTTGGAAGTAGAAAACATTAATCTATAGGACTCTTTCTCTATATATAAAATTAATTTTATTATAAATATTTTTTAAAATGTTACATGTGTATATTAGGACTTAAATATTTTTATTATATATATATATAAGTCTCAAGGGATAGCGTCGATGAGGTTGATGTAACGGCCACTCAATAATCGTGAACCACCCTATATATTTATTTATTATTATTTAAAATATTATTCATAAAGTCTCTACAAATAATCTATTAATGAAACGAAGAATTCTTTCTCTTTCTATATATAAAATCTATATTAATTTTTTTAACACACACACACACACATATATATAATATTTACAAGTCACATTCTACATATTAAAATATTATAACATGTCTCAATCATATTTGGAAGTACAAAATATATGTCCATAGGACTCTTTCTCTATACAATTTTTATTTTTGTTATATTTTGTAGAAATTTATATAACTGATATGTTATACATCCGAGATTCTCCTGATCACACACTATTTGACTTCATGCACAATACATAATCTCTTCTACCATTGATCATTAATTGCGGAAATAAAAACAATCGCATGCGCACATTAAAACCATAAACATTCACACATATGAACACAATATTTAATGGGAAAGCTTAAAGCTGAAAACCCCCAACTATCTGTATATTATATGTCATAGAGATCATGTAACAATCACTATACAAAGCTCCTCACAAGCTCTCAATATAATCTCCAATTGCTACACACTAATCAGGCCCTGATCTTGCAAATCCATGCACCGATCTTTGCCAGCCTTTAGCCTGCCTCTACTGCGCAATCCCTGTTGAAGAATGGCTCTGGATGAGTTCGAATTCGGTCCAGCCTTGCTCACGCAATCCTCATTGGCATCTCCAACCACTGTGTGTTGCAAATCATGCAACACTATAGTCACAACTAATAGTCACACTGCTCTTTCACCTACCTCTTCACTGGTCTCCACTTTAACTGTCCATGCACTGTAGTTAATTGATAATGAGTTAATAATTAGTGAATTAATTAATAATTAATTCACACCACTCTCACTAGTGTATCAATCAGTTAGACTAACTACAACTAGCTCAACTATGTTTAACTCAGTTAAACTGAACACAACTCCACCAACTACCTCAATAACTCCACCAAACTCTGTCACATGAATTCTAACTGAAGTCTCCATGCAATTGCTCCACTTAACCCTCAGGAATAGCGTAATTCCTTCTATCAGCTCCTGTGCCACATTTGTGCACTTAACTGAAGTGCTCCAAGAGAATAAGATAATGTTTATAGTCCAAATATTATTAAGAGCTAATAATATTCGACATATATATTTTTAGACTGGCAATCTAAAAATAGATCCCGCCAAATATGTCTAAAAATAGAAGTCCATCTATTTTTCCAACTTGACCAACCATCCACAAACAACATCCTGCAACTCATAGAATATGATCGACATGTCTAAAAATAGACGTAGTCTAAAAATAGACTTTGCAACAAAAATCACTTGTGTGGGCCCCTCTTAGTTTAGGTGATCACTTTCCAACTAGGATCAGGAATGATGTTTCAGGATGCCTCCTTCACTGTTTCTTGTTGCAATCTTCAACACTCCCTCTCAACAAGAAAGGACTGTCTTTGCATGCGACATGCAACTCCATGCATTCGCCCTGCAACCTTTTCAAGCGCCATGCAACTCCATGCATCTACTCTGCAACTCTTCCAAAACTGAATAGGCTCCAAACAACTCAATCAATCTGATGCATCTATCATCAAAGTCTTCGACTTCTGCTTAGCTACTGCACATGTCTTTAGGAACCATTGCGTTGTTGAACTCTACACCCATGCACTCTGCACTTGCTGTCAACTCTGAACCGCGCTCCAGTATCCGACACTGTCACTTTGATCTGCCTGCATCAATCCAAATGATCATGCTACTGCTTCTCTATGGGCACCTCGTAGCCAGGTTCAATTCATGAGATCCACACCATCTCAATGAATCCTACCCAGAAATCTCCTCTTGGGATTAATCATGCATGTCGCCTCACCTCTCACCTGGTGGTATAGCTGCATGCACTCCCTTTGCCCATCTGGCATGAAATTTCTCTGCATGAGTGGTTTCTCCCACTCCATGATCCTCATCTTGTGGTTGCTCCACATCCCGAGGTTCACTCTTACCTGCATGCAAATCCTTCTCCCTCTCAAGCTTCAATTGCATGTCTTTCTTGCAGTTCCCAACATTAGGAAGCTCCGTAGAAATCCCATCTACTTCAAGTCTGTAGAGATTCTTAGCTCGAATCCCAACCTTCTTGACTTGCCCTATTGCTTTGTGCCGAAGGAAAACTTTTCCTTCACTAAAGACAACATCATAGCCTTTATCCTCTAACATTGCCACTGAGATTAAATTCTTCTTTAAACCTGGAACATGCACTACATCTTGTAAAAGAATGATTTTACTTCACTCCCTCTAAAAGGTAATGGTACCAATGCCGGTCGCATTGTATCATCCATTTTCACCCAACTCAACATGCAACTGGATATCTTTCTCCACCAAGTCACTGAAAAGATTCACATCTCCCGTCATGTGAAAGGAAGCGCCATTATCAAAATACCACCCCGATCCCAATGCACTAGACACCATGCATGCGATCAATGAGAAGTACAACTCAAATTGCGAGGCAAGAGCCTCAGCAGCTGCAGCTCTAGTAGCCTGCTTGTTCTTCTTCTTCTGTGGACAATGTGTGGCGAAATGCCCATGCTCGTGACAGTGAAAACACTTCACTTTGGACATGTCACGCTCTTTGCCATCCGCATCGGATTGAGAAGGATTTTTATTCCCCTTTCCTTTCCTTGCTTTGGCAGCCAAAGCGCAATCCTCTTCATCATCATTCTTTGATGAAGATCCATCCCTAGTATCCTGCCTTATCTCCTTCTGCACAAGATCCGACCAAAGTCGCTCCCATCCTAGCAATTTCTCCCGACCATTGACAGAGTCCTAATAGGAATGCCAACTCTTCGGAAGCCCAAGGAGAGCCAAGCTCACCAAGTCCTTGTCATCCACACTAACTCCTACACTCCCAAGCTCATCCCTACAGTGGACAAACTTTGTCAAGTATACTGGAATAGTGTCATTCTTCTCCATTTTTATTTTCCTGAGTTTATCCTTGAGCGCCAACTTCCTCTGGTCGCTCTTGCTTTGGAACAAGTCTGTCAAAGCTTTCCACATCAAGAATGGAGAAGCTTTACCATGAAGGCTGGACACTATGCGATCCTTCACACCTTCCAACAGAATTCTTCGACACCTTGCTACCTTCTTTTGCCATGCGTCAAGTGCGGTTGCATCGCTAGAACCCGGTTTAGGAATATCAACATCTGTGAACTCCTTCAACCCATTATCCTCCATCACTGCCTCCATCCTGTCCTTCCATGAAATATAATTCGAGATGCCCTCAAGGGCATACTCCAATCGCAATCCACTGAAAGAAATTTCAATGAATGCTCAACTTCAACACCAAGAAAACACTGCAGCAATTTCGAATTCCACCAGCATAAAACTCAACCGCTTCAATGCTTTACAATTGCTCCAATGATCAATATTGCTCTGATACCATGTAGAAATTTATATAACTGATATGTTATACATCCAAGATTCTCCTGATCACACACTATTTGACTTCATGCACAATACAAAATCTCTTCTACCATTGATCATTAATTGCGGAAATAAAAACAATCGCATGCACACATTAAAACCATAAACATTCACACATATGAACACAATATTTTATGGGAAAGCTTAAAGATGAAAACCCCCAACTATCTGTATATTATATGTCATAGAGATCATGTAACAATCATTATACAAATCTCCTCACAAATCTCTCAGTACAATCTCCAATTGCTACACACTAATCAAGCCCGATCTAGCAAATCACATGCTCCAATCTCTACCACCTGATAGCCTGCCTCTACTGCACAATCACTGCTGAAGAATGGCTCTGAATGAACTCAAATTGGTCCAGCCTTGCTCACGCAATCCTCATTGGAATCTCCAATCACTGGTTGTTGCAAATCATGCAACATTATAGTCACAACTGATAGTCACACTACTCTTTCACCTACCTCTTCACTGGTCTCCACTGAAACTGTCCATGCACTGTAGTTAACTGATGTATTCTTTAGTTGATTAATGAGTTAATAATTAGTGAATTAATTAATAATTAATTCACACCACTCTCACTAGTGTATCAATCAGTTAGACTAGATACAACTAGCTCAACTATGTTTAACTCGGTTAAACTGAACACAACTCCATCAACTACCTCAATAACTCCACCAAACTCTGTCACATGAGTTCTAACTGAAGTATCCATGCAATAGCTCCACTTAACCCTCGGGAATAGCGTAATTCCTTCTGTCAGCTCCTGTGCCACATCTGTGCACTTAACTGAAGTGCTCCAAGAGAATAAGATAATGTTTAGAGTCCAAATATTATTAAGAGCTAATAATATTCGACATATCTATTTTTAGACTAGAAATCTAAAAATAGATTCGGCCCAATATGTCTAAAAATAGAAGTCCATCTATTTTTCCAACTTGACCAACCATCCACAAATAGCATCCTGCAACTCATAGAATATGATCGACATGTCTAAAAATAGACATAGTCTAAAAATAGACTTTGCGAAAAAAATCACCTGTGTGGGCCCCTCCTAGTTTAGGTGATCACTTTCCAACTAGGATTAGGAATGATGTTTCAGGATGCCTCCTTCACTGTTTCTTGTTGCAATCTTCAACATAATTCTTTTTAAGTATTACAGTAACAACCTCTAGTTAATTTTCTATGTAAATAAAAATGATAACCAAGGTCATGGGACACATATTCCAAGTTGAATGTTGAGCAAAACATAATTGATTTATGACTATAGAAATTGACAAAAACATTGGCAAAGGCAAAGAGACATTAATTGGCATTTTATTTATGAAAGAAAATAAAAATAAGAGAAAATGGAGTGAAAGGTCACATGTTTTCGACTATATATATATATATATATATATATTTGACATTAAAATATTTTGTTTATGATTCATATTGAATACATTAAAATATTAATATCTATCCCAATTAGATTCAAAAATAAAAAACATATATCTATAGGACTCTCTCTATATATAAAATTATTTTTATTATAAATATTTTTTAAAATGTTATATTAGGACTTTCTCTACATAAAAAAATTTAATATATATATATATATATAGAGAGTTTTTAAAAGCCTCAAGGGATAGCTCAGTTGGTCGAGTTCTTGTTGCTAAGTATCTTGCCTATCAGGAGGTCATGGGGTCAAATCTCCTCGACACCTTTGGGATTAGGCCTCACTAGTTTGGCCGATGATTAGATCCCTTCGGGTTGATCTACTTGGATTTTCCCATGGATGTAACGACCACTCAGTATCTGTGAACCACCTTATATATATATATATAATTTACAAGTGACATTCTACACATTAAAATATTAATACATGTCCCAATTATATTTGGAAGTAAAAAATATATGTCGATAGGACTCTTTCTCTATATAAAATATTATTTTTGTTATATATATTTTTTAAATATTATAGTAACAACCCCTCGTTAATTTTCTATGTAAATAAAAATGATAACCAAGGTCATGGGACACATATTCCAAGTTGAATGTCGGGCAAAACATAGTGATTGAGTATCAGTGGTGATTGACTAATGGCTATGGAAATTGGCAAAGGCAAAGAGACATTGATTGGAATTTTATTTATGAAAATAAAGAAAAATAAGAGAAAAGGGAGATGAAAGGTCACATATTTGCATGTAAGGAAAAATGAAGGAAAATGAAGAAAATAGAGGTCTCAATGATAAAAAGGCCTATGAGGATCAGTTCACAACTTTTGATAGTTCTATGGTGGAACTCTCTCTCTCTCTCTCTCTCTCTCTCTCTCTCTCTCGTACTCTTGCACACTTAGAGTTTTCTTGGAGCATTTTGGAATACCTTGGATTTGGAGCAAGAAAGCAAGGGAAATCAGGAAAGCATAAGGGAACATGTGAATCAACAACTACAAATGGATTTCTTTGGAGGTAACAAGTTGCATGTGTGATTTCTTTTTTGATTTATGGATGCATGGTATATGCATGTGATTATTTGGTTATGTTCTGTCATTGGCATGGAGGATTGCCTAGATCGACAATGGTTTTAGCCTTGCCATGCCATTTCCTAGATAGCCATGGAGTTGTGGGTTTTTCCACTTAATTTTTTTTCTGGTTGGTGCTCATAGTTCCTTATGAATGTGGGTTGAAACAAACGCTTTGGAAGTACTGGAACAACTTCGGTCGAGTTACTAGTCCTAGAGCTTATGTTGGAAAAACACTCTAGATCCCTTGATGGACAATTTAGGTAGAGCCCTGGACAATTTAGGTAGAGGTTGATCTGGTTGGTGTTAGTGATGTCCGATCGTGAGGTGGAATCACTAGTTGAGGGTTGAGGTGGTGTGGCCTTTGGAAACCGTAGTTTGGTTTTGTTTGGTTTATTCCATATGATCCCATATCCACACTTGGAATATGGTGTGGGGGTGATTAATTGAAAGAAATATTTATTCAGCACAATCTATGGTCAGGTGGTATGTAGAAGTCCATGGCTTGGTTGGATTTTGCATATGATAATAAGAGCTATTTTCCTGTTGTATTCTATGAATACTTGTACTTATTATTATGTGGATTTGATGGTTGTTCTATCATGATTATTATTCTTGTTAAATGTTGGTTATACGCATGGTTCCATGAAAGTTCTAGTTATGGATTTTGATATATTTTTATTAGCTGATGAATTGTTAATGAATGCATGAGCTAACAAATGTTATTGAAAATAGTGAATCCTAGATAATTTTCAGACCCCTATGTTTAGATATGCATTCATGACCTTTAGATTACATGTTCACCATATGTTTGACGAAATGATTAACATTGATCACGGGCTCAGTTTTATGCCAAAAAATAAAAGTTATCAGCATGGCTTGAAACCTGAACGATCGTGTAGTGCTCGTCGTTCTGAATCCGGCACACTTCGTTTCATGAAAAATGGATTCCGTATGCTCCCAGAAATGAGTTCTATTCGCTTTGCTAAATAGGAAAAATTAAAAAAAAGGACAGACAGGTGCCCAGTCAGAAGTTCATACGGATGACATGGCATGTTGACTAGGCATGGTCGAATTTTTTCATTTTCCTCTAGCGAATACTGGACTGCCAAGTGGCAGCATGGTATTGGTGGAATTTTCAGGTTATGTGGCAAGTAATTATTGGTTTGAAATTTGGTCCAATTGGGTGAGGACACGTGGTGCAGCCTAGGGCCGCCTCGTGTGCCCCCCATGATGGATCGGGGATAAAAAATTTATGGTTGAGTCTGGGTGGAGGCGCTGGGGTTCGACCCCGCAACCTCCCACAAGCCAACGCCACACATTACCATTCCACCACATGTTAGTTCTTAACTATATAACACTCCCACATATATTTAAAAATTATAACATTTTCCAACGAGGGGAGAGGGGGCCAGCCCCTAGTGCATAGGACCATGTCCCGAAGACCGCCGACGAAGACTAATCTAAGAGCATAGTTTAATATTAATCTGAGTTTAGGTAAACTCTAAAACTATATTAATTTTCACCTAATCCACATTTAATCTAGGATTATCCTAAGCACGGGTTTAGCACTAAGCAATGCTTAATTAATGCTAACCACAGTTTATTAATTTAATGAATATTAAGTTGGCAGACCGCTAATTTCGGCGGAAATTTCCATTTTAACTTTGGCTAGCCGGATTTAGCTCTAGTTAGCTAAATTTAGGCCTGAAATTGTGGAGAAAATGTAAATGGTCATAACTTTTGGAGTTTTCGAACAAATCGGGTGTAGAAAGAGGCTAAATGACCATTTTTGGGCATTTTGGACTCATGGGTGTAGGTTTCAAGAGCAGAAAAGCATTTCAAACATGTAATTTTACAAATTTGAGCATAATATAGAGGCCGAAGCGATGGAAGCTGGACCAAGAAGATGTAGCCCAAGAGGGGTGAACTCCTTCATCAAATACCTGTGTTGTATGGCGATTTACTGTACTTTTATTTGTTGTTGTTCAGACTTTGTTTTATGTTAAATTGTTCATTAAATTAACATGAAAATCACTCATGAGACTTGATAATTTGCAAGATAACTTGAACCCTTAAGCACACATAAGTCATTGTATTCAAAATCTGAAAGAGTAACTAGCACATGAACACTAGCATACTTCACTCGAATCATTTTTGGTATCAGAGCTCTTGGTATTTAGGTTTTGTTGTGCAATAATGGATCTAATTGTTTGCAAGTTTGTGTCGTGCTTACAAGGTTAAAACTCAAAAGAGGAGAAGGGAAGCTGGTTGAGAGCCTTGCAGTTGGGTTAAGAGGAAGAAGGGAAAGGTTTCCAAAGTATTCAACACGAGCACATCCTCAAGTTGAAGTTGATTCTTTAGTGAGTTTGTTGCATGAAGGAGAACCTACCATGACAGAAGATGAGAGAGCATTCAGGAAGGCATTCTTTGATATGACTGAGATGGTTAAATTCCTTTATGAGGAGAGGAATTTAAGGATGAAAGGAGAAAGTTCAAGGTCTCCAAGAGGAGAGGGTTCTCTAGGAGGAGGAGGCCATGGAGATGGTAAGAAGCCACCATCCACTCCACCATCATCCTCACCACCATCTTCACCTTCCTCCTCATCATCTTCCACTACCACAACCCTTCCATCTATTCATACAAATACTTCAAAAGGAGCTGGTAAATCACCCTTACTTAAACTTGATGTTAAATTTGAGCTTCCAATGTATAATGGCAAAGTGAATGCAGAGAAGTTGGATAAGTGGATTCATCAATTGGAGGTTTATTGTAGAATTTAAAACCTTCAAGAAGATGAAATAAATATTCAATTGGCTTCCTTGAGAATGGAGGTTGCAACACTTGTTGGTGGGAGGCAAAGAGACAGGAGGAGATTAAGAAAAACCATAAGAGCTCAATGTCTTGGTCAAATTTTATTGCTACCATTAAAAGGAAATTCTATCCTCTAGCTTACATGCAAAAATCTATTATGAGTTGGAAAAATTTAGACAATTGAAAGGTCAAAGTGCGCAAGATTACACTCATGAATTTAGGAGAAGAGATCTTATGTTAGGTGTTGATTTGCATAGCCAAGAAACTTTGCTGAAGTACATAGGGGGTTTGCATAGTTACTTGATGTAGAAATTATATAACTTATGTGTTATATGTCCAAGATTCTCTTGATATCACACTATTTTAACTTCATGCAAAATACAGAATCTATTCCACCATTGATCATTTGTGGAAATTAAATCATGATTGCAATGCACACATGAAACAATAAAAATTCACACACATTAACACAATTGTTTAATGGGAAAACCTGAAGCTGAAAACCAAACTATCTGTATATAATATATTTCATAGAGATCATGTAACAATCCTCATACAAAGCTGATCATATCAAGCTCTCAATACAATACAATCGCTACACACTAATCAGGCCCGATCTTGCAAATCCATGCACTGATCTTTGCCACCTGCTAGCCTGCCTCTACTGTGCAATCCCTGCTGAAGAATGGCTCTGAATGAGTTCGAATTACTCCAGGATTGACTGCGCAATCCTCATTGGCATCTCCATTGAGTGTTGGATGCAATCAATGCATCACTATAGTCACAACTGATAGTCACACTTGCTCTTTCACCTATCTCTCCACTGGTCTCCACTGAAACTACCATGCACTATAGTTAACTAATGTATTATTCAGTTGATTAATGAGTTATTATTTGTGAATTAATTAAATAATTAATTCACTCCACTCTCACTAGTGTATCAATCAGTTAAACTAGATACAACTAGCTCAACTGAGTCTAACTGAGTTAAACTAAATACAACTCCACCAACTACTTCTCCACTCCACCAAACTCTTGTCATGAGTTCTAGCGAAGTCCTCATCACAGTAACTCGATAAACCCTCGGGGAATAGCGTGATTCCTTTTTGTCGAATACTATGCCATCTGTGCACTTAAGCCAAGTATCGAGAATAAGATAATATTTAGAGTCCAAATATTGTTAAAATAATATTATTAGAGCATATCTATTTTTAGTGTGATCTAAAAATAGACTCCGTAATATGTCTAAAAGTAGAAGTCCATCTATTTTTCCAACTTCGACCAACTTCATCCACAAATAGCATCACAACTCATAGAATATGATCGACATGTCTAAAAATAGACTTTCGCCAAAAATAGCACACGGGCCCACTTAGTGAGCGACTCTTTTCACTAAGCTCATCATCTTGTTGAATCTCAACACTCCCTCTCAACAAGATAGGGATTATCTGCCACCCCGATCCTATCTCTATGGTATTCGAATTTTCTCCTGGTGAGCGCCTTCGTCAGAATATCTACATCCTGATCCTTCGTAGGAATGTAAGAAAGCAACATGATCTTCCGCTGCACACAATCTTTGATATGATGGTACCGGATGTCAATATGTTTAGATCTATCATAAAATACTGGATTAACTGAGAGTTTAATGCAACTCTGATTATCACAATATATCACAATAGGATCTAAGTGAGAACCAAACAAACCGACCAGGATCTTCCTCATCCATATAGCCTCGCATGTAGCCAAACTTGCTGCCATGTACTCGGCCTCTGCTGAATTGAGTGCCACGGATCTTTGTTTCTTGTTGTACCACGAAACTGCTGTAGATTCGATACTGAAAAATTCCTCCAAATGTGCTCTTTCTGTCTATTGGGCTTCTTTCCCAATATGCACCCATGAAGCCATGCATCTTCAACTCATCCTACTATCTGTACCACAATCCATACCCAGATGTGCCCCTGAGATACCTCAGGACATGCTTTCCTGCCTTCCAAAAGAGCTTGGTAGGCTTCACCATCGCTTGTGAAAGCTGGTTCATAGCATAGCATATGTCCGGTCATGTATTGACTAAATACATGAGCGAACCAACCAATTGTTGATAAACAGTGGCATCCACTACCTCTGTTGATGTAGCATCCTATTTCCTCCAACCACCAGGAAGAGGAGTGTCGATAGGCTTGCAGCCTTGCATGTGCAACTTCTCCAGTATCTCCCGGGCATACTTGCCTTGAGACATAAATAGTTCACCTTTCCGTTGCCAAATTTCCAATCCCAGGAAATAATGAAGGAGGCCCAAGTCCTTCATCTCGAACTCCTTTGCAAGATCTGCCTTGCATGAGTGTATCAATAGTTCATCACCCATTAGTATTAAATCATCTACATAAAGCACAATGATCAAAAGCTTACCCTCGACCACAATCTAGTATAGGTTAGGATTCGCCTCACTCTTTGCGAAACTAAGTCAGTGAAATAACTGTCTATCCGTGTGTACGAAGCGCGAGGTGCTTGTTTCAGCCCATACAGTGCTCTTTTGAGCCTGCACACATGCAACTCGCTACTGAAGATTTCGAATCCTTCACGCTGCTCAATGTATGCCTCCTCCTCAATGATTTCGTTGAGGAATGCAGTCTTCACATCCATCTGATGAATGTGCCAACCGATCTAGGCTGAGAGAGCAAGGATGGTCCATATGGAAGAATACCTTGTGACAGGTGCAAAGGTTTCTTCATAGTCAATCCCCTCGATCTGTGAGAAGCCCCGAGCAAAAAATCTTGCCTTATACTTCTCAACGCTCCTATCAGCAGCTTGCTTCACTTTGTAGATCCATCTCAAACCTACCACTGATTTCCCTTGTGGCCTTGGGACAATCTCCCATACACTGTTTTTGACAATTGAATCATACTCTTTCACCATGGCATCTACCCATGCGGGATCCTCCACAGCTTCCTCGAAAGAGGATGGCTCCGTCACAATACACTTGCTCATCAGAGCCATGTATGCAGTAAATCGGTTAGGTGACTGTCTCTGTCTGCGATGTGATGTAGGAGCTCCTACATTCTGCGCTGCATCAAGATTCAGTCGCTCAGCTTCTGTAGTGCGCTTCCGCCCTCTAATGTTTGGCGCTGCATGAGTGGTTTCTTCCACTCCATGAACCTCCTCTTGTGGCTGATCCACATCTTGAGGCTCATCTTTAGGAACAAGTAGCTCCTCTTCTGCATGCAAGTGTAGCTCCCTCTCAAGCGACAACTTCATGGCTTTCTCCTCATGAAATTTTATATCCTGTCGCACAACAGTCATCTGACTTTCTGGCAAATACACACGATAATTGTGGGGTGTTTATGTGCACCCCAAAAATATCCCAACCTCTGCGGTTGGCTCCAGCTTCTTCCTGGCATCCTTCATCACATGAATGTAAACAGGTGAGCCAAAAATATTTAAATGAGAAATATCAGGCTTCTTACCAGAAAATGCCTCTTCAGGTGTACTCATGCCAAGTACTCTATGAGGACAACAGTTTTGCACATAAACCGCAGTGTTGCATGCCTCAGCCCACAAGTGTATGGGAAGGCCCTGATCATGCAACATCGCCTGTGCAGCACCCACGATCATTCTGTTCTTCCTCTCCGAGACCCCATTTTGTTGTGGGTTATGAGGTGCTATGAGTTCTCTTCGAATTCCTTCTTTGCTACAGAATTATTTGAATTCACCAGAGATGTATTGACCACCATTATCTCTCCTTAGAGATTTCACCTGCTTCCCCGACTCTTTCTCAACCAACGCCTTGAACTCACAGAACTTTGACTATGTCTCACTCTTCTTATGCATGAAGAAGATCCAACACTTATGAGAAAATTCATCAACAAATATCACATAATACCTGTGATTTGCTGTTGAAGCAACCGAGAAAGGTCTACACATGTCCGTGTGAATTCTCTCAAGGATTGTCGAGGCGCGACTATCCTTCTCATGAAAAGTGGTCTTCAAAAATTTTCCCAAAGTACATCCCTTGCACTGATCTGACTGCGCAAGTGTACATTTTGGAATTCCGATAGAAATCTACTGCAAAATTTTCAAAGCACCATGGTGAAGATGGCCCAATCTCCTGTGCCACAATTCGCCCTCATCCTAGCTCACAACTCCTTTTGCTTTGCCTGCCATTGCTGCGCAGCCATCTACCTGCAATTGATAAATATTCTTAACTCGAATCCCTATCCTCCTGGTTTGACTAGTTGTTTTATGGCGCAGGAAATATTTTCCCTCGCTAAAAACAACATCATAACCCTTTTCTTCCAACATTGCCACAGAGATCAGATTCTTCTTCAATCCTGGAACATGCATGACATCCTTCAAGATGAAAGGTTTACCTAAATCCCTCTCAAAGGAAATGGTCTCGATACCAGTCACACTGTATCTACCATCATCACCCATCTCGATGTGCACTCCAAGATCTTTTTCATCCAGATCACTAAACAAATCTTTGTCTCCGGTCATATGGAAAGACGCACCACTGTCAAGAAACCACACCGATCCCATCACACTTGAAACCAAGCATGCGATCAAAGAAAAATCTAGCTCAAATTGCGAGGCTAAGGCCTCTCCAGCTGTAGATCCAGCAACCTACTTATTCTTCTTCTTCTGTGGACAATTAGTGGCGAAATGCCCGTGCTGGTGACAGTGAAAACACTTCACCTTGGACAAGTCCTTCTTCTTGCCTTTCGCATCGGATTGAGAAGGATTTTTCTTCCTCTTCCCTTTCCTTGCTTTGGCAGCCAAAGTGCAATTTTCCTTATCTTCATTCTTCGATGAAGATCCATCCCTGGTACCCCACCTTATCTCCTCCTGCAAAAGATCCGACCAAAGTCGCTCCCATCCTGGAAGTTTCTCCCGTCCATTGACAGAGTCTTCGTAGCTATGCCAACTCTTTGGAAGCCCAAGGAGATCCAAGCTCACCAAGTCTTCTTCATCAACAGTAACCCCCACACTTCCCAGCTCATCCTTGCAATGGACAAACTTCGTGAGGTATTTTGGTATATTGTCGCCTTTCTCCATTTTTATTTTTCTGAGCTTGTATTTAAGCGCCAACTTCCTCTGGTCACTTCTGCTTTGGAACAAGTCTGTCAAAGCCTTCCACATTAAGAATTGAGTGGATTTACCATGAAGGCTGGACACAATGTGGTCCTTCACACCTTCCAACAGAATCCTTCGAGATTTTGCTACCTTCTTTTGCCATGCGTCAAGTGCAGTTGCATCGCTAGAAGTAGGCTTCGGAATATCAACATCTATGAAATCATTTAACCCATTATCATCCAACACCGCCTCCATCTTGTCCTTCCATGCTATGTAATTTGAGCTCCCATCAAGGACATACTCCAATCGCAATCCTTTGAAAGAAATTTCAATGAATGCTCAACTTTGACACCAAGAAAACACTGCAGCAAATTCGAATTCCACCAACACAAAACTCAACCGCTTCAATAATTGCAATCTCCTCCTGATCAATACAACTCTGATACCATGTAGAAATTATATAACTTATGTGTTATATGTCCAATATTATCCTGATCTCACACTATTTTAACTTCATGAAAAATACATAATCTATTCCACCATTGATCATTTGCGGAAATTAAATCGAGATTGCAATGCACACATGAAACAATAAAAATTCACACACATTAACACAATTGTTTAACGGGAAAGCCTGAAGCTGAAAAACCAACTATCTGTATATAATATATGTCATATATATCATGTAACAATCCTCATACAAAGCTGATCATATCAAGCTCTCAGTACAATACAATCGCTACACACTAATCAGGCTCGATCTTGCAAATCCATGCACTGATCTTTGCCACCTACTAGCCTGCCTCTACTGCGCAATCCCTGCTGAAGAATGGCTCTGAATGAGTTTGAATTACTCCAGGATTGACTGCACAATCCTCATTGGCATCTCCAATGAGTGTTGGATGCAATCAATGTATCACTATAGTCACAACTGATAGTCACACTTTCTCTTTCACCTATCTCTCCACTGGTCTCCACTGAAACTACCATGCACTGTAGTTAACTGATGTATTCTTCAGTTGATTAATGAGTTATTATTTGTGAATTAATTAACTAATTAATTCACTCCACTCTCACTAGTGTATCAATCAGTTAGACTAGATACAACTAGCTCAACTGAGTCTAACTGAGTTAAACTGAATACAACTCCATAACTACTTCTCCAACTCCACCAAACTCTGTCACATGAGTTCTAACTGAAGTCCTCCATGCAATAGCTCCAGTAAAACCTCAGGAATAGCTTAATTCCTTCTGTCAGCTGCTGTGCCACATCTGTGCACTTAACTGAAGTGCTCTAAGAGAATAAGATAATGTTTAGAGTCCAAATATTATTAAGAGCTAATAATATTCGACATATCTATTTTTATACTGGCAATCTAAAAATAGACTCTACCCAATATGTCTAAAAATATAATTCCATCTATTTTTCCAACTTGACCAACCATCCACAAATAGCATCATGCAATTCATAGAATATGATCGACATGTCTAAAAATATACTTTGCGCCAAAAATAGCCTGCGGGCCCACTTAGTGAAGGCGACTCTTTTCACTAAGCTCATCATATTGTTGAATCTAAACACTTGAAACATACCATCCTTATGTTTAATCCCACTATTCTAGATGAGGTTTTTGTGCAAGCTATACACCTTGAGGCAAGAGGGAGAAATGTACAAGAAGAGGGTAAAAATAAACTGTTCAAGGGTGGTGAAAAAGGAAAGGGTTTGAAGGGTAAAAAAAAGAAGAATGCATCCATTAAGAAAGACGAGGAGAAAACCACATGTACTCATTATTCCAAAGAGGATCATGATGAAGCCCAATGTTGGAAGCTTTATCAAGAATTGAGGCCTAAGAAATTCAACAACAAGGGGAAACAAAAGACAACCACTACCACACAACAAGATCTTGGATCTGACTCAGGAGACGAGACTAAAATTGTAGCCATGGTCAAAAAGGGAAAAGAAGCCATAGAAAGTACTAGTTCATCAACTTGTCACCTTAACATTCCAAGTGAAGAAACACGAATAAAGATGTTTCATGTAAGAGTGATCTCAAAACATACAAAAATTGACACACTGTTTGATAGTGGGTCTCAAGCGAACTTAATATATGAAGACTTAGTCAAGAAGCTTAATCTTGAAACCTTACCTCATCATAAGCCATACCTTTGGGTTGGATAACCAAGGATACAAATTTACAGGTTATAAGAAAATGTATTTTTTTGGTTTGTAATTACCGCAAACTTTATTTATGAATTTGAGTTAGATGTTGTACCGCTTGACATATCATGAATTTTTTTGGGTAGTCCATATCTCTATGACAGGAAAGCGTTCTTCTATCGCTATGAGAAAAAGTACCAATTTTTCAAATATGGAGTGGAATATATTGTGAGGGCTCATAAAAAAAAGCTAAACCTCTCTTTAGTTAATCCTGGGCAAATGAAGAGGCTAGTAAATTCAAGCAAAAACTTTGTGCTTCTTATGATCAAACAAAAGAATGATATGGATTTTGAATCTTTTGAAGGTTGTGTTGATAAATTAAAATCTAGTTTGTTTAATGTGGGAAGTCAACATGGTGAGATGTTTCAGGAACCAAAGTGGTTACCTCCCAAGAGGGGAATCCAACATGAGATACAACTGCAGCAGGATGTTCCACTCCCTAACATTGGCATGTATTGCATGTCGATAATGGAAAGTGCAGAAATCGAGAAGCAAATCCAAGAATTTTTGAATAAAGGTATCATTCGTCCATCTACCTCGCCATGTGGTTCGACGATTTTATTGGTGCCTAAGAAGGATGGAACATGGTGCATGTGTGTGGATTTACGTGCACTCAAAAATCGCGTTAAGAATTGTTATCTGCTCCCAAGGATTGATGATTTGCTTGATCAATTGAGGTATGAAAATTATTTCAATAAGTTAGACTTAAGAAGTGGTTATCATCAAGTTAGAATAGCTGAAGAGGACATTTGGAAGACCTCATTTAAAACTAAACAAGGATTGTTTGAATGGATTGTTATGCCTTTTGTTCTTTGCAACGCTCCAACTACTTTCATGAGAGTTATGAATGATGTATTGAGATCATTTCTTGATGATTTTTTCATTGTCTACTTAGATGATATTTTGATATTCAGAAAATCACGAGATGAACATGTCATGCATGTAAGAAAGGTGCTTGATGTATTGAGAAAAGAAAAATTGTTTTTGAAGATGTCAAAATGTGAATTTGGTAAAACTTCTTTAGTGTATTTGGGACATATTGTTGGAGGAGGTGAGCTAAAGATAAACCCCTATAAAGTTGAGGTCATTGTGAATTGGCCTACACTCAAGTCAGTCACTGAAGTAAGAAGTTTTCTAGGAGCAACACAATATTGGAGGAAGTTCATTGCTAATTTTTCTTCTATTGTAGCTCCGTTACATGCATTGACTAGTGTTAAGAAAGTCTTCCAGTGGGGAGGAAATTAAAAAAAATCATTTGATGCTTTGAAATATAAGATCAATTCAGTCCTAATACTAGCACTACCAGACTTGAGACAACCCTTTGAGATTCAAACAGATGCAAGTGACTATGCCATGGGCACAATCCTCTTACAACATGGTAAGAATATTTCATTCCATTCAGAAATGTTTAATGGTGAAGTGATAAATTATCCTACATATGACAAGGAGATATATGCATTGGTTCAAAGTGTGAAGAAGTGGAAAAATTATTTGATGGGAAAGGAAACCATAATTCACATCGATCACCAACCATTGCAATACTTGCAATCAAAAACTAAATTGCAACAGTCAAGGAACCTTCGATGGATGAAATTCTTGTAGTGATTCCACTTGGTCATCAGGTATAAGAAAGGTTTATACAACAAGGTTGCTGATATGATTTCTAGGCCTATTATTAATGAAACTACTTTACTCAAGAATACTTCTGTTTTACATGAAATTTACATTGAACAATATGCATTTGACAATGACTTTCAAGATGTTTATACAAACTTGAGTCAAGGTTGCCAAGTTGAGGAATTATATTACCTTTTACATAATAACTTGTTGTATCATTTGGGTAAGCTTTGTATTCCACAGGGTGAGAGAGTGAATGTCATAAGGGAAGCACACACTTCTCTTATTGTGGGACATTTTGGTGTAAGCAAAATAGTGGCAAATCTTCAGAGGTATTGTTATTGGCCTCGTATGCTCGAAAGTGTGTCACGTTTTATTAAACTTTGTTCATTATGTAAAGTCAGCAAGCCTAGTAATAGGAAGTTAGGATTGTACACACCACTTCTGGTTCCTTCACGTCCATGGGAGAGTATTTCTATGGTTTTTGTAGGAGATCTTCCTTTGTCAAAAAGAGGTCATGATTATTTGTATGTAGTTGTGGATAGGTTCAACAAAATGTGTATATTGATGCCATGTAAAAATCAAGTTACAACTGAACAAACAACTCAAATTTTCTTTGAAAATGTTTGGGTTCATTTTGGGTTGCCTACATCTATTGTAAGTGATCGATATTCTCAATTTTTTGGGAATTTTTGGTCAAGCTCGTGGGACTTGATGGACACTAAGTTGAAGAAGATTACAACCGTTCATCCACAAACAGAGGGTAAAACCGAGCTGGTCAACAGAACAGTAATTCATCTTTTTCGAGGATATTGCAGCAAACATCCTAAGTTGTGGGATGAACAGTTGCATTACATTCAACATGCTTACAACTGTGAAAAAAATTCATCTACTCAAACATCGCCATTTGAGGCATGTCTTGGATACTTTCCAAAATCACCATTGGATTTAATTTTTTGGAAATATGTAGCTATTGATGGACATAGCTACATAGATAAAGCAAAGAAATTCATAGAGAAAATTCATTTGATTCATCAAACAATGCAAGATCAACTAGAGAAAAGTTAAGGAAAGTATAAAGCGAGGCACAAAAAACATCATGTGGATCATAGGTTTCAAGTTGGTGACAAATTTTGGCTTCACATTAGCAAGGAAAGGCTTAAAGGAGAAGGTAAAAATCTGAAACCAATCTGTTATGGTCCTTTCAAAATTATGGAAACGATTGGTAACAATGCCTTCAAGCTTGATTTTCCTTCATACATGAAAATTTATTCAGTTGTTAATGTTGAAAATTTGAGATTGTAATGATGAGCCTCCTTTGATTGAAGATAAAGGAGATAATATTCAGCTACCATCTATTGAATATTTTTCTCCAGATTTCTTTTTTGAGCTTCAACAATACACCATACTTGAGAGGAGGACAATGACATTGACAAGAGGAAGTGTTGACTATCTTCGACTAGGGCTTAAAGGAACAAATCATTCAAAAGACAAATGGATTGAAATTGGGAAGGTGAGGGAACTGTACCCTCACCTGTTTAGCAACTAAATATGATCTTTTGGGGTCCAAAAGCTTCTAGTGGGGAGGAATGATTAGGGGCTCAATTTAATGCTAAAAAATAAAAGTTCTTAGAATGGATCGAAACCTAAACGACCGTGTAGTTCTCATCGTTCTGAATCCGACGCACTTTGTTCCACACAAAATGGAATTTGTATGCTCCCAGAAATGAGTTATGTTCACTTTGCAAAATAAGAAAAAAAAGGACAGAAAAGTCCCCAGTCAGCAGTCCGTACTACTGACGTGGCATGTTGACTGGGCAAGGTCAAATTTTTTCATTTTCCTCCGATGAATACTAGACTGCCAAGTGGCAGCATGGTATTGGTTGAATTTTCGGGTTATGTTGCAAGTTATTATTGGTTTGAAATTTGGTCCAATTGGGTGAGGACACGTGGTGCAACTTGGGGCCGCCACGTGCCCCCCCCATGGTGGATCGGGGATAAAGTTTTTATGGTTGAGTTCAGGTGGAGGCACCAGGTTTCGACCTCGCGGCCTCCTACAAGCCAACGCCATACATTACCATTTCTCCACATGTTAGTTCTTAACTATATAACACTGCCACATATATAAAAACATTATAACATTTTCTGATGGGGGGAAGGGGGCCAGCTCCCAGCGCATAGGATCATGGCCCGAAGACCACCGACAGAGACTAATCTACGAGTCGAGTTTAATATTAAGCTAAGTTTAATTCAATTGTAAACATGTATTAATTAGCACCTAATCCACATTTAATATGTGATTATCCTAAGCGCGAGTTTAGCGCTAAGTAGTGCTTAATTAGCGCTAACCAAAGTTTATTAATTTAATGAAGATTAAGTTTTCAGCCGCTAATTTCGACGAAAACTGTCATTTTAACTCTAAATAGTCGTATTTAGCTCTAGTTAGCTAAATTTAGGCCTGAAATTGTAGAGAAAATGTAAATGGTCATAAATTTTAGAGTTTTGAACCAAACTAGGTGCATAAAGAGGCTAGATGACCATTTTTGGGCATTCTGGACTCATGGGTGTAGGTTTCAGGAACAAAAAAGCATTGTGAACAGACCATTTGTCAAATTTGAGCATAATATAGAGGCCCAAGCCATGGAAGTTGGACCAAGGAGATGTAACCTAGGAGGGGTGAACTCCTTCATCAAGTACCTATGTTGATGTGTTGTATGGTGATGTACTGTAGTTTTATTTTTTGTTGTTCAACCTTAGATTTATGTTAAATTGTTCATTAAATTAACATGAAAAACACTCATGAGACTTGATAATTTTCAAGAGAAATTGAACCCTTAAGCACACATAAGACATTATATTTAGAATCTGAAAGAGTAATTACCACAACAACACTAACATACTTCATTCAGATCAATCATGGTTAGGCCTGGATAGGCCAAGTCTATAAGAGTATTTTATTGTTCATGTTGTTATGTCAAAGTACATAGAAAGGCTCCATTATATAGAAATGGAGGAGGCCCAATGTCGGTGAAGGATAACTACGACAACTGGAGAGATGCAAGTCCATATGTGAGCTTACAACTCACCATAATTAGCTTATAGAGAAATGAATCATTGGAAATTCCAACTCTAACACCCCTCCTTAAGAGAAACATAGGGAGTATTTAAAGAAAAAATAAAACAAAGAATGGTTCCCAACAACGAGGCCTAATTAGGTACCCATGTACAAACTCAAGAGACAAAAACCCATAGGAAAAAACTCCCCCCCAAATGAGAGAAAGATGTCACTGCTCAAATTATCATGGAGCTGAAATTATAGATCCCATAACGATCCACTGAATGGAAAGAACATAGGCTTGCTCCAATCAAGAAGTATGAAATGTTGAAGTATCAGAAATCTGAAGATGAGAGCCATGAAACCTCAAAGAGGTCGGTCAGTATTTGAAGTAGGATTTTTGTAGAGGCACAAGGGTGGAAAACACTGTAAAATTCTCCAAAAAATGCTTCAAAGAAACTAGGTTCCAGTAAATAATCGGAACAAACGATTCAAACAGAAGTAACACCATTAACAAATAAACAAACAATGAGGCCTCTAAGTATGGAAAATGTCATACAAAAAAACTCTTGAAGTTTTCTGAACACTGTAACCATCAAACTGATCAAACAAAAAAAATGACAACTTTCAACAAAGCAACGACAACAGTATTTGTCACCATCTAACTATGCCCCCTAAAACACATCTACAAAAGGAGCGAGAATCAACAATCCTTGTTGTTAGCAAATTCCCCCCCTCCCCCCCCCTTAAAGAACAATTTAGGGGACACTGAAAATTAACAAAAAACAACTGATGCAACACAAATATATGAATTCTTCAATCATTGGTTCAAATGAGGCCATGACCATTCATCGATCCATCCATAGTTGATCTTGATGGTTGGCACTGGTCCATAATTCATTCTTTCACGTCTCTTTTGTAACAATCTGAATGTTGGACTACAAATTAACCAATAATGTTGATACTTGGGTAATTTCTTTTGATAAGGATGTGTAGATAGCTCATTTTTTGTTTTTTCAGACTCAAATTTGGGTGCAACAACATTTCCATTTGGAATGACATTAACATCCATGTCATCAATATGTTTATCACAATTAATAGGAGAATTTTTTCAAGCACCTCATAGTTTGATGTAGGTGATGGGGCAGTAGCAATATTGTATCCAAGACCTTCTGTTGATGTATGCACTACAGAGTTAATAGGAGCAATAATTCCATGTCCATTTTTCCCAAGTCCACCATCGGTATATCCCATTTTTCTCAGCAATTGAGACCCAATACTAGTAGTATGGTTTTTAATACTTGGTGTGACAAAGGAATGTGATGAGTCAACATCAGGTTTATCGCATTCAACATCATCAAGTGTGGAAGAAGGAGATATTGGCACCTTAACATCAATTGTCTCCATCTCAAATTTCTGAAGACCACTAACTTCCAATTCAAGATCCTACTTAGATTCTTGCAGCTTTTGTATGACCTCATCCTTCTCAATTAGTTGTTGAGACAAGGCATCATAATCTTGTTTCAAAAAATGATATTGCTCCATAGTTTTTTCTTTTAAACAATCAATCTCCATAATGTGTTGATTATTTTTATCTTCTAGTTGCTTCTTCAAATTTGAGTCAGAAAAAGTCTCAACTTCCTCCTCCAAGTCATCAAAGAGGCCAATCTTCTCTTTAAATTCCTCTACAAGCATCTGGAAATATTTTTCCATGGTTGAATCTAAATGATAAACCTTCTTGATTTTCTCAGCTATCGAAGTTTGCAACCTATTCTTAAGAGTTTCATTCTCTGCTTGCAATAGAGTTAAAATTTATTGCAATTAAAGGACCTATTTATGAAGTTCATCTATTGCCTTATTTTCATGAAGCTCCTGCAACCTTTTACCCATATTGATAACACCAAGTTGGAAAATGTGTTTCAATTGAAAGAAAAACTTCTACAAAACAAGGTTGATGATGACAATAAAAAATACTTTTACACTTCAAGAGATGATATAAATAGGATCAATCCAACTAGATTTTCATGACTAACCAATCAAGGAAGAATTTCATATCCCTATGTTTAGTACAAGAGAACGCCCAAATCTATTTTTACCCAGTGAAAAAATTGACAAGAACTTATGCAAGTAAAATGCTAATTTTCCCAAATTCTTCTTTTTACAGAAGTCAATAATTTTTTCCGAGTAAAAAATCCAATCCAAAAAACTTGTCGTTCTTTCCCTTTAAAAATAATTTTAATAAGGGTAAACTAAAAAAAAGGCAAAGTAGAATAGGGGAAATTAAAAAAAAAAATGTAGAACCTCAATTGAATATTCTAGGCCAATATCACTTTTGTGTTTATCTCCGTAGAAGTACAACACCTTTTACTGCCACCCATATAATGATAGATTATTAAAAGAATCCTCGAAAACCTCCATGATCTTATCTGGATGCTTCAAACCTATTCATGGAATCCAAATGCGCTAAGATAACAAGGCAAAACGACCGATCAAATGACATGGATTGAGTACTCTAAGAAAATTGAATGTTGCACTTCTATGCAAATCCCTGCCACAGATGTTGACAAAAAACTATCGACCTTATGAATTTGATGGGGTTTTGGTTGCCAAGAATTTGAGTGACCAAGCAGTTGGAAAGATAGAAGAGTACAACTCCCATTCACTAATGTGCAATGATTAGCTTCAATGGGAGGTCTAACTTTCAACTCCTTTAGGCCTGAATCTTTCCTAGAAGTCAACGCTTTCCCAGGAAAATCTGTAAGTCGCATCCACAGAAAAAAGGGATTCGAAGCTGATATTTTACAACAATAACTTATTCGGTAAGAATAACGCCAAGTGAATGCTACACGAAGGAATTAAATTTAAAAAATGGCTCAAAAATTGATCGGGTTTCGGGGGCCCTATATGAGAGACCAATAGGTCGAATTATAGAAACAATAAATCAAGTTTTGGAAAAATATCTGGTTTTGGTGAAGAAATGTAGGCAAAATGCGGTTCTGAAGAGGGTTTTCACTATAACATCGATTGTTACATTCAAAAAAATTAACTTCTTATTGGACAACTCGATTGGGGACATGACGTGGATTTTGAATGTGTATTCTAGTGGAAAAAATCAATAAAATCATTTGGGGTTGCCTCCCATAATGACAAACGATCCTATGTTGGGCCTAATCTAGGAGCAGATAGCACAAATGCACACAGAGACCAGTCCCGAGGAGAACACGGACGCAGTAGCCTGGTTGGTTTCTATTGCCCAAAAAAATGAGTGAAACATGCTTCAATAATACATACAGATACATACATATCTACTCATCGACACCTCCTGCATGTTCACCCCGGAAAAGAGTGGAAGCACAACTGAAATACTTATGAAATCCTTGTCCATTTTTTGTTTAGCTGAGGAAGGGGTTTGACCAATTGTGTTACCTAGTTGAAGGAAACAACTGAATGATTTAATGCAACCACACACTGAATTTTAAAGCCGAAACGTGACGTATGCCTCTTTCCAGCAGTGACTGAAATGCCCACCAATTTCAGAAATCGATCTAATCATTGAAGAGAAAATCTACATATTGGGTGACTTATTAAGATTAGTGGGGATATTAAAAAAAAAACCTTGATCTATCTCTCAGAAAGAAAAAACATGAACCCATCACATCAGGGATATCCCATTCAAGATATATATTAGATCAAAATCATTATTAGACAAAATTGTTGAGCTCAAAAAAATTTCGAGACCTTACTAAAACATAAACTCCATGCAACTCCATGCAAGATCATAATTTTTTTTACTAAATAAAAAATAATTAGGCAGGGCAGGAATTTCTCGCTCTGATAACATGTAAGAGTATTTTATTACTCACATTTTTTTGTCAAAGTACATAGAAAGCCTCCATTATATAGTAGTGGAGGAGGCCCAGTGTCGGTGAAGGATAACTATGCCAACTAGATAGATGCAAGTCCCTATGTGAGATTACAACTCACCATACTTAGCTCATAGGGAAAAAAAGCGTTGGAAAATCCAACTCTAACAAAGTCCTTGATCAAGATTTATATTAATGGATTTGTCTTGATGTTATTTATCATTCTAGAAAGTATCACTGAGTTTTGAAGGCTAGCTTGAAATGGTTTCTTAGAATCAAGGACCACACCTGGTCTGCAAACACATGGATGTAGTGTTGTGCATGTGATTGGAGGATTCTAGCCACATGGAGGCCTTGTTATGGGTTTGATTGTGGGTCCATGGTTGAGTAAAATAGGTCCAACTCAGGGTTTGGCCACCTGGGGTGGTTGTTCAACCTCTGAGTTTCCTATAGCCCTTGTGGGATGTTACAAGCTTTCAGTTTATCATCAGTAGTTGAACCCACTTCCTTAATTGTATCTAGGAGGTCTGGTCATGTCATAGTAGATCTTCCTCTCATGTTTACCTCGACAGGCCAGTGAAATTGGGTAAATGTGGGAGGGGTGGTTAAAATTAATTAATTATATATATATATATATATATATATATATATATATATATATCTTTAAATAGTATATACATAATTGAAATTGAAATATTTATGGTGCAATTAAATGTTTGAAAATTCTTTTTTAATAATGTTGAAAAAAATATATTTATTTTTCAAAGTTAAACAATATAATTTACATTGGTCAATGATAAACTAATAGTGAGGTCAAAGCGATTGTTATTAGAGTCCTTCCTTGTCAAGGAATAATAATTATTACATAACCGTATTTAAATTAAATTAATAAGCACGTAAAAACATAATACTTACAATAAAATTACAATATAACAAGTTTCTTAACCATGGATATCCACCCCCACTTTAACATGGATATTATTGATATTTAAATAGGTTTTGCTACAATACAATGGGCCAATACCATGGCTTAACAATACCACATTCCCAAAAACCATAACTCACTTCACAATAAAAAAATAAAATGTAAAATATATTAGACATTACATATATCGTTGATGACATAGAGTGAAAATTATTGATCATATGGATGGAGAGAGAGAGAGAGAGAGGGGGGGGGGGGGTTGGGAATAGATATATATAGAGGGGTGGGGGAGAAGGATAGAGGTAGGGAGAGAGAGATGGAGTTGGAGGGGGAGAAAGAGCTAGGGAAGAAAAAAGACATATAGAGATAGAGGAAGAGAGAGAGGGAATAACAAGGTAGAGATGGAGAGAGAGTTAGGGAGAGATGAGAAGAAGGAATAAAGAGAGGAGAGGAAATAGAGGAAGAGAAAGGGAAGAGAGAGAGCGATACATACAGATGGAGGGGGAAGTGACATGGAGAGAGAGAAGGAGAGAGGGAGGAAAAAAGTGCTAGGTATCTATTTTACTAGTATAGTCCCTTATTGTTGTTAGTGTAACCCCCTTATTGTTATTTTTGTACCCCTGTAACCCCAATATAGTTATTATTATGCCCTTACATTATTATTGTTAGGTCGGCTAGGATTATATTGTGACCCCATGGACTCCTATATATAGAAGGAGGTTTTTTCATTTGTATCACCCACAAATTGTTCATTTATGTAATGTAAAGGAGTTTTCCCCATCGAAGTGGCTTATTTCTAAGGCGTTGATCTCTCTTTTCTTCTATTTTTGGAGTTGGTTTCATAACATTTGGTATCAGAGCTTTGGATTCTAGGGTTTCGCTGCTCAAAACAGGTCATCATGGAATTTTAGCTATAACGTTTTTTGTATGAAGGATCAAAAGATTTTTTTTTTTATCACACGAAGACCAAATCCTAAGGAACCTCCTGTAAAAATTTTAGATCTTGGTTCACAATATTTTCAAAGATATGATCAGTGGAAGTCAGGGTTTTTTCAGGCTCCCAAATTTCATCTCATAAATGTGACTGTGGGAAAATCGTCATAACTCTCTCTGTGATCATCGGATTGGAATTCTTTAAAAGGTGGATGCAAGTACACAGAATATAGTTTCCTATATATCAATTTCAAAGCCGAACGAGGAAACAGTGACACATGGCACGCCGTACAAGTTAGATCTACTGAACCAGTCCGTAATTAGGTCATTGTGGGAGATTGGGCATAAAATTTCCTTGAAGAATCCAAATCAGGTCAGACCTATGGCATCCGAAAGAAGATTCAGAGGGATACTATAGGATTTAATTTTAGATATTGAAGATCCAAAATCGCAGAGATAATTTAGTTTCAATATCGAGCTCCTCAAAAGCAAGAAAAATGTGTGTATTTTTTTTTCTTTTTCAAATTGCATAAGTCTTGTGTGACAAATCAGTTTGAATTGATTCCAAGGGTATATTGTAGAATATATATCAGTATTGGGTTCTAAAATCCCCCCTAAGAATAATTTTTCATTTATGTAATGTAAAGGAGGTTGCCTCCTCGAAGTGGCTTATTTCTAAGACATTGATCTCACTTTTCTTCTATTTTTGGAAGGATATCTTCATTGTTTTGTATCTGATAAGCAAACGCAATGGGTCAAGTGGTTACCTCTTGCTAAATGGTGGTATAACACTTCCTTCCATACTGCAGTAAAAATGACCCCATTTATGGCACTTTATGGATATCATCCACCGTCCATCACATCTTCTTTAAGAGAAAATTCTAAGGTTCAAGCAGTGGAAGATCACATTGAGCATCAAAAAGAAGTTCTCCGACTCTTAAAGGATAACCTAAATTTGGCACAAAATCAAATGAAACAACAAGCAGATCAACATTGTAGCGAGATAAGTTTTGATGTAGGATACTGGGTATTTTTACAGCTATAACCATACAAACAAATGTCCCTCAAGCAAGCTAAGAAGGATAATAAATTATCACCAAATTACTATGGTCCTTACAAGGTGTTGCAAAATATTGGTAATATGGCATACAAATTGGAGCTTCCTGATTCTTCACTAGTGCATCTAGTTTTCCATGTTTCATGCTTAAAGAAGGTTATAGATGACAAAATTCCAGTTCAAACAATGTTGCCAGAACTTGATGAGGAAGGAAAATTCATATTGGAACCTGAAGCAGTCACGGAAACAAGAACTCGACACATACGAAATGAAAGAACTTACCCATTCAATATTCTACATGGGAGGATGATAATTTTATACAGAAGCATCTGGAGCTACTTAAGCGTTGAGGACAATACTTTTTTTAAGGAGAGAGGCATGTTAGGTTCGTATATTACTAGTATAGTCCCTTATTATTGTTAGTGTAACCCCCTTATTGTTATTGTTGTACCCCTGTAACCCCAATATTGTTATTGTTGTGACCTTACACTATTATTTTTAGGTCGGCTAGGATTATATTGTGACCCCATGGACTCCTATATATAGAAGGAGGTTTTGTCATTTGTATCATCCAAGAATTGTTCATTTATGTAATGTAAAGGAGGTTTCCCCTCGAAGTGGCTTATTTATAAGGTGTTGATCTCTCTTTTCTTCTATTTTTGGAGCGGGTTTCATAACAAAAAGAGACAAAGTTGGAGGGTAGAGAGAGAGAGAGAGAGAGATGGGGGGAGATACAAAAGGATGTGGGAGAGAAAGGGAGAGAGAGGAAAGAAGAGAGAGAGGACTTGAGAGAGAGAAGAAGAGAGGGAGTGAGAGAGATGGAGTTGGAGGGGGAGAAAGAGAGATAGGAAATAATAAAGACACAGGGAGATAGAGGTGGAGAGAGAGAGGGGGTGGTAAGGGAAAAATGGAGAGAGAGTGAGTGATAGAAGAGATGAGCAAAGAGAGAGATAAGGAGATGATATATATATAGAGAGAGAGGGACACAAATATGGAGAGAGAGAGAGAGAGGGGGGGGGGGGAATAATTAGAATGATATAGGGAGGGTGATAATGACAGAGTTGGAGGGAAGACAGAGAGAGAGAAAGAGAGAGAGAGAGAGTGAGAGTGATGAGGGGGAGAGACATAGGGAGGTGGGAGAGAAATTGAGAGAGAGGAAGGAAAAGAGATATCACTTGAGAGAGAGAAGGAGAGAGGGAGGGAGGGAGAGATGGATTTGGAGTGGGGGAGAGAGGTAGGAAATAAGAAATACATAAAGAGAGAAAGGTGGAGAGAGAGAGAGGGTGACAAGGGAGAGATGGAGAGAGAGTGAGGGAGAGTAGAACCAAAGTAAGGAGAGAGAGAGAAGGAGATATGGATCCAACCTAGATATGGTACGTGTGTATATAAAAACCATCCTAGATCCATCTTAAACCTAGATCTATGAAGCACCAAGAAGGATCAATTATTTCTAGGTGCAAACCTTTCCCCAAGTTTTTCACTCAAAAAAATGATTGCACCTAAGATTTTTGATCCCTCTTTTCTCTTGATAGATTTGGGTTAATATGGGTCTAGGTTGGTTTTTATATACAAACATATAATATCTAGACTAGATCCATCTCTCCCTCTCTCTCTCTCTTCATTCCCGCTCTGCTCTCTCCCTCATTCTATCTCCATCTCTCCCTTGTCACCCTCTCTCTCTCCACCTTTCTCTATTTATGTATTCCCCTCTCTCCCTCTCTCTCCTCCTCCCTCTCTTTCCTCCCACAACTCCATCTCTCTCTCCCTCCCTCTATCTCCTACTCAAACTCCATCTCTCTCTCTCCCTCCCTCTCTCCTTTTATCTCTTATGTCCTCTCTATTTTCCATCCTCTCTCTCTCTCTCCCTCTCTCCCAAATTATGTCACTAAATCCCTCCTTGTCTCTCTTTCCCTTATCTGCCTCTCTCTCTCTCCCCTTCTTCTCTCTCTCTTCCCTCCTCTCCTCTATCACTCGCTCTCTCTCAATATTTCCCTTGTCACTCCCTCTCTCTATCCACCTCTATTTCTCTATTTCCTTGTTCTTCCCTCTCTGTATCTCCCTCTCCAACTCCATATTTCTCTTCCTCCCTCTTTCCTTATCTCTCTTTGTTCCTCTCTCTCTTTGTTCCTCTCTCTCCCTTTCTCTTCCACCTCCCCTATCTCTTCCACCCATATCTCTCTATCTCTCTCACTCTCTCTCTCTCCCCTTCTCTCTTTCTTCCCTCCTCTCCTCTCTTTGGCCCTCACTCTCTCTCCATATCTCTTTTTTCACTCCCTTTCTTTGTATCTCTATATCTCAATGTATTTATTCTTCCCTCCCTCTCTCTCCCCCTCAAAATATATCTCTATCTCCCTCCATCTCTCCCTCTCTCCCTCCCCTTATATCTCTCTTCATTCCTCTATCACACCTCCACCTCTCTCTCTCCTCCCCATCACACACACTCTCTCTGTGCCGCTCTATTTTTTCCTCTCTCTCCCCCCTCCATACATATGATCGAGAATTTCCACTGTATGTAATGAACTATATATGTAATGTCTAGTAAATTTTACATTTTAAGTTTTTATTGTGAAATGATTAATGGTTTTTGGGCACATGGTATTGATAAGCCATGGCATTGGCTCGTGGTATATTAAAAAATCATATCTACAAGTTAATAATACCCATGGTAAAGTGGGGGTGGATATCTATGATGAAGAAAATTGTTATATTGTAAGTATTAAGTTTTCATGTGCTTATTAATTAAATTTAAATATGGTTATGGAATCATTATTAGTACTAGACTCTAACAATCCATTTGTTTTTTTATCACTATTAGTTTAACATTGAACGATGCAAATTATAATGTTTAACTTTGAAAATTAAATATTTATTTTTTAATATTATTAAAAAAAATTCAAACTTTTGATTCAAACATAACTTAAAGGTCTTATTGTAGCATTTGCACAATATAATGCCATGTGGATAATTCTGTTACATATTTTATGCCATAATTTATGAATATGGTTGCAATATTTATGCATGATTTTTAGATATTTGCGTAGTGATATTTTATTCTTAAGCTTTGCAAGAAAACCATCCAAAAATAAAATATTTGAAAATATACTTGAGTAAATAAAATATTTACCATCAATTACTTCACACCATAATTTAAGCAAGTCTTTGCATAAAAAATGGATAGGAATAAGATATTAAAAATACTCTTACAAGAGTTAATACTTCCCACCATTATTTATGTTTTCTTCAACACTTGTGTAGGAGTAAAACTATAAATGTATAGACTTACAAGTGGTTACTACCAACCAAAATTTATGTGCAAGTTCTTCTACTTGAGCAAGCAATTTACTTGTCCACTTCACATCTCAATAACTTATAATTATTTATGTAATTTTCCCCAAAGCATACTTTACAATATAAAAAATTTAATTTTATTAATTTTAAATTTTTATTATTAATTGAGCCAATATTTAAATGTTTACACCAACATCTCCCCCATAGTGGGATCTATATTACTTTTAACCTTTTATTATTTTTTAATTGAGCCTACATATAAATGTTAAATGTAAAATTTTACAAACATTAATCCTACACATCTTTCCCTATCTCTATATATTAACTTTGTCACTATCACCCTCCCTACCGTCCCTATCTCTTTCTCTTTCTCCCCTTCTCTTCCCCTCCATATTGGTTTCTCCCTCTCTCCCTTTCCCTTCTCTCCCTCTCTTTCTTCCCTCCTCTCCTCTTTCACTCACTCTCTATCCATCTCTCCCTTACCACTCCCTCTATCTATCTATTTCCATGTTCCTTCCTCTCTCTCTTTCTCCCCCTCCAACTCCATCTATATCTCCCCCCCTCTCTTCTTCTCTCCCTCTCAAGTCCTTTCTATATTCCTTCCTCTCTCTCCATTTCTCTCCCACCTCATTTTGTCTCTTCCTCCCTCCCTCTATTCTTCTCTCCCTCTCAAGTCCTTTCTATATTCCTTCCTCTCTCTCCATTTCTCTCCCACCTCATTTTGTCTCTTCCACTATCTATCTATTGCTCTCTATACCCTACAACTATGCCCCTTTGTCACTCCTCTCTCCTTCTCTCTCTCCGCTTCTCCCTCCATCTCTATGTATCTCTCTATCTCTTCCCTTTGACTTCCTCTCTCTTTCCTCTCCTTTCTGTTTTATCTCTTATCATCTCTCCCTCACTCTTTTATGTCATCATGATATATGTAATGCATACTATATTTTACATTTTAATTTTTATTGTGAAGTGAGTTATGGATTTTGGGAATGTGGTATTGATAAGCCATGGTATTGTAGAGAAACATATTTACAAGTTAATTATATCCATGGTAAAGTGTGGTGAATATCCATGGTTAAGAAACTTGTTATGTTGTAAGTATTATGTTTTTATGTGCTTATTAATTGAATTTAAATGTGGTTATGGAATCATTATTAGTCCTTGACAAGGCAGGACTCTAACAATCAATTTTCCCTCACTATTAGTTTAGCATTGACCAATGTGAATTATATTGTTTACTTTGAAAAATAAACAATCAATTACTTTGAAAAATAAACATTTAATTTTCAATATTATTAAATTTTTTTTTTCAAACATTTAATTAGACCATAAATATTTCAATGTCAATTATATATATATATATATATATATAATTGTAACCTCCCCTCCCACATTTACCCAGTTTCACCGGGGGTGAACATGAGAGGAAGAGATACTATTTCTTCTTCCCTCTCTGTCTCTCCCCCTCCAACTCCATATTTCTCTTCCTCCCTCTCTCTTATCTCTTTTTCTCTCTCTCAAGTCCTCCCTCTCTTACTTCCTCTCTCTCCCTTTCTCTTCCAACTCCCCCTATCTCTGCCCCATCTCTCTCTCTCTCTCTCTCTCTCTCTTCCCTTCTCTCTCTCCCTCTCTCCCTTCTCCCCTTCTCTGTGTCTTCCCTCCTCTCCTCTCTCCCTCACTCTCTGTATATCTTTCCGTTTTCACTCCCTCTCTTTTTACCTCTATCTCTCTGTGTATCTCTTCTTCCCTCCCTTTATCCTTCCCTTCTCCCCTTGTCTCTCTCTTCATTCCTCTCTCACACCTCCACTTCTCTCTCTCTCTCTCTGCCTATCTCTCCTTGTCCATCCATATGATTGATTGATCCATAATTGTCACTCTATGTAATCAATGATATATGTGATGTCTAATATATTTTACAATTTAATTTTTTATTGTGAAATGAATTATGGTTTATGGGTATTTGGAATTGATAAGCCATGGTATTGACCCCTGGTATTGTAACAAAACCTATTTACAAGTTAATAATAAATATGGTACAATGGGGGTAGATATCCATGGTGAAAATACTTGTTATATTTTAAGTTTAGTGTAAGTATTAATTTTTCATGTGCTTATTAATTAATTTTAAACATGGTTATTGAATTAGTCCATTTGTTTTTTTTATCACTATTAGTTTAACATTGACCAATGCAAATTATAATGTTTAACTTCGAAAAATAAATATTTATCTTTCAATATTATTAAAAAAAAAAATTCAAATCTTTGATTGAACCATAACTTAAAGGTATTATTGTAGCATTTGCACAATATAATGACATGTGGATAACTTCCTTACATATTTTATGCCATAATTTATGGATATGGTTGCAATATTCATGCATGTTTTTTAGATATTTGTGTAGTGATATTTATTCTTAAGCTTTGTAGGAAAACCATCCAAAAATAAAATATTTGAAAATAACTTATACTCAAGTAAATAACATATTTACCATCAATTACTTCCCACCATAATTTAAACAAGTATTTGCATAAAAAATGATAGGAATAAGATATTGAAAATACTCTTACAAGAGTTACTTCCCACCTTTATTTATGTTTTCTTCAACACTTATGTAGGAGTAAAACTATAAATGTGTAGACTTACAATTGGTTATTACCCACCAAAATTGTTGCAACTTCTTATGTTTGAGTAAGCAATTTACTTATCCACTTCACATCTCAATAACTTATAATTATTTATGCAATTTTCGCCAAAACATACTTTCAAAATAAAATTACAATATAACAAATTGAATTTTATTATTTTTATTACTTTTAACTTTTTATTATTTATTGAGCCAAGATTAAAATGTTTACACTTGTTTACAGACACTACATTAAAATTTTATTATTTTTAATTGAGCCTACATATAAATGTTAATTGTTTGTGTTAAATGTTAAATTTTACAAACATTTACACCTACACATCTTCCCCTATATTTTAGGAGGCCTCTAGGCACAAAAAACATCTCTCTTTCTCTTTATATGTTACATGTTTATATGAAAACTCTCTCTCTAATTTTTTTTTAAAGAAACATATAGTTTTATATTAATCTAACTAGAAAACAAGCCAACACCCTTACATTCAAAAATTGAAGAGATTCCAAAATCGTTCAGAGACCATCCTACATCTAAACTGTCTTTTCTTAAGTATAATTCTTATTGCGTTTAACTTGTAGAGCCTCCAACAAATTTACAAAACATTCAAAACTAAACATAAATGCTACTTCTTGTCATCTTCCTCAGCTCGAGGGCTTCCACCTTGTACAATTTACATATAGAGAGGGGGCAATGCTACCATGCCAAGCTCAATTTCAGCCTACGGGGCTACCATGTTTCCTTGAGGATAGACTTCACGGATCCCAAAAACATATTTAATAACATCCATTAATAATTATATATTATTATAACTTCACGGAAACTTTCATTAATAATTATATATTGTCCACTATGAAGCTTAGGTTCTCCACCTTAATAACCAAATTATCTTATAGTTGAAGGTGTTCTACATCCCTGCAGAGATCTTATAGTTGATGAGAGACCAGAGAAAAGTGGGAATGAGCCTCTGACACTATTTGGTCACTAAACTTGACTACAAGATCCAAAATTTATATCTTTATCGCCCGCCAAATGATCCTCAGAGATATCACCACTACAATTCCTAGATCCTCAGAGATATCACCACTACAATTCCTATTTGGAGATGCCATTTTGCAGATTACTCGACCTCTAACACGAACCTATAAAATTTCCAACACACGCAAACACCATTAATAATGTTTGGATAATCTCTTCGTATTCAAGATTAGCGTCTCGTACCTGCACAATCTTAACTCGTAATTGTTACTCTTCTCACAATCTCAGAGAGAATTAAATACGTAAAATGAAATGGAGTACTGGCCAACCTTCCTTTGATGTGAAAATTAAATGAAATTACGAATATATTCCAATTATCTTGCATCATGACATCTCCTTTCCCATATTCCCCTATAGATATCTGATCAATACACTCATGCTTCCGGGACTGCCGTCCGTCGAGATCCTTCCGTGTCTTGGGCTTGGTGTTTGTCATAAGTGGACTTTATAGGCCTTAATTATTTTTTAATCATTATCATGGGGTCCCTGCCCATATTAATTTATAGATCATAGGATATGAGATATCGATGGATCTCCTTGATCCTGAATTATCACCCCTTGTTTAAATTTTGCACCCTTATTATCTTGTTCATCCTAATATTGATTGTTTTCCCTCTTAACATGGAAGAATTATATGATTTCAAACTTCTTAATTAACAACCATATTCGATGGAATATTAACGACAAATATTATTCCAAGTGCTCTTTGTGTTTGTAACATTTTTGGATAATTATCATTGAATCACCAAACACACTTAATTGATGAAGTCCATTCAATACTGCTATTTGCAGTCCTTGCTAAAGGGCTAGGGCTTATTCTTGGTTATTTGATGTTATTGTAAAATTTCTAAATACATTAATGCAGAAATCCTACTGTAGTATCACAGTTTACTTCTCATACTTGTGATTAATTATACAAGTTATTTCCAGAAAATACCGAAGTAAACACTACTAACAACCTATACACATGTAAATCATTTACTGAATAATACACTCATTAAAACAAAGTGACACACATATTTTTTATAGAATATTCCCCGGAAAAACCCAATGCGGGAAAACCGGTGCAACATATATGAGGGTTTATTATTATTATGTAGAATATGAGTACATCAAATCTAGGCACCTTATTGGTTAACCCGGTAGAGAAAATGATAAATCTCCAGCAATACTTGCTATTCTGAGACCAAAAGCTAACTGATTCACACCCTCAAATGGGATTTATAAGACTCAGCTATTTTTTGGCACTAGAAACCCCAGTGCTGCCCCTGAAGCCCCAGCGTCAGCCCTGCTAGTCTCTGCGTTGCTAAGAAGGGGACTGCGTAATTTCAGAGTGGGTGACACAGTCCTTACGCTGCCTCTGGAGGCCTCTGCATAACTCTGTAAGCCCTCTGAAGCTACAACGTTGCCCCTCCTGGGCCTGCATAGCACTTGCATAGTGGCTGAAGCCTTTGCGTTGTGCAACTACTGTGTAGCTGCTGCCCTTGCTCCTCTGCGCTGTCCTTGATTACTGCACCTCTGCCTCTTTCTAAATCTTGGCTACAAGATTAGATCATCCCCTCAACTAATACTACCCCTCGCTACAGAAAAATATTTTGGAAATTCTTAGCAAACCCTGCCCTATAATTCTAGATCAATCTCTCAGCTCTGCCTTTGTGTGTGTGTCTCCAACTGACCCCCAAGTCTTTCTCTTATAATTTTTCGTTGAAAACATCAATGGCCATGATTAAATCTCTTATCAATGGCTAAGATTAAAAGACTGATTGATCTGCATCACTTAGAACATTTCAGCACATGTGTTTAATTAATTCACTTTATTTTTTCTAATTTCCTAAGTTTAGACTTAGGCTCCTCATTCAAAAAATTAATTATTTGAATAACCTCAACACCAGATGAAATTTCTCAGAACGTTTTCTGGGTTTTGGAGGTGATGTGTTTCTTAGCTCCTCCAAAATGTTTTAGGGCTAGAGCACACCCAATGCTACCCCAACTAAACAAAATCTCAACACTCCCTCTTAGCATGAAGTGTGTTCTAGCAATACATCCACACCATGTATCGCAAGATCTTGGTATTGGTCTCTGTGCTGTTGATGCTTGGCCTGCTGCCCTTCATCTACTGCACTACTGCTCCCTATACTGCTGCCCATGTCACTGCGACTGAAACTGCCACATTTGTACTGCAACTCTCTCTCAACTTGCTGCATCATGTTGCCCATACCACTGCCACTGCTAACTATTTCACTGCAGCTTAGTTGCCAAGAAGTAAGCAACTGAAAGACTCCTTCCCAAGCGTTGACAGACAAGTCAGGCTGCATCCCATCACTAAAACTCCCTTGGCTACTTCTTTACGCTATCCTCCTGAATCCACTACACTGCTAGAGCTCTGCATTACGTGAGCACTGCCTCTCTGTGATGCTACCTCTGCGTTGTTTCCTCTACGCTACTTCTGCCTCTGGACTGCGTTGCTACCTCTATATCATCTTAGCATTTCCCTCCACTCCACTGTGATCTTCAAAATCCTTCTCCTACTTTTCCCGCTATCATCTTAAGGCTCCCATAGATCGTATGTGATCCAAGAGTAGGGCTGACTCAAGGATCCTGCCTTTTTGATCTGTAGCTGCTCTATAGATCCATGTCACCCCACTTATGTGGCTCATGAGCACTCATGGCTACGTCATCTTCACTCCCATCATCCTTTGTTGCTGCAGTGATCCAGGTGGATATTGGTGGCCACCCGCCTATTCCACTTGGGCCCCCACCATTTTCTCTTTCAGTTTTTCAGTTTCGGCATAACTTACTATTTTTAGCAGTTTTTCGGGTCCTGAATTTCCGGAGTCGTTCTGAGGCCCTAAACGACGTTTTTTTGGGTATTGTAGTCCTCGGATAGAGCTTTCTAATGATGTATCATGTGCGTCAAACGGAGATAGTATGCCAAAGTTACATCCCTGGGAAGTTGAAACACCAATTTACCCAAACGGGGCCCATAGTTTTGGCGCTTCATCTCCTAGGGTTAGGTTTTTGGGATGTTTAGGGTTCTCCATTATTTCTCAATAATAAATATGCCCTCGAGCCTCATTGTAATCGAGTTCATAGGCCTCGTAGCTTTCACCACATCTCTTTCTCAGATAGCTACTGCTGGGTTCTAGCTAGTTTTATTTCCATTCGTCTCAGAAGGTAAATTTCAGTTCTTTGATATTAATGAAATGAAGTGTTATTTCCGCTACATCTCTGTATTTATGGTTATATGTTTATTCTGTTGCGTTCCTGCATAAATCCGGATCATGTAGCCTTGGAATCAGAAGCTCCTTTGTCCTTCTTCTTAGGAAAGTGTTGGTAAGTGTTTAAGTTCGCCACAGTTAAAGCACCAGACCTTGGATAGGTCCCTCTTCTTCTTCCCTTGCTGCTTCTGTTCCTTAGATGCAAGGGATGCATCATCCTCCTCTTCTTTCTTCACCATGACCATTTCACTGCTGCTGTTTTGCCTCTTGGTGATTCTCATGATCTCTTCTTGGCGGAGGATTGCCCACATGTCCACCCAAGATGGTAATGTTTCCCTGCAAAATATGCTTTGAACAAACATTTCCCATTTCTCAGTGACTGCATTCAGGGAAATTCTTACCAAGAGTCCTTCATCCGGAGGTGCACCCATGGAAATCAGTTGATCCCAGATGGTCTGAAAATGAAAAAGGAAGGGATCTACCTCCTCACCCTTCTACATTTGGAACAACCTCATCTGATTATCAATAAGCATTTTCCGTTGAATGTAGATTCCTTGATACATGGCCTCTAAAGCAGTCCACATCTCATTTTTCGTCTTGTTTCTGACAATGTGTGGCACGACATGATCCTTTACTCCGTCCATAATCAAACACTTAGCCTGCGTTTGATTGTCATTAAGTTTCTTTAGAGGATCAGGATCTGTAGGCTCAGCTAGGACATTCTCTGCATGGTTCTTGATGTCGTACTCATCCAAGACTAATAGCATCCTGGCCCTCCAGATGACGAAGTTGGACACACCTTCCAACCTGTCCTAATCCCTCAGCCCATGAGAAGCCATCTAGCTCAAATATGACGAAACAATACTCTTCTTCCTCTTTCTACAGTAATACAAAAACGTTAGATTTGGGTTTCTTGGTGACTAGAAACCCTCTCAAAACTTCTCCCTCTGAAAACTAATTTCCCTCCTGGAAATCTTCAGCCAAATCAATCAGACAGTTCTCTATGATCCTCCTGATCGAATCTCAGATCTGTTTGGCTCAGATCTGCTGAGTGACTGTCTTCCTCCCGCTCTTTGTTACTTAAATGTTAGAAAATTATATATTACAGAACAATGCAACACATAAAATATGCGGAAACAAAAACACAGGAAAAATATAAAACCAGAGAGACACATATATACATGGTTCACCCAGTTTGGGCTACGTCCACCCCGAACAACTAGTCCTTCCTTTCTATCATCCAACAAAATGAAGAGACACAACCTACAACAGATCCACTGTAATATCCTCTGTTCTCTCTCACAGTTTCCCTATCTGTTTCTCACTCTGAGAATACACATACAATACATAGTTGTAATACAATACCCTCATACAAAACGAGGGGTTTCCTTCTAGGGTGAAAAACCCTAAATTAAACATAACTTCTATCGTCAGATCATCTGCCTAATGAACAACCTAGATTGACTAGAAATTACAATACTTTTACAAGGCAATTTTACATCTGTTTTTAGCTTCGGGGGCGCTTCCCCTGAAACCCCCCTGCCAGGAGGGGGGCGCTCCATAAAGTCGCAGTCGCCCCCCCGTGGATCCCCCAAGTAGCGTTTAATTACGGGCGGCGTTTCCGCCCCGTTAAAAACATGGGTCTAATGTTGTGATACAAAATAAAGAAGATAATTAGGGTCCACACCCAATGATCTTCCACTTGGAGACTGATTGTAGTAACTCCACTGCTGCTTCATTTGTTGGACAATGGCTCCACTTTGGACCTGGTTGTTTTTCATCTTCATCATCATACTTGAAGACCAATTGAAACTAAGCATAATCTCAGTTTCTCGCTGGTTACAACTTTTGTTAGCATATCTACAGGATTCTGGCTAGTGTGTATCTTTTCCAGCTTCAACTGTCCATCTTCCAACACTAAATGTATGAAATGGTACTTGAGCTGTATGTGTTTAGTCCTGGAATGAAATGATGACTTCTTTGCAAGATGAATGGCACTTTGGATATCACTATATAACGTGCCCATATCATGATTCTTACCCAATTAATCCATAAACCTTTGTAACCAAATCATTTCTTTACTAGCCTCTATAGTAGCAACATACTCTGCTTTTGTTGTTGAAAGTGCAACAACACTTTGGATTTTTGAAACCCAACTGACATATGTTCCACCTACAGTAAATACGTATCCTGTAGTGCTTCTCCTGTTATATCTCTGTCACCTGCCATATCTGCATCAACATATCCCTGTAGAGCAATGTTTGAAGCACCAAAGCATAATGATTGATTTTTGGTACCTCTCAAATATCTGAGAATCTATTTCACTGCCATACAATGTTCTTTTCCTGGATTGTTCATGTACCTGCATACAACACCCATTGCATGTGCAATATCAGGCCTTGTGCATACCATTGCATACATTAAGCTTCCAAATGCTGATGCATATGAAACTTTAGACATATAATCCATTTCTTCTTGGGTATTGGGACACATCTCCTTAATAAGTTTGAAATGGATAGAAAAATGTGTACAAACTGGTTTTTCATTCTTCATATTAAATCTTTTCAACACCTTTTGTATGTACTCATTCCAAATATAGCCTCCCAAATCCTTCATTGCAAATGAATTTTCCACTTTTCTTTTGAGCACATTTATTTCGTACATGTTAGACCCTACAAAAAGCATGTCATCTACATACAATAACAATATAATATAGTTTCCATCATTTTGATTTTTCAGATAAACACAATGATCAGAGTGACATCTGTAACCTTGTTCAGACATAAACTTATCAAAATTTAGATACCACTGCTTTGGAGCCTGTTTTAAGCCATACAAGCTCTTCTTTAACCTGCACACTAATTTTTCTTTCCCTTTGACCTCATATCCTTCTAGTTGCTGCATATAGATCTCTTCCTCCAAATCTCCATGGAGAAATGTTGTCTTTATATCTAACTGTTCAAGATGCAAATCTTCTGCTGCTACAAGACTTAGAATAGTTCTTATTGAAGTCATCTTAACAACATGAGAAAATATTTCATCAAAATCAATATTTTTCTTCTGTGAAAACCCCTTCACCACAAGTCTAGCTTTGTACCTCTGTTTTCCTCCATCTTCTTCCTTTAGCCTATAAACCCATTTATTCTGCAATGTTGTTTTACCTGCAAGCAACCTGGCTAAGTCCCAAGTATGTTTATGTGTTAAGGATTCCATCTCTTCTTTCATGGATAGATCCCACTTCTTCCTGGTTTCAACCTGCATTTCTTCTTCATATCATTCAGGTTTACCAGAATCAGTCAACAACAAATAATATAATGAAAGAGAGTATCGTTCAGGGGTTCTACTTATCCTGATAGATCTTCTGACACCACTTTTAGGTGTTTGAGGTACCTATTGTTGTTGTGGTGGTTGCTGTTGTTGTGGTTGTTGATTATTATTATTTTTAGGCAACTTTACTTTTTTTGTGATCTCATCAAGAACTGTGTATTATTTGTTTTCTTTTCCTGCAACTGATTCTTATATAAGAACTTTTCATTGAATATTGCATCTTTGCTCCTAATGATTTTGTGATTTTCATAATCATATAAACGATAACCAAAATCATTAACACAATATCCAATAAATGTACATTTCTTTGATTTTGCCCCAAGATTTGTTTTATTTTCTTTATTAATGTGGACAAAGGCCTCAAAACCAAAAGGATTTAAAAAAGAGTAGCTTACCTTTTTACTTGTCCATGCCTCCTCTAGAATACCACCATCCAAGGAACTTGAAGACCCTCTGTTTATTATATAAACAACAATATCTACAACATCTGCACAAAATTGTAAAGGCAACCCTGCATGAAATATCATGCACCTAGCACGCTCCATGATTGTTTTGTTCATCCTTTCTGACACACCATTTTCTTGTGGTGTTCTTGGAACTATTTTCTTTCTCCAAATTCCATGCTCTGAACAGTACCTATCAGACTCTTTGCTGCAACATTCACCTCCATTGAATGATCTTAGACACTCTAACTTCTTTCCTGTCTCAATCTCAACCAAAGCTTTCCATTTATTGAAAGTATCAAATACATCATATTTATTGTGAATACAATAAATCCAAGTTTTTCTAGTTGCATCATCAATAAAAGTAACATAATAATGAGAGCCACCGAGAGATGATACCTGAGCAGGTCCCCATACATATGTATGCACAAGCTCTAATTTTTCGCTCTTTTTTTCTTTCCCAACTCTAATAAATATGACTCTCTTCTGTTTTCCATAAATAAAATTCTCATAGAAATTCAAATCAATATTCTTCAAACTCGACAGCAAATTTCTTGAGTGAAGAACCTTCATCCCCTTCTCACTCACGTGTCTGAGCCTATGATGCCATAATGCTGCATCTGTTCCTTTGGAAGTTAAAGCATTATCAGAGTTAGAAATACCATTGCATAAATACAATGCACCAACCTTTTCGCCTTTTGCTATTACCAGGGCTCCTTTGGTGACCTTCTAAGTTTTATCTCTGAAAGTTGTCACACAACCTTCACCACCTAACTTGCCTGTTGAAATCAGATTTTTCTTCAGATCTAGAGCATTTCTTACCTCCTTTAATAACCATTGGTTTACATTCTACTGTTTTACAGGAAATTTACCCATTCCAACGATTTTACAGGGTTTATCATCACCCAAACGAACTTGTCCAAAATCTCCTTGAACATAGTCATGAAAATATTTCTTATCAGGTGTGGCATGGAATGAGGCCCCTGAATCTACCACCTAGGAATCAGTATCATTTTCTAAAGAAAGAATGAAAGCATCTTGTAACACATCACCTGTTACATTTGCTTCATGATTGTTTTCTTGCTGTGCGTCTCCTTCTTTCCCCTTTCGAGATCTACAGTCTTTCTTTAGGTGTCCTTTCTTTCCACATTTCCAACACACTATCCCTGATCTGGAATTGGATCCACCTTTCCTTGATGTTCTGCGATATGTTGAGCTCTTTCATCTTTCCATTTTTCTTCCCTTAGTCTCTGCACTGAAAGCATTACCCGATGTCTCACAGGATCTTTTTCGTTGCATTTCCTCGCTAAGGATAGCACCGACAACATCATCAAAATTTAAAGTACTAGATCCAGAGATAGAGTTACTACTGTCCATAACTAAAATTTCTAGCAATGAGCATATAAATAAAAGAACCCTAACTTCATCATCAAATTTTACCCCTACAAAACTTAACTGATTGGTAACTGTATTAAAATCATTTAAATGGTCTGCAACAAATCCACCTTCCGACATCTTCATATTAAATAAACGTTTGATAAGAAATACCTTGTTTGAGGCCGACGATTTTTCATATAGTTTCGCTAATGCCTTAATCAAACCATTTGTTGTTGTTTCCTTCAAAATATTGAAGGCTACCGACGCCGCGAGGCACAACCGTACTATTCCAAATGCCTTTCTATCGAGAATCTCCCATTCCACGTCTGTCATAGTCGTCATCTTCTTTGTTTTTCCGCTCAATGGTAGGTACAGATATTTCTGATACATATAATCTTCCATCTGCATCTTCCACAGCGGGAAGTTTTGGCCGTTAAATTTCTCGACCCTGAACTTACCATCTTCCACCATTGCTCCCACTTGAACTAGGAACCCTTCTTTCCTGCAAGTTTATCAGCCAAATAGACCTTAGACTCTGATACCAGTTGTTATAAAATTATATATTACAGAGAAATGCAACACATAAAATATGTAGAAACACAAACACAAAAAACATATAAAACCAGAGAGACACATATATACGTGGTTCAACCAGTTTGGGCTACATCCATCTCGAACAGCCAGTCCTTCCTTTCTATTATCTAGTAAAATGAAGAGACACAACCTACAACAGATCCGCTGTAATATCCTCTATTCTCTCTCACAGTCTCCCTATCTGTTTCTCGCTCTGAGAATACACATACAATACACAGCCGCAATACAATACCCTCATAAAAAACGAGGGGTTTCCTTCTAGGGCGAAAAACCCTAAATTAAACATAACTTATACCATTAGATCATTCGCCTAATGAACAGACCAGATTGACTAGAAATTACAATACTTTTATAAGGAAATTTTACATCTGTTTTTAGCTTTGGGGGCACTGCACCCGAAAACCCCCTCCAGGGGGGGGCTCCATAAAGTCGCAACTACCCCCCGCTGGACCCCCTAGGAAACATTTAATTATGGGCGACGTTTTCACCTCGTTAAGAACAAGGGTCCAACGCTGTGATACAAAATAAAGAGGATAATCAGGCTCCACACCCAACATTAGCTAGGCATAATTCTGCACCGGAAAAATATCTACCACACTAGCACTATTGAGGAACTAAAGCACTGCTTCTGGATCTCATCAAACTGACAAGAAGACTGGACTGCATCCCTCTGGATGGCCTCTGTGTAAGCATACTGGTCCAATGCAGTCTCTATGCTACTCAAAAGTGGAATGTGTGACCCCATAATAGGTGACGCAGTCGTTACGCTGGCCTGGTTAGCCTCTGCATAATCCTAAATGCCTTCTGAAGCTACAATGCTACCCCTTTCTGGATTTGCGTCCTCCTACTATTGCTGCCCTTTCCAGATTTCTGTTGCTTCCAGTGCTACCCTGCAGAAAAATATTCTTCAGCTAATTTTCTGGAGATTCAACTTGATCTTCTATCACTCTGATACCATGTGAAATTTTCTGAATACATTAATGCATAAATCTTACTATAGTAGCATGGTTTACTTCTCCTACTTGTGATTAAATTATACAAGTTATTTCTATAAAATTTTCAGACAATACTAAAGTAAACACTACTAAAAACCTACACACATGAATATCATTTACTGAATAATACGCTCATTCAAACAAAGTGACACAGATTTTTTGGACAATAGTCCCTGGAAAAACCAAATGCGGAAAACCGGTGCAATATATATGAGGGTTTATTATTATTATGTAGAATCAGAGTACAACAAATCTGGGCACCTTACTGGTTAAATGATAGAGAAAATGATAAATATGAAACAATACCTGTTGTTCTGAGACCAAAAGCTAACCGATCCACACCCTCAAACAATATTTACAAGACTCAGTTATTTTCTAGCCCTAAAAACCCCAGTGCTGCCCCTAAAGCCTCATCATTAGCCCTGCTAGTCTTTGCGTGCCTCTGCGCTGCTAAGAAGGGGATTGCGTAACCCCAGAGTGAGTGACACAATCCTTACACTGCCTTTGGAGGCCTCTGCATAACTCTAGAAGCCATATTAAGCTACAACGCTTCCCCTCCTGGGCCTGCGTAGCGGTTGAAGCCTCTGCATTGCGCAACTGCTGTGTAGCTATTGCTTCTGCCCTTGCTCCTCTGCGTTGTCCTTGATTACTGCTCCTCTGCCTCTTGCTGAATCTTGGCTCCGGGATCATATCATTCCCTCAGCCAATACTACCCCTCGTTGCAGAAAACTCTTCCGGAAATTATTAATAATCCCTGCCTTAGAATTCCAGATCAGTGTCTCATATGTGTCTTTGTGTGTGTGTCTCCAACTGACCCCCAAGCCTTTCTCTTATACTTTTTCATTGAACACATCAACGACCATGATTAAATATCTTATCAACGGCTAAGATTAAAAGATTACTTGATCCACGTCACTTAAAACATTTCAGCACATGTGTTTGATTAAATAACTTTAATTTTTCTAATTTCCTAATTTTAGACTTAGGGTCCTTATTAATTTTTTTTTTTTTAATAACTTCAACACGAGATGAAATTTCTCTAAACGATTTCAGGGTTTTGGAGGTGATGTGTTTCTTAGCCCCGCCACAAAGTTTCAGGGCTAGATCACACCTAATGCTACCCCAACTACACAAAATCTCAACACTCCCTCTTAACATAGAGTGTGGTCTAGTAATACATCCACACCATGTATCACAAGATCTTGGTATTGGTATCTGTGATGTTGATGCTTGGCCTGCTGCCCTTCATCTACTGCACTGTTTCTCCCCATACTGCTGCCCATGTCACTACCACTAACACTGCCACATCTGTACTGCAATTCCCTCTCAACTTGCTGCATCATGTTTCCCATAGCACTGCCACTGCTAACTGCTACACTGCAACCTAGTTTCCGAGAAGTAAGCAACTGAAAGACTCCTGCCCAAGCGTTGATAGATAAGTCAAGTTGCATCCCATCACTGAAATCTCCTTGGATACTGCTTTACATTGTCCTCCTGAAGCCACTGCGCTGCTACAACTCTCCACTGCGTGAGCACTACCTCTTTGCACTGCATAAGTCCCATAAACCTCTGTGCTGCTGCCTCTGTGCTGTGTTGATCCCTCTATAGCATCTCAGAACTGCCCTCCGCTCCACTGTGATCTTCCACATCCTTCTCATACTTGTCCCGCTACCATCTTAAGGCTCCCGTAGCTCATATGTGATCCAAGAGTAGGATTGACTCAAGAATACTGCCTTCTTGATCTGTAGCTCCTCTACAGATCCATTTCACCCCACTTACGTGGATCATGAGCGCTCTTGGCTACGTCATCTTCAGTCCCATCATCCTTTGCTATTGTAGCCTCGGAATCAGAAGTTCCTTTGTCCTTCTTCTTAGGACAAGTGCTGGCAAAGTGTCCAAGTTCGCCATAGTTAAAGCACTGGACCTTGGATAGGTCCCTCTTCATCTTCCCTTGCCGGTTCCGTTCCTTCGATGCAAGGGTTGCATCATCCTCCTATTCTTTCTTCACCCTGACCATTCTGTTTCGGTTGTTCTGCCTCTTAGTGATTCTCCTGATATCTTCTTGGAAAAGGATTTCCCACATGTACGCCCAGGATGGTAACACTTCCCTACCCAATATTATTTGGACAAGCGTTTCCCATTCCTCGATGACTGCATTCAGGGCAATCCTTACCAAGATTCCTTCGTCCAAAGGTGCACCCATGGCAATCGGTTGATCCCAGATGGTTTGAATATGGAAAACGAAGGGATCTACCTCCCCACCCTTTTGCATTTGGAACAACCTCATCTGATTATCAAGAAGCATTTTCCATTGAACGAATCTTCCTTGATGCATGGCCTCTAAATTGGTCCACATCTCATTTTCCTTCTTATTTATAGAAATGTGTGGCATGACTTGATCCTTTACTCTATCCATAATCAAATGCTTAGCCCACACTTGATTGTCATTAATTTTCTTCAGAGGATCAGGATTTGGAGTATCAACTAGGACATTAATTTCATGGTTCTTGATGCCGTACTCATCCACGACTGATAGGATCTTGGACCTCCAGATGACTGAGGTTGACACACCATCCAACCTGTCCTGATCCCTTAGCCCATGAGAAGCCATCTAGCTCAAATCTGATGGAACAATACTCTTCTCCCTCTTTCTGCGGCAATACAAAAACAGTAGATGTGGGTTTCTTGGTGACTAGAAACCGTCTAGAAATTGCTCCCTCTGAAAAATAATTTCCCTCTTGGTGTCGGGTATGTGTTATATTCTTTCCATGACTAGCCCCACGCACTGTATGTTGCGCCAAGCGCAGCAGGGGGGATGTAGCCCCCACTGTTGGGGTTCGGGGTAGCGCCCCGGCAAAAATTGTTTTGGTGTGCGGACCCACTCATAGGTGGACCCACCCATGTTTTGTGCATGAGTTTGCACATGGTTTTGGGGTACGATGGTTTTCATCCCCTGGTATTTTGTAGATCCGGTCAAGGGAACTATGGTTATGTTCTAATCTAGGGTTAACGGATTGGGGTTTATGTATGCTTCAGCATGTATATATATATGTGTTGTAACATTAAAAGGACTATAATGAAAAATCAAGCTGGTCGTCCCGATTTGGGATCCAGGGGAAAATATCTGTGTTTATCTGTTTTATGTTTTATGCTCTTGCTATTGTTTATTTTCTGTTATAAGATTCATGTGTAGATAATTTCTGTTCAGGGTTAAGACCTACATTTGGTATCAGAGCTGTTTCGGCTTCAAGGGGATGCCTTTGCTGCTGAGGGTTTTTTGCTTCGGCCTGAGGTAGACCCTGTTCAGTGGGAGATCTGCGGGATCGATTCTTGTTGTGAAAGAAGATGGCGAGTGGCGGAAAGATAGAGATCGAGAAATTTAATGGTCAGAGTTTTGAGTTGTGGTAGCTCAAGATGGAGAATCTGTTGGTGGATAAAGATCAGTGGATCGCAGTAGATCCAGGTACTAAACCAACGACAATGTCAGATGAAGACTGGAAGAAACTGGATCGGAAGGCTAAGAGCACAATACGGTTGTGTGTCTCAGATTCAGTATTGTTGAATGTATCTGGGGAAGCTACGGCGAAGACCTTGTGGGAAAAACTTGGGACTTTGTACCAATCTAAGTCTCTGGTGAATAAGTTGTTCCTGCGGAAAAAGCTGTATAACCTGAGGATGAAGGACGGAGACTCGGTGACAGAGCATCTGAACGCCTTCAATACTGTGGTAAGTCAGCTGTCGTCTGTTGATATTAAAATCTCAGATGAAGATAAGTGCATCAGTTTGTTGTGCTCTCTACCAGACTCGTGGGACAGTCTGGTTATTGCAATAGGTAGCAAAACAACTACCTTGAATTTTGATGACATTGTCTCAGCCTTGCTATCGGAGGAAATGAGACGGAGAAATATGGAGGGTCATAATGGAGATGCCTTATCTGTATGAGGAAGGTCCCAGAACAAAAACAAGAATAAGGTTTCGAGTGGGAGATCCAAATCTAGAGGGAGATCTAAATCTCCTGGAAATTTTGTAAAGGTGTGCTGGAAATGCGGAAAGGAAGGGCACTACAAAAAGGACTGCAGATCTAAAGCTCCCGAGAAAGGAAAGGGATCTGATGATGCTCCTTCTGCAGAGGCAAAAACCACCTCGGATGAAGGTGGGGATGTGTATTTGGCTTCTTCTTCAAGTACACATGTAGATCATGAGTCATGGTTGATTGACTCAGGTGCATCCTTTCACTTCACTCCCCATAGGGAGTGGTTCTACGAGTATGAGAAATATGATGGTGGTGATGTCTTCCTATGGGATGATAGGAAGGCCAGAATCGTCGGACGTGGAAAGGTCAAGCTGAAGCTGCAAGGTGGGAGGATTAGAACACTTCCTGGTGTTCTGCATATTCCTGCATTGGCCAGAAATCTGATTTCTGTAAGCAAGATGGATGATGCAGGTGTAAAAAAAGTGTTCGAGAAAGATGCCTGCAAGATGGTTTGGGGAGCACTAATATTAATGTGGAGAGTTCAGACTGGCACTCTGTACAAGCTACAAGGTAGCACTGCTATTGATGGGTGTAACAGTTCTATGGTTCCTGAAAGTGGAGCGGAAAGCCTAGCTGTCTCTGGAGAAAAGACCATGCTATGGCATCAAAGGCTTGGACATATTGGAGAGAAGGGCCTTCAGATACTGCATAGAAATGGCATGGTAGAAGGTATGTCTCATTTCTCTATGGATTTCGATTTCTGTTAACATTGTGTATATGGGAAGCATAATCGGGTGAGTTTACCTTCTGGTGCTAAGAGGGTGAACAAGATATTAGAGCTTGTGCGCAGTGATGTGTTTGGACATGTGTCAGTTCTGTCACTGGGAAAATCTGTGCACTATGTCTCATTCATATATGACTTCTCAAGGAATACATGGATATATTTATTGAGGAAGAAATCTGAAGTCTTTGATAGATTTAAAGAATTTAAGGCTCTGGTGGAAAACTAGACAAAGAAGAAGATAAAGGTGTTGAGGACAGATGATGGTGGGGAGTTTTACAAGAAGTAATTTGAAGAGTTCTATAAGAACTGTGGTATATCATGACAGAATACTACTCCATACACACCTCAACAAAATAGAGTTGCAGAAAGAATGAATAGAACGCTGATGGAAAAGGCAGGAATCATGCTCAGTGGTACCAGGTTAGCACAAGAATTCTGGGCAGAGGCATTGGAGACTGCATGTTACTTGGTTAACAAATCACCTTCAGTAGCATTGGAGGATAAGACTCCACATGAGGTATGGACTGGTAAGAAACCCTCTCTTTCACATCTAAGGATATTTGTATGTGATGCATATGTACATGTTTCAAAGGACAAAAGGACTAAGTTGGATAATAAATTTGAAAGGTCCATCTTTATTGGGTATGAGGATGGTTTAAAGGGTTACAAGATTTGGAACCCGGAAACACGGAAGGTTGTGTACAGCCGAGATGTAGTTTAGGGGTGAAATATGTTGTTAAACATGAAATCATACCAATGGAACACAAGAAGATAGGTTTGAGCTAAAGGAGGATGAATCGAGACTTAACAACGAAGAAGACTCGAAGAGGAAGAGCCACAAACTCCAGCTATGAGAAGATCAGTTTGGGAAAGAAGGCAATTAGAAAGGTATAGTCCATCTTCTTTTGTTCAAGTTTTTCCTTAACTATAATTTATGATGATCCCAGAACTGTCAAGGAGGCAGTAGATTCATAGGATGGAAAACTCTAGAAGGAATCCATGGTTGATGAAATGGCATCCTTGCACGGAAATGAGGCATGGGATCTGGTGGAGTTGCCAGCTGGAAGGAAGTCCATCAGGAGAAAATGGGTGTTTAAGAAGAAGATGAATGTATAATGCAAGTTGGAGAAATAAAAATCTCGGTTGGTAGAAAAAGGTTATTCCCAGGTGCCGGGAATTGATTTTGGTGATATTTTTTTCTCCTATAGCCAAGGTTATTTCTATTAGATTACTTTTATCTGTTACTATTGCATTTTATTTTGAGATGGAACAGATGGATGTGAAGACAAAATTTCTTCAGAGGGATCTAGAAGAGAAGATCTACATGAAGCAACCTGAAGGCTTTATGGTGAAGGGTAAGAAAGAACTGGTATGTAGGTTGAATAAGTCTCTTTATGGGTTAAAATAGTCACCAAGGAGGTGGTATGGAGAAATTTGATATCTATATACGAGGGACTTGGCTTCACTAGAAGCGAGGAGGATCACTATGTTTATTTTAAATTAATTGGTGACCGTGTTATTTATTTGGTCTTGTATGTGGATGATATGTTGTTGATTGGAAATGACAAAGAAATTATCCAAGATTTTAAGACCCAACTATTCTCCAAATTCGACATGAAGGATCTTGGTGCTGCAAAATATATTTTGGGCATGGAAATTAAGAGAGATCGGGCAAAGAGGAAGCTGTGGTTAAACCAAAGGAAGTATCTCGAGACTATATTGCAGAGATTCAATATGCAGGATAGTAAACAGGTGAATGTTCCTATTCCTGTAGGTGTAAAGATGTCTGCTGAACAATGTCCCAAGACACAAGAAGAAGAGGAGGATATGTCCCATGTTCCATATGCAAGTGCAATGGGTAGCCTGATGTATGCAATGGTCTATACTAGACCAGGCATTGCACATGCGGTGGGAGTTTTGAGCAGGTTTATGTCAAACCCAGGGAAGGAGCATTGGACAACAGTGAAGCGGGTTTTCAGATATTTACGTGGCACTAGTGATTATGGCTTGTGCTACCAGGGAAGACCAGGGTTGGAAAGAATGTTGGACATTCGTGGTTTTGTTGATGCAGACTGGGCTGGAGATTTGGACCAAGGAATATCTACGAGTGGGTATGTGTTTAGCCTATTTGGAGGCGTAGTCAGTTGGATGAGTAAAAGACGGTCTGTAGTGGCTCTTTCAACTACAGAGGCATAATACATAGCAGACACTCATGCAAGCAAGGAAGCAGTTTGGTTGCAGAGATTGTGTTCAAGTATGGGTTTGGTGCAGCAAGCTATAAGGATAGACTGTGATAGCCAAAGTGCAATTTTCTTAGCTAAGAACCCTTCTTATCATTCAAAGACAAAGCACATTGATGTTCAATATCACTTTGTGAGAGATATGGATGAGGATAAAAGGGTGTTTATGGTAAAGGTGGACACTCTGAAGAATGTTGCGGATGCATTGACGAAGTCTGCGAGCACTCAGAATTTTTCTTGGTGTAGATAAATAATGGGTGTTGTAGAGCTGGGCTAATGAATAAGCTCTCCTGTGTTTCCCTGTGGAAAGAAAACAACATGTGGGAGAATGTTGGGTATGTGTTATGTTAATTCCACGATTAGCCCCACGCTTTTGTATGTTGCGGCAGGGCGCAGGGGGTCACAAGGGGGGCGGCCCCCATTGTTGGGAGTCAAGGCGGGCGCCACAGCCGTGTTTTGGTGTGTGAACCCAATCATAGGTGGACCCACCCATGTTTTGTGCATGAGTTTGCACATGGTTTTGGGGTACAATGGTTTTCGTCCCCTGGTATTTTGTAGATCCGGTCAAGGGAACTACGGTTATTTTCTAATCCAGGGTTAACATATTGGGGTTTATGTATGCTTCGGCATGTATATATATGTGTTGTAACATTAAAAGGAATATAATGAAAAATCAAGCTGGTCGTCCCAATTTGGGATCCAGGGGAAAATCTCTGTGTTTATCTGTTTTGTGTTTATGCTCTCGCTATTGTTTATTTTCTGTTATAAGATTCGTGTGTAGATAATTTATGTTCAGGGTTAAAACCTACACTTGGAAATCTTCATCCAAATCAATCAGAAAGTTCTTTCTGATCCTCCTGATCGAATCTTAGATCTGTTTGGATTAGATATGCTGAGTGACTATTTTCCTCCCACTCTTTGTTGAATTATCTAGGCACAATTTTGCACTGACAAAATATCTACCACACCCTCACTGTTGAAGAACTGAAGCATTGCTTCTGGATCTCGAAAAAATAATAAGAACACTGGACTATGTCCCTCTGCCTGGCCTTTGCGTAAGCAAACCGGCCCAGTTCAGTCTCTACGCTGCACAGAAGTGGACTGCGCAACCCCAGACTAGGTGACAAAGTACTTACACTAGCTTGGTTAGCCTCTGCACAAGCCTGAAGGTCTTATGAAGCTACAACGCTAACTCTTTTTGGATATGCATCCTCCTGCTAATGCTTCCCTTTCCAGATATGTTCTGCTTCCGCTGCTACCCTGCATAAAAATATTCTTCAGTTGATTTTCTAGAGATTCAGCTTGATCTGCTATCACTCTGATACCATGTGAAAATTTCTGAATACATTAACGCATAAATCCTATTGTGGTATCATGGTTTTCTTCTCCTACTTTTGATTAAATTATGCAAGTTATTTCCAGAAAATATACAGAAAATATTGAAGTAAACACTACTAAAAAACTGCACACATGCAGATCATTTACTAAATAATACACTCATTCAAACAAATTGACACACATATTTTTCGGACAATAGTCCCTGGAAAAACCCAATGCGGGAAAACCGATGCAACATATATGAGGGTTTATTATTATTATGTAGAATCTGAGTACAACAAATCTGGGCACCTTACTGGTTAACCCGATAGAGAAAATGATAAATCTAGAACAATACTTGTTGTTCTGAGAACAAAAGCTAATTGATCCACACCCTCAAATGAGATTTACAAGACTCAGTTATTTTCTACTCCTAGAAACCCCAACGCTACCCTTGAAGCCGTAATGTCAGCCCTGCTAGTCTCTCTGCTACTCAGAAGGGTAATGCGTAGCCCTAGAGTGGGTGATGCAATCCTTATGCTACCTCTAAAGGCCTCTACGTAACTCTAGAATCCCTCTGAAGCTGCACTGGTGCCCCTCCTGGGCCTGCGTAGCACCTGCATAGCAGCTGAAGCCTCTGTGCTACTCAACAACTATTACTGCCCTTGCTCCTTTGCGATGTCTTTGATTACTTCTCCTTTTCCTCTTGCTAACTCTTGGCTCCAGGATCAGATCATCCCCTCAAACAATACTACCCCTTGCTGCAGAAAAATATTCCAGAAATTCTTAGAAAACTCTGCCCTAGAATTCCAGATTAGTCTCTCAGCTCTCCCTCTGTGTGTGTGTCTCCAACTGACCCCCAATCCTTTCTCTTATACTTTTTCATTGAACACATCAACAACCATGATTAAATCTCTTATCAACGGCTAAGATTAAAATAATTCTTGATCCGAGTCACTTAGAACATTTCAGCACGTGTGTTGAATTAATTCACATTAATTTTTCTAATTTCCTAAGTTTAGACTTAAGGTCCTTAATAAAAAAAAATTAATTATTTGAATAAATTCAGTAGCAGATGAAATTTCTCCAAACGCTTTCTGGGTTTTGGAAGTGATTTGTTTCTTAGCCCCTCCATAAAATTTTTGGGCTAGATCACACCTGATGCTACCCCAACTACACAAAATATCAACAGTTATTCCTATCCCTTAAGCAAATTTCATCTCTACTTTTCCATCGAGACAATAAAAAACCCCTCCTGCTCTTGCCTCCCACAAATTTCCTTTCGAGGCTCCATCAAAGAAGAACTAATAATTTCCTAATCAGTGATGCCATTCCATGAACTAATGTCCTATAATTCTAATTAGAAAGGAGGTATTATCACTATGAGACTTGAAGCTCACAACATGATCAAAGGGATTTCTTAATTTAAGCCAACCTTTTTAATCATTTGAAAGGAATTCTAGATCGGTCAAATCAAACCCCTTGCAAGATATTACTTCAAAAATGAGTTGAGTCCCTTTCATGGAAGTTGAAATTGGATTTAGACTAGTGTTCTTAAGGATGGCTTAGTTTTGGGAGAGAAAAATCAACTAACATAAGTTTTTGGGAATGGAAACCCAACATCTCATTATTCCAGAATTATATTTGTAGTGCATAAGATCAAGAGAACTCCAACTTTCAAACATTTATTTCCAACATGAGGGAATGCTTTGGATTTTCCCAATTGGATGCAAGTAAATTTTCCACACTTCTTTTGAAAAAGAGCATTGAAAAAACACATGGTTCATATATTCTTCATTGCACTTCACATAAGATACAGAGTGAGGGGCCTTGTATATATATATATATATATATATATATATATATATATATATTTCCTCTATGGTCAGAATCTCTCCATGTACCAACTCCCAACAAAATGTGTTTACCTTAGGAAGACCATCCTTATTATGGATTTTTCTCCATATCCTATAGGATTGAGGATGAGGGAGTTTACTAATCAGTGATTCATACCCTTCTTTGACTGTTTAGTGGATATTATTACCTCCCAAACATATTTGACAATCCAAGAGGTGAGAAACCACCAACGTGAATCATTTTAGTGATCTAAGAATAGAAAGCCATGATTGAGAAAGATGAGATGGGCAGTTATGGTAATTCCAACCCCTCCATATACCCTCATCGTCCCAAACTGAGATACTAGCCAAACTGTGAAGTCCCTGCTCTTCCATCCTATTTTCTAGCTCCATAACACCTTGATCTTCATCGGCTAATGATGTAGAGGGATCCTAATATTTCCAAATATGAATACACCTTTCATTCCTAGTTTGCTAGCCAAGATGATCCATTACTACTAGAATTGTTGTTTTACATAACTTCCATATCTTAGTTACCTATCCTTCCTAGGATTCTTTCTCTAGCATGAGAAATTGGTTCTTATGGAACTATTTTTTTAAGAACACTTTCTTCCACAATTCTTCAAAATTGGAGAGGAGCAACCAGACCAACTTTTCTCCCAAGGCTAGTTTCATTAATTTGGGATATTTTATTGCCAATCCTCCCAATTTTGTTGGTAATCTAACGATGTTCCAGTTCAATAAAATGAAAATGGATCTTGTTATTTTTACACCCTTCCATAATAAATTTCGTACCATGCTGCTTATATTATGGATGACACCCTTGAGAGGAAGGAATCCATAACTGATGTAAAAACGAAGAGAAGGAATAAATAACTTGATAAGGATGACCTTCCCTACCACATTTAGCCAATGTGCTCCCCATGATTGGATTATTTCGTTGATATTTTTAAGAACTACTTCCAAATCCTCTCCATTCTACGGACCTAACAAGATAGGAATGTCAAGGTAAGTGAATGATTTCCAATCCTTAAAAATTCCATCCTAGCAATTGGATTTTTATTTTTTTTACCAACCCACCTAACAAGAGAAAATAAGAGTCCATATTTTTTTTGAAATGAGAAGTAATAATTCGAGAGGAACCTCCTATAAAGAGAGCATCATCAACAAACTATGAGTGATTTATCTCTTTGACATTCCTCACAATACATAGGCCTGAAAGTTTCCCTTCTTACTTAGCTTCTTCCAGGTTTTGACTGAGGATTTCTTCCATGATTATGTACAATAAGGGGTAAACCTTGTCATATACCTCTCGAAGTGGAGAAAAAGGGAACATGTATACCATTCACCAATAGGGATATCCATGGAGCCCCAATACAAGTCTTGATACATTGAATAAATTCTTGACAAATGCTAAATTTTTCAAGAACAAGAAATACGAAGGAATGATTTACCTAGTTGGAAGCGTTTACCATGTGCAACTTGATGACCATGAATTCCTTCCTTTCTTCTTTACAAGAATGAATTGCCTCTTGCACCAAGATATTGTTATTGAGGATGTTCCTTTGTTGCATAAATCCCCCTTGGTTCTTAGAAATAAAGGAGGGTAAATTTTTTTTCAACTGGTTAACAATGATTTTGGTTAATTTCTTGTATGCAGAATTACAAATATAGATAGGGAAAAAATGAGAGAAATTGACAAGGTTCAATTCCTTTGGGATGAGAGCTAAAAATGAGGAATTTATTCCTTTTCCAAATTTCATTTTTCACATGGGAATGGTTCAACATTAAGAGCAGGTACTTTTTAATCAGAGTCCAAAAGGATGAAAAGAAGCTGATTGAGAAACCATCGGGGCCTGGTGCCTTAGGTGGGTCAAAGGAACAAACTGCTTCAAGAAATTCGTCCTCTTCGATAACATTTACAAGATTCATATTTGAGAGAGGCGATATCACATTAGGAATGACTCTAAGAAGCTGATGCACCTAATCCAAGGAGATATGTCCTGCACTATATAGAGTGGAAATGTATAAACGCCTCATGCTTGATGTCTTCAAATGTAGAGACTCTTGGTCTTTCCTCTAGATTGATTTCCTTTACACGATTGATTGATTCCCTCACCTTTTCCTGTTTGTGAAAAAATGAAGTTTTCAAGTCCCCTGCCTTCAACCACAAACTTTGTAATTTAAGTCACGAAAGATCTTCCTCATCTCCGCTAGTTGTGAATGTGTTTCGATTCAACTATAATTCTTTCTACAAATTCCAATCCTCAACTGAAGTATCTTCGGTTAATCTATAATGATCCTGTAGTTGTCTGACCAAATATTTCCTTTTCTGATTGGAAGGTTGGAATGACTCCTTTAACCACTTCATAAGACCTTTCAAGGTGAATTCCAATCTTGCTTGATCATATATATCACCCCATATTCTTGAATCCACACACAATTGAAGCGGAATGGAATTGGGCCCAAATTTTATGGCTTTTCCAATTTCAACACTATTCGACTATGGTCAGACTCACATTGAGCCTTGATAATTGAAAGACAATCTAGCCCTTTCATAAGCCAACTGTTATGAATTAGAAACCTGTCAAGATGAGTTGCAATGTGATTGTCCCCAATCTGCGATTCATCCAAGTATATTTTTCTGCTTCCACCTCTTTTTTCAGCCACACTCAGTATGTTGTTGAAGTCACCTACAATAACACAATTTTAATGCAAATATTTTATTTAAATTTCATCGAGAGAGTCCCAAAATTCCACCTCCATAATGTAGATAACATGGACATAAACATTTATCATTGGAATACACTCCCCCATTTATTTGGATTCTAAGAGTGCCATAATCCAAAACTAGTATTTTATACTTTCAATGAGGGTAAAATGCATGTTCAACCAGGAGGTGCATAAACCTCCTGACACACCTCTTAACTATTGGACCAATCCCAAAATTACATTCTAGAAGACTTCTGATGATTTGACTACTTCTTGTTCATCTAGATTGGTTTCTTGAAGGAAAAGGATCCAAGGAGTTTCTTGTTTTACCAAATATTTTATAGCTAGGGATTTTATGGGGCTCCCCAAAACCCTTATGTTCCATGATAAGACTTTAAATTAGAAGTAGGGTTTTGAGAGAGACCCTCCCTTTATTTCATTCTCGACATTTTCATCCTTCTCATTTGAAAACTTTAGTTATTAATGTTTGATTACCAAGCTTTTTTTTTTGTTAAAATTATTTCTCTCTCACTGCTTTTTGTTTTGGTCAACCCTTATTCCTAGGAATTTTCATTTTGTGGTTGTTGCCATCGTCTACCCAAACCAAGTTTTGGGCCATATGATGGATGATAACCCTTAAAATTTCCTTAGCTACACTGGAAGGAGGATTGTGTGGTTTATTGAAGCCTTTATGTAGATGTGAAAAATCTGAACTCAATGACTAATATGTGTTTTGTGGAGACGCCTGTTCATTAATTTCAACATCTTCTGAATCTTCAGACTCTTATTCATTCTTGGTAGGATTTGGGTCTATTGCTCTATATTTGTCTTGATTCTAAAGTGCATTGAAAGGGTTTGAAGAGGTAGAGGTCATATTATTACCTTAGCTGACTTGGGGTTTTTGAGCAATTTCCTTTTTTTTATTCCAACCTTTTCGTTGTGTATTCCATTTTTCCTCTAGAGGAGCATTTTGAGCAGGGCCTTTATTACTTGGAATATTAGAAAAATCCTGGGAGAAATGACCATATTCATGGAAATGTTGGCATTTGAACGATATTTGTTCATAGTCAATATTTTCTAATGCTTCCAATCCTTAAGGTTAGTTTATTTCAGCTGGTAGTCCTTTTTAAAGATATAATTCCACATAGATATTTGCGTAGGAAAAATGCCAACCCTTCGATTTAGTTTTATCAAGGTATTACCCCACACCATTCCCAATTGCATGAAGGCAATCGTCACTCCAACATGAGAGAGGGAGGTGAGGCAACTTAACTGAAACCGTACTTGCAATGAGAATATCCTCATCAGGGTTGAAGTCGAGAGTCCACTTATTCATATACATTCCTCAAGATACGAAAAATAAGGCTCGTTTTGGAAAATCACATCTCTAGCTTCGTTTATCTTGAACAAGAAAGAAAAAAATCCATTACCTACTGCATAAAGAGATATGTTTCCCTTCATCACAAGTTTACAAGTTTTATCAATACATACCTCCATTGATTTTGGTGTGGGCCACATTCTTGTAAATTCCGATCAGGGCTCACTTAGAGTAAGCAACAAAATTTATGTGGCCACCAAATGGTAGAGAAATATTTCAAACCTCATCATTGCGTTTTATGAACTTTGACTGTGCATAAGAGGATCGTGCATGATATGGCAGGGAAGTGACCAAAGCTTGTAAAATTGTAGCTTTTTCCACATGTGAAGGGCAAGGAGGGGGAGGAGGAGAAGCGGGAGAGGCCCCTTTCAAGGATGCCATCCATGGGGTTTCTGCAATCAATGAGGGAACCACAAAGCATCAAAGCAGGAGACTCTCTCTCTCTCTATTAAAACTAGAAATTTCCCCTAAAGGTGCAAAGATACATCGAAGGAATTGAACATCCCTATGATGTTACTGCAAAAATGTTGCAGCAAAGGAAAGATAAAAACCTAAAGGGGGGAGGATGGAGGGGAGTAAATGTGTTGATGCTTGCAATAGTCTCACACTTGTGTCAACGCCTGTCTAACAGATGTTGCTCGAACCACACAGCTAAATAATTTTTTTCCAATCATACCACTATGTCAAAATATTATATACATATTATATCTAAGCTATAACATACAAGGTAATGAGGAGAAACATTATCATAGGTCCTCGTGAGCACTGATGCACAAAAAATGTAATTGCACAGAGGAAATTACTAAAATCAATGTGTGTTGATAATGAGATTAAATAAAGATCATCTTTCACTCAAGTGACCTTAAGATTCCAGGATATTTTGTAGTCAACATAAAAAAGGGGGTTTGTTTTAGAATTTTAGCTATCTCCTTTTAAAAATTTTAAATTAATTTGAAGCCATTTTCTTGGAGCCATTAACTCAAATTTGAAATCTTTTCTAGCAAATATTTGTTGGAATTTCACATTTATGTGGTCTAGTTTACACAATCCAAGTGTCCAAGTAAACTTTCAAGGCATTGTATCCATTTATGCATTAAAAAATATGGTTTTAAAAATGAAAAGTTACACATGGTATATGCATATATAGAACCAATATAGATCCATTTTGAAGAGGATTAAATATCTTTAGGTGCATATTTTTGTTTCAAGTTTTTCACTCCAAAACATGTCCCATATGCTATCTTTAGCCTTGTGGACCTTAAAAGTTTCTTTCTTTCTAATCTTTCCAGAAGTAATTACAGTTTCCTTTGTGTGTGACTATGTAATTTAACTGTAGTTAAGAAGTGTTTATGTCAAGGATGGCCATTCCTAAATAAAAAAATACCCAATAACCTCTCATGTTGAACAAGATTTAAGGTGAGACTTTATCTAGTTAAAGAAATTTGTGTGGGAGTTATCTTAAGAATCCCCAAAGTTAGAAACTTGACCAAAAATTTAGATATTTTCTCTTGCATAAAAAATTGGTTAGGTTAGGATCTACAAATTGGTTGAAAAAAATCGAAATTAAGCCCATTGAATTTTTCAATTTAATATTTTATATCATTCTACCTAAAAAAAACGCTTAAACACCTTAAGAAAATCTTTAAAACTACATAATTTAATATAAATCTTATCATATTTATTAATATGATAGCCTCATAATAGTGTAAAACCCCATGCAAAAAATGTCTTATTTAAATCAAATTTAATTTAAGAGGGATTTGAGATTATTCCAATTCTAATAAGTTGCTCAAAACATGTCAAAATAGTAGACAGACAAATATAAAACGGAGATGAAAAAGGTAGAATGTCTAGATACATCACCCCGATCAGGAAGGGAATTGAACCTGTGATGAATGCGGTAACAACCCACCCCATCACAGTTTAACCAAGACCCCAAGGACAATAACTATACAAAACATTTAATTAATGTGGACTCATAAAAAAATAAAAATAAATGTATAAATGAACAATTAAAAATCTCTTGACATGCAAAGCTTCCTTGTGGAGTCTAGAGGGAGCCTTCTTTTTGGAGTGTAAAATTTGTGGAAAAGTTTGCACTTCCGGGGATTTGATCCCCTCTGCCCATGATAGATCCAAAGTTAGATGAATCGAATATGGTTTAAAATACATTTCTTAATATATAAATGAATAATACATTTATGAATATATAAATGAATTCAACACGCTAAAAAAACTTGGACGCACTGGAATTATGCAGATTAAATAATTTAAATTCAGGTTTTTAAAAATATATGTCAGATTTTGATTAAAATTAACAAGGAAAAATGTGGTGAAAAATTCCATTTCGTCTATAAGTTAGGATATATATGAGAGAGAGAAGTTAGGATACACACACACACACACACACCTTGAAATATTTTATTTATGACTCAGATTCTAAACATTAAAATGTTAATACATGTTGCCCCAATCATATTTGGAAGTAGAAAATATATGTCCATAAAACTGTCTCTCTCTATTACAAATCTTAAAAAAAAAAGAATTCTTTCTCTTCATATTGTTGTTAATACCTTTTAATTCATTTTTTACTCCATCTTCATCAATATGTCCAAATACATGGCCCCCATCGAGGAAAGGAATTGAACAAGTGATGGGTCCTATAACAGCCCGCCTCATCACAGTTCAACGAAAACCCCACGAACAACATTTAAAAAATATTAAAAAAAAAAGTTATATATATATGAAGAGAAATATTTCTTTTTTTTGGAAGATTTGTAAGAGAGAGAGAGAGAGAGAGAGAGAGAGAGAGAGGGTTTTATGGACATATAAAGTAGAAAATATATGTCCATAAAGCTGTCTCTCTCTCTATTAAAAAAAGAATTCTTTCTCTTCATATATATATATATATATATATATATATATATAACCTTTTTTTGTTGTTAATATTTTTTAAATGTGGTCGTGGGGTCTTGGTTAAACGGTGATGAGGCTGGTTGTTATAGCACTCATCATAGGTTCAATTCCTTTCTTGGATGGGGGTGATGTATCTGGACATGTTGATGAAGATGGAGTTAAAAAAAAAAAAGAGAAACAAAAAGAAAAATGAAAGGTACTACCAAGCTTACAATTTTTTTTGTTTTTGTTTATTTTTTAATGTTATATGTCAACCCCATATTGAAAATGCAATAAATTATACATATTGCTTATAATGAAAAATGAAATATAAGACTTTTTTTTAATATATAAATTTGATATAAAACAGATGGAGTTAAAATAAAAAAGAGAGAAAAAAAGAGAAAAATGAAAGGTACTACCAAGCTTAAATTTTTATTTATTTATTTATAAATTTCATTTCATCTATAAGTTAGGATATATATGAGAGAGAGAAGTTAGGATATATATATATATATATATATACACACACACACACACACACCTTGAAATATTTTATTTATGACTCACATTCTAAACATTAAAATGTTAATACATGTTGCCCCAATCATATTTGGAAGTAGAAAATATATGTCCATAAAAGTGTCTCTCTCTATTACAAATCTTCAAAAAAAAAGAATTCTTTCTCCTCATATTGTTGTTAATACCTTTTAATTCTTTTTTTACTCCATCTTCATCAATATGTCCAAATACATGGCCCCCATTGAGGAAAGGAATTGAACAAGTGATGGGTCCTATAATAGCCCGCCTCATCACAGTTCAACGAAAACCCCACGAACAACATTTAAAAAATATTAAAAAAAAAGTTATATATATATGAAGAGAAATATTTCTTTTTTTTGGAAGATTTGTAAGAGAGAGAGAGAGAGAGAGAGAGAGAGAGAGGGTTTTATGGACATATAAAGTAGAAAATATATGTCCACAAAGCTGTCTCTCTCTCTATTAAAAAAAGAATTCTTTCTCTTCATATATATATATATATATAACCTTTTTTTGTTGTTAATATTTTTTAAATGTGGTCATGGGGTCTTGGTTAAATAGTGATGAGGCTGGTTGTTATAGCACTCATCATAGGTTCAATTCCTTTTTTGGATGGGGGTGATGTATCTGGACATGTTGATGAAGATGGAGTTAAAAAAAAAAAGGAGAAACAAAAAGAAAAATGAAAGGTACTACCAAGCTTACAATTTTTTTTTTTTTTGTTTATTTTTTAATGTTATATGTCAACCCCATATTGAAAATGCAATAAATTATACATATTGCTTATAATGAAAAATGAAATATAAGACTTTTTTTTAATATATAAATTTGATATAAAACAGATGGAGTTAAAATAAAAAAGAGAGAAAAAAAGAGAAAAATGAAAGGTACTACCAAGCTTAAATTTTTATTTATTTATTTATAAATGTTATACATCAACTCCATATTGAAAATGGAATAAATTACACATATTCCTTATAATGAAAAATGAAAATATAAGACTTTTTTTTAATATATAAATTTGATATAAAACAGATGGAGTTAAAATAAAAAAGGGGAGAAAAAGAGATAAATGAAAGGTACTACCAAGCTCACAATTTTTTTTAAAATGTTATATGTCAACTCCATATTGAAAATGCAATAAATTACACATATTCCTTATAATTAAAAAAGAAAATTTAAGACCTTTTTTTTTAATATATAAATTTGATATAAAATTATTTATTTACTCCGTGGGGTTATGGAACTCACCACAGGTTCAATTCCCTTCCCCGGGTGATGTATCTAGACATGTTGATGAAAATGGAGTAAAAAAAAAAGGAGAAAAAAAAAGAGAAAATGAAAGGTCCTACCAAACTTACAAAAAAAAACCACTGACAATGCATTAATTTTGAAATATTTTTAATGCATTAAGTTTGAAATATTTTGAAATATAAAATATGTTAAATTTTTTAAATACCATTAAGCTTCTAATGTTTCATAACTAACTCCTTTGTTTGTGGGACAAGGGACCCACCTCCTTGCAACAATTACCCCTTTGTTTGTGGGACAAGGGACCCACCTCCATGCAGCGATTACCCCTTTGTTTGTGGGACAAGGGACCCACCTCCATGCAACTTGACTACTGTCTACGAAGGCATACATACTCTACCCCCCTCTGGTTTTGAATTGTGACCTCTTAGGAGGAAACACATGCTCTTAACCATTAAGCCCACTCAAGTAACAATTACTAATTACTCAAAACAATAATTAGTAATAGTAGTAACAAATACTATATGTTTTTCGGTTATTTTATTAGAAAAAGTATATGAACATGTTATAAGATGTTTTGGAATAGGAGTGGTATTCTTTGTAGTTATAGTTGTAGTGGACAATATTGTTAATGAAATTATTTATGCATTCAAAAATGTATTTCCACTAACTAAAAATAGCAATCTCACCAAGTGTGAATCTTCTTTCAATACATTTCTTTATGGGATTTTTTTATAAACTTTAAAAATTGCATCCTTCCACTGTAATCCAAATACAATTAAACTTTCTCTTCTTTGTTCGAAAAACATTGATTAATTACGCCGTAGGCATCTTTATTTGAAAACAACCCTCCTGGGTGTCCTCGTGTCATAATCTGTGCCCTTTGATTTTTGTTAGTAACCGTTGATTTTTTAATTTTTTAAATTGTGATAATTGCCATACTTTTCTGTAACAGTTTTTCAGTAACCGTCATTCATTAAGCATCTGATGTTCTATTGGCTCTTAGCAGTTGCATATCTCGATTACCAAATGGTGCGGCGTCGCAGTTTCCAGCACTTTCTTTCTGCCTTTGCCTGTGCCCAGCTTGGGTCTGCCTTTCTTTCTGCCTTCTCCAGTGCTACATCTGCAAAATTATGTGAAAACATTGAGTTAAAGGCATTAATAAGACCTGTAAATTCTCAATTGTAGATCAAATATGAAGAAAGAGATAGAATTGAATGTCCATTTTAAATAGGCATTAGATGTTGCAGGGATACCTTATGTGGAAGTGAAAGATGATATAGCTCCTCAAAAAATCACAACGTTGCATGCTTCATTGTTTGCACGGAACTCCCACGAGCAAGACTTAGCAGATGCAGTTGTTGCTGGATGGGCGGGGTTTTTGTCCCGGTTCAACCCATCAGGCAGGTTTGGTTTCTACAGTTCACTTTGTTTATATTTAGTTATGTGATTTTTTTAGTTCCTCTCCACTGGTATATATTTTGTAACTTGGGGAGTCGTCTCTCCGCAACTTCTTTTCCCTCTTTCCTTGTCTTTTCCGCTGATGGTGGGAGCCTGGAAGCCCGGAGCAAAGTCAAAACAGTTGTCGATGTAAAACAAACAAACTCAAGATTGGATCAAAAAAAGTCACACGAATTTCACATTGAGTTAAGGTTCACTTGAATTACAAGTCACGAACTCTCATGATATAAATGTTTGAAGGTGTTTTGAATAAATACAATTTTTTTTTGGGGGAAATGTGTTGGATTCTCAATAAGATTAAATTTAAGTAATCTCCTGAAACTTTTTACATGCACATTAAAACTCTTTTCTAAAAATAGCAACTGGAATTATTTGCATATATTTAATAATATTTTTAAGTAAATGCTTTAATGTTTATAACACTTCAATTATTTTTATTAAATTTAAATGCACATTTTCCCAATGATTTTGTACATATGTTACTTTGATCTTTCAATTTATATCATTTTAAATTAATTTATTCATTCTTTTCTCTAATTATATAATATAGTATCAATCTGTTTGCTTTTTTATAGAGATAATGATATAGTATTAATATTATTTCTATTAAATTTAAATGCATTTTTTCCCAATAATTTTGTACATATGTTACTTTGATCTTTTGATTTATATCATTCTAAATAAATTTATTCATTCTTTTCTCTAATGATATTTTTCTCTAATGACATAATATAGTATCACTATGTTTTCTTTTTTATAAAGATAAAGATATAGTATTAATATGCTTGCTTTTTGTTTTTTTTTTTATAAAGATAAAGATATAGTATCAATATGCTTGCTTTTTCTTAAAAGATATGAGCTTTTGCTTTTTTATAAAGATAAATATATAGTATCAATATGCTTGTTTTTTCATAAAAGATATGGCTTTTTGATAGTGGTTGTTTTTAATGATAAATTTGGTTTTTTGATTTATATGATTTTAAATAAATTTATTCATTTTTTTCTCTAATGATATAATATAGTATTAATATATTTGCTTTTTGATAAAATATATAGATAAGCATGATATGATTTATTATTGAAATGAGTGAATAGACATATATAACTGTGAACTCCATAAAAGGATAGGCTCTAATACACAAATCTAACCGTAGTGATATCAAAAACAATATTTATTTTGAAAATGACTTTGGGTATATTTTTTGTATTATAGAGTGTAAATAAATTTTAATTTATTTTGATATTAATTTGTAATGTTAAAATGTTATTTTCATAATGGTTAAAAATATGAATAAATCAAGTAATTAAGTTTATTTATATTCATTAAATTCCTCCACACACAATCTAGTTGAATCATCAAATCAGCCCATGGAGTTTAATGGAATTTATTTTCCCTTTGATTACATCATTATTTATGAGTCAATATAAACCTTAGACAAATAATATGACAAAGCAACAATGCTGACATCAATGAGTTTTTCTAAAAATAAATATTCATTGTGAAACAATTTTGGGTGTGTTTATTGTATTATATTGTTTAGGAAATTTTACACAATTATATGATAGAGAAACAAATGAAAGTTATGAACATTTTTTTGAATGATTATTAGATTTATTTTATTGGAGGTTTTTGAAGTAGGACTTTAACAATCAATTTTTTTATTGGGCCATAACTTGAAGCTTTTATTGCAACCTTCACACATTAAAATGTCACTTGCATAACTTCCTAATATTTTTTGGCCACAATTTTTGGATCAATCAATTTTTTTTTTTATTCGACCCTAACTTGAAGGTCTTATTTCAACTTTCACACAATAAAATGTCATGTGAATAACTTCCTAATATTTGTTTGGTCACATTTTCATATGTAACTGCATGTTGTGTAAAAGGAACCATGCATAAAGACATCTACAGAGTGGAACTCTCTCTTGTGTTTGCAATGCATCTGTCACTTTGAACTTGGAACTTGCAATTCATGGGGATTTATAGGACAATAAGATTGTTCCTAACTATGATATGCATTGGTTTTCTATCAGTTATTTATGTATTGGTTTTCCATTAGTAATTTGACATTCTCTTGTTCTGCCTAGAATGTGTAGATCATAGTATGGTACATTTACTCTCTTAGAAATGTCACTCTGATTTCTTGTCCTTATTTTCTAAAATTTCTCTTGTGTTTGCAATGCATCTTCAGTTGGAACTTGGAACTTGCAATCCATGGGGATTTATTGGACAATAAGATTGTTCCTAACCATGATATGCATTGGTTTTCTATCATTTATATATGTATCGGTTTTCCATTAGTAATTTAACATTATGTTGTTCTTCCTAGAATGTGTAGATCATAGTATGGTACATTTACTCTCTTAGAAAAGATCACTATAATTTTTTATTTTATTTTATTTTATTTTATTTCTGAAATTTGGTGTAGCATTATTTTGTTGTAATTTTAAGAGTCTTGAATGACTAGAATCGGTATTGATTCTAGTAATCACTCATGGCCTCATACATAACAGGGAGATCGGAAAAAGTGCTTTCTTGCTTGAAAAAATGTGTCTGCAACAAAGATAATTAACAATCTTTTTTTTGTTATTTATATGGTGTAGGTGAAACTCCTTAACATTTTGTTTACTAATTTTTATCTTCAATGATTTTTTTGTATGTTACGTTGCTTTAAGAATATGCATTACGGCGTTTCCTTTGCAACATTTGGTGCAATTGCTAGTTTTATTATTTTTGAATCTACTCCCTCTTGAGAACTTATCATTATAGCTAAAAAATACTATTAACCTCTTAATTAAAAAGAAATGATTTTTCAAACTTCTATAATTGATTTTAAAATTTATCCAAAAACATGTAAATGATTAGAAAAAATTTTGTTTCCTTATTTTGTTTGGTTTAAATTGTAGGAGTTTTTATGGTTACTCAAATTTGTTTTTGGATTCAAACTTGCATTAATGATATTACATTTCCTTGTTTTCAATATTATCTCTATTGTTGGACCAATGCAAACTTACTTCGATAAATCATATGTTTACAACTGATTCAAATTTATGAAATGAACGGAATGATATACATATTTATAACCATAACATAGAGATACAATGAAACTTGAATTCTACTATAATAAATGGAAAATGTTGAAACTCAGTACATGAAAAATGAAAACAAACTAGCTCGAATGGTGGTAGCTTATCTTTAAAATAGATGTGATGGCTACATGCCTTCAATGACTGTGTTACAATGAGGCTCAAAGGATTTTTTTATCATAAATACATAATGAGAAACCTTAAACATCCAAAAACCTAACCATGGGAGCTGAAGTGACAAAGGATTTTCAATATCGATGGGGTAAGTGGAACATCAACTTTCTAGGGTTATAATTTCGAGATACAGTCTCTATTTGATGTGCATCATAGCCAGTTGGAAAGGTATATTTGATAAGTACATTTTATGACTGTGCACATGTTTTTGGACCATTTCCCTAGAAGGCATTTTTTAGGGCTTCAAAAAAACTCTAGAAGTTCAAGACCTAAAAACTGCCAAAAATAGAAAATTGCAAAAATAAAAAGATTGTGTTGTGAGCTAGTGAAATAGGTGGGTGGCCACATATATTAAATTGGATCAATCCTATTGCCTTAGGAAGAAATTTTATCCTTTTCATTGAGTGCCTCAATGAAATGGGGAAAAAATTGTTGTACTTGGCCCCTAGTGAGCCACTTGCCTTGGGGCAGGAGCTGGCATGCTTTTACAACCCGATATAGTTGGATCCTCTATTGTTGAGGAGTGCTCTTAATCTATGTGTCCAATATCTGGTAAATTTTTTCTTATTTAATGTAATATAGGTCGAGCTCTATTGGTGTCAATTTCGATGCAATGTCTAACATGTCCAACAGTGATGGAAAGTATGGCCGAAGGTGGTCCACATTGAACATTGGGTACAGACCAAGGAGCGGGGTGGGTACTTAGCTCAAAAGCGTTGTCACCTAAAACCATGATGATGGTGCAAGGTCCATAATGGAGTGGTCGAAGCTTCTGATGGAACCCTGCAAGGCATTCTTCAATAGTACAAATGGGGCCAAAAATCGACATATATCTGTGGGTTATTCTACTTATTGTCATTGGCTATTCGACACATTGGAGCTGAGATCCTCGTCTATGGAATTATGTTGAATAATCAACCCTTTACTTGAAGCGTCAGGTATTCGACGGGACATACATCAAATATACATTGCTAAGATGGCCAAAAATGTCTTTAATCATTTAATGCTTTGTGGTCGGTTTTGAGATGCCAAAATCCATCAGATATGCGACATGCTAAACATTAGATATCCAATACCCTAGATGAGAAAAATGAGTTTCAGAATGCGATGCTTTGACGTCAGTTATTAAAATGCATATTAGTCTAGTCTGATAGGATCCGACGGTGTGTTCGGTCAGTACAAGGTCAGATGTCCAATGGTTGAGCATCGAAAATTGATGTTATAATAAATTTATGCGACGATAGTGTTATAACTCAACGCTTAGTTCCATCGGTACATAATTGGATATATGATGTTTTTTCCCGTCAGTTGAGAGTAAGATATTCACTAGTTTCCACTTACCTTTGAATATCTGATGAGATCTTGAGAATTACAAAAATATAATATGACCAGGGTGCTCGAGTAGATCCAACTAGAGTTAGTCAAAGATGTCTTGAAGTCCTCTTATTTTGTAGTCATCCAACTAAAAATCTAGTAACCAATCGTGTTATTGTGCTTTAATTAATTATCACTCACTAGTACATGATTCCATCAACATAACACCTATCTCTTGCACATGTCCCACATTCAGTCATGCTAATGATATGTGTTTATAGAAAATTACTTCAAACACAACACTTTTCTATCTTCCTAACTTGTCCTACAAATGCATCATTTCCTTTCCATGCATCATATTTCTTGAGATAATAATGCAACCCACTTTGGACCTATGTCCTAGTCCATTGGTGTAAGGTACACCTCAACCGATATTATTAGTATACCCCATGTATCATTGAAATACATACCATTATGAATTATTGAGGAAAACACCAATGGTATCACATAAGGAGACAAGTAATAATAACCACACCAATGATGACATTCCTACAAATTATGGATGGGTGGGAGATGGTAAATGTATAGATACACCCAGGTTCACATGATATGTACCGAAAAAGGATGAAATAAAATACTAATAAGTAGAGTCATTCTCATGCTTGGGGAAGAGCATAATAATAAAATGTCAAAATAACCTACATTACATGCCATACAAGCCAATAAGTAAAGAAAAATTGATGAGGGGAAAGGTAGAGCGTAAAACATATAGGATTAGAGTAGAAGTATAAGGCTAGGGAAAAGATAAAATTCTTGAGTGCTGAGTTAGAAACTAATAAGAAGAGGGAGGAAGCCAAGGATTTTACTTAGGCCAAAATAGCAAAGGAGGACATGACAAGAAAAATAGAATAGGAGAAGAAGAGAGCACAATGAAGGTAGGTTGTTGAGGGATGAAGAAAAGAAAAGGGAATAATTGTGTAGGAAAGTAGCCATGGAAGAATTAAGAAGGTATGAGTAGGAATATTCTCACCAAAAGGAGGAGGAACATAAAAGTAAAGAATGTTAAAAGTAAGAAGAGGACAAAAGTGGGAGACACAAACAAGGAACCCAATACCCCTATCACACCTACAAAAAAAAATTCCAAGGCGCACACACATATTTTCCTCAAGATTTATTGCATAAATGACATCCAGGATCATGTAGTATCCTTTGAGGAGTACTTCTACTCCATATTGTAGTGAATAATTTTTAATAGATTGTGATGTGAAGAAGTATTGAATCTCCTATAGACATGTAAATGGTAAATGGAGTGATGATATGTGACCTTTCAACCCCAAACCTTAAGAAAATAGCATCCAACATGAATTTAATCATAAGAGAATTCACTCAAGCAAATACATATTTATTCAAATGATTAATTAACCACTTCGACTGACATTGAAGCTTGGTTGCTACCTTAGAGGAGTAGATAAAATGAAGGGAATATTCACAATTGTGGTACTCAATAAATAAGTTGTGGCCTTGAATAAGAAACATGTGATAGAGATATAGTGGATTCCTAACAACCATGTACGCTAATCCACCATCATAGGTGAATAAGAAACACAACATTCAAAAATTTCAGAGCTAAATAATAATATTATATAAGAGAAAATGGAGTAGCATCAACAGGAACTATGCACATCGAGGGAATAGATGGAATGACCAGATATGGAATGAGTAGGTTTGAAGGAATTCTAGTACTTAGTTCCAAGAAAATTTGAAAATATTGACAAAATTTATTTATCTAAATGAGAGTTGATTAACTTCACCATGAAGTGGTAGTCAAATTAGAAGAAAAATGGGAATCATGAAAGGTTGAGTAAGAAAAGGTTCAAGAAGACCTATGGAGAATTAAAGAATACCAATCAAAACACAAGGATAACCATATAAGAATCACTAAATTAGGTTGAAATGATTTGATAAAATATCAACGTTCAAAAACTCTTGGAAGGAGACAACAACTAAGTTATATATAGGCTAAAATAAAATGGCATATCTAGATTGTATGAGATCATTGAGAAACTCACCAATATATCTAACATGGCTACCACAACTGGATTAAATCAAACCTAGGATCAAGATAAATATGAAGAATATAGTCAAATACTGGAAGAGAGGGCTAGTGAATTGCACCAATTGAATTATACTAACTAAGTTTCCCTCTTAACCTTCCTCATCTCTTGTTCAAAATAGGTCCTAAGTATGAAATTTTGTAGAAAAACCATTGAAATGAAGCTCTAATCTATTTCTCAATTTTGAAATAATCTATATAAAATGGAAATTAAATGTTCTTGAAGATGCACAATCTAGAATAAAATAAGAATTGAATTATATTTCCATTACCACTTCAATTATTTTGTGGCTCGAAGTAGCTCAACATCACAAGTGAGAAGATAATAATAGTAGCCAAAAAATACATTATCTAAAAGAATGTAAGAACTCTATGGAACAATGTTAATGGAAGATAGATATCCTTTTCTATAATGATAATATACTTTTATTCCCTCTATCAAATTTGAACGAAAAAATAATAAAAGATTCTCATATCTCCCCCATAGAGTGACATTTTTTATTCCTTAAAACATGTCAAAGGTTAAAATAATAATTATTTGGGGCAAGTCCATGGGGTCTTGGATATATGGTGATTGGGTGCTTTTTTAAGGAACACTTTGATGTGAATTCATCAATTCAATTCCTCACCCCGATTGGGGTGATATATTGGACATGATGAAGATGTAGTCCTGCCAAGCTTACAAAAAAATTAATTATTTGGGGCAAGAATTAGGATAGATATTCATAAATTTGTAAGAGAATGTTAGGTATGTAAAATAATGAAGGAGAGAATATCTAGAATATAATGTTACCTCAACCCTTACACATAACCACTTATGAGGAAACTTATAAATTAAATGGATTACATGCTAACCACATTCTAAATGTAAGTATGTCATTTTTGTTGTCATTGATAATCTCACAAAATATTTACACTTTTCTTGGAATTAAAATTACAAATAACAAAATCCAATTAGAATATGTTTTTATTAAATCAAATCATAAAAATGGTATATTTATTGAAGCAATAATTAACAACAAAGACGGAAATTTATAAGAAAATTTTGAAAGGATTAATGGAAGATAATAGAAAAAACACTAGTGTAACACCCCAAGGATGATCCTAGTTTAGGATAGATTTGAAGATCATATTGAGGCTACCAGGAGGGAAACAAGAAGGTGATATTGGGAGCCCTAAGGCTATATTTGTGAAGGACTTAAAATTTGGTAGGAGTGGCAGATGTATGGAGAAGATCAAGTGTTGGTACCTTGAAGCAAAAAGGACAACTAAGTGAGCACATGCTACAGTAGTTTGAGGATCATCCAAGGAGAAAATAACATAATAAAAATTGCATATGTCAAGTAGAGCAGCAGGCTTTCATACGACAAGGTATATTACCTTCTTGAGTTGATTTTGTTTGCAGGTGGATGTAGTGTTCTAGTAAAGGACAAGCCTAGATTTGTGCAATAACTCCTATATTGTAGAACAAAGTGCAATGTATTGGATGCTCGTGGTTTTTTAGAGGGAAGTGTGAGAGTGGACCAAGTGTGAGCCTAGGAGAGGCAGAGGTGGAGAAAACTAAAGAATAACTTGGGAGGATTGTAGAGGCTTTCTTGAAGCCCTGAGGAACAAGTCCCTTGAAGGACTAAGGGATTGTCAGAACTGGCAAAAGGATAGCTCATAGGTTTGATAATCTAGGAGCAGTGTTTGGTATCCCTAGAATTGCCTTGTGGATAAGGAAATCTACAATAGAAGAAGCGAAGTGACACAAAACTAGGCCCCAAAAGTCAAGTTGGCCCCACCATGTTTGAGAAAAGTATTTTGATGCTAGTTGGTATTGTTGACTCAAGGAAAGTGTGCATTGTGAGCAACTGAATATTTAACTAGTATCTTTGATCTAATTTTGGCACAGATTTATAGAACTTTGGAATTGTAATTATTATTGAAGAACATATTCTCATAAGAAGAAATGTTTTCTGAGTTTTTCCCAATGTTTGGTTTTCTCAAGGTAAATTTGTGTCCCTCCATATTGCTTGCTTGTCTCTTTAAGATCCTACATTTTTGATCACATTAATGTTGGTATTTTATATGTATAATTTCTTAATGATAAACATGGCATGATATAAAATTGAATGATAAATAATTGGAAGTAATTATATGTTTAGAAGATCATAGATAGATCAACAATTACACAGTGTATAGAGGCAATGATTAGGGAAGAAATTACAACTCAATTCACTAATTTCCATATATGAAATGAAGGTATACATGATTGATCTGGGATCAAATGTGGATATTTTTCTTGAGAAGTCATTGATATTGGCATGGGATGACCTAGTTAGTGTAGTCATAGATAAAATGTGGTTTTTTTACTTGTAGAGGATCTATCCAATTGATAAGATAGAATAGACGGAGGTTGATATCATTGAGATACAAATGGAATAGAATAGCCCTAGTTTTACTCCATAAGGCACTGGTCTACTTACTTGTTTTGTGAGGTTCTCTTTATAAGTATAGTTATTTTTGTATTTGTGCTTCATAGGTCTACTTATACATCTATTTGGGAAGTCCCCCTTGGCCTAAAAGAGATGGTATAAACTGAGTGGAGAGGGCATCATGGTTACAATGGGTTCATATCCTATTTTTCTTACCACTCTTAGCACCATCCTTAAGACTTTCAGGAAGGGTCTAGTTTTAGCGATAACAAGTGGAAATAACAAATTGAAATTGTATATTGTCCTAATGAAATAAAAAAGATAAAAAGTATCAACAATGATGATATACTACTAAATAGAAAATATCTAATATGATTAATATGAACTAGTTGCAAAAAATCTAGAGGCGCAATATAAAAAAAATACCACTTGGAACTAGTCTAAGCAAGACTCATTCTATAATAAAGTAGACATCCTTTCATGAGATCTTAACTTATTGTATATAACTTAGGGAGTGTTTGAAGTTTGTTTCATAAAGTTAATGAAACTCGGGGCCAAGTATCTCCAAAAGAATTTATATACCCACAAAACAATTTTAGAAGATGAATTGTATGAAGCTGAAGAAGAAGAAGATACGCTAAAAGTCAAAATAATACTATACTTGTTCGTTTAGAAAAAATAATAGGGCCATGGGAGTCAAACACTCTCTCTATGCAATGAATAATTATAAAAATAAAAAGGGGGAGGAGGACAAAACTATCCAACTCCTTTCTATGCCAATACAAAATATTCTCCAATTGTAAAAAACCCCTAAAAGCACAAAATTCAAAATAATGATCCAACCTAAACACAAGGAGGAAAAATCTATCCAAGCACATAAAATGAAAAAAATTATATGATTAGTATAAAACTAAAATATATAATTAAAGTATCATAATATCAAGGACAAAGCTATCCATATAAATGATACTTTGAAAAATCAAGTAATTCATAACAAAGCTATTAGACACTTTTTTATCTTAGCCTGATTTGGAGAAGAAAACCACTTAAAAGTTAACGATTCAAAGCATTATTCACCATGAAAAACAAATCCAATATCACATTATCTACCTATAAAAAATTCAAGATTGTAGAGCAAGAACAAATAGTTTATTCCTTATCAAAATTCTAGGTAGATACAAATGAGGAGAGTTTATCTTTATATAAAGGAGAAGAGAGCTCAAAGAAAATAGGTAATACAAAATCCACGGGTCTTATACAATGTGAAAATAAAAAACCATGGCATAATAACATGTGCACAACTAATGTAAGTAACTGACTCCATAAGAAAATGAGACAATATGCCTCATGGTCAACATGAAATAAGCGATGAACATAAAAGGATGTGCCATCAATGCCAAACCAACTCTCCAAAATAGAATAATTCCAATAAATCAAATTGATACCTTCAATAGACATGCATGTGATTGAGAGGTGTTACCCCACATCGATGCATTGTTCAAATTTTGATAATGATGTTGTCATGAATTTGAAACAAAGGAAAATGCTTTTTGAGAAAGAAAGCCATAGAGTTTGTTATCACCAAATTGAGTCATGTTGGGCTGCTTCAATGGCCAACTTGGAGTAACTCTTTCAAACCACTTACAACTGGAAATTAGCCTCTCCAGTCTGAGAGGGATCTCTCAAAACATAAAGGATATTCAATGAGTAATCTTGAAAATAGATGACTAAATTTGCATTGGATTGGATGTGTTTTTGTGTAGGTGAAAGATGTGTTAGGTTTACTACCATTGGGCTTATGGAGTCGATATAAAAACTAGGTTAGAAGTAAACTTATCTCATGGAAGTTGAGGCAATTTTATTCTTATTAAACCACACATGAAGGAAAAAACAACAAGCTATATGCATATAGGAAGTTGGAGCAAGTCACCATGAATTCTAAGTGATTATACATAAGCAAGCTACTAAATCTTGACAAAACAACAACCTAGGTTTAACTAGGAAGTTGGAGTGTGTGATCATGAATTCCAAGTGATTATACAAATAGAAAACTGGAGAGAAAGGAAAGGATTGATAGAACAAGATTACATAAGAATACATAAAAGAATCTCAGGTCTGAAATAAGCATGCTGCAACTGTATATTTCTGATATTAAACTATTACAATAGTGGTAGTGTCAAGTAACCATCTCCCAACGCCTTCAAACTCTTTCCTCTTTTATAGAGTTAGGCACCTTTACATCATGTTTACCAGTTGGGCTAAACCATTAAATATCTTCAAGGACACCTAATACAACTAACCATTGATTATAAGAAGGAAAAGTAGAGATATTTCTGTTTTCAAGAATTAGAAACCTAATAGGACTCTTTCACTCATTAATACCTTAACTAACTATTAAAACTCCCATACATAAAAAAGGCTTATCGAGAGAGCAGTCTTATGAGGTGGCAGAAGGCATGATTTAACCATAAAAAATCATAGCTGTAAATTAGGAATTGTTCTTCGGATTCTGATTAAAAGCTGTTGTGTTGATAATGTGACAACATGATAAGTTTGCATCTCCAAACTACCCTTATGACAAGTGTTTCCTTTCAGTAATCATATGCTTTGATACTCTTTGACACTGCTATGATATTATTTGACATTTCCTATGTGTAAAAACCTTGGAAAAATTCTTACCCTTCGGACATTTCCCAAAATTGACTTTGCTGCAAAAAATAATCTTGTCTTTTCCTCCATCTCCTTGCCACCTGTGCTGTTGGAATACCTTGAATATGCCATGACATCTTGAAAATAATCAATATCCCTCCATGATACTTGAAAAAACTGAGTTTTAAGGCAAAACCACAGCTACAGGAATTTTTCGTAGCGTTTTTCTGGCTTCAATCCTGAAGCACGCTACGAAATTGCCTAAAAAAGACAGAATTTGTAATTTAGAAATGAACTCATATTTCCAAATCCTTGATAGATTTTGAAAAAATGGAGGAGGTTTTTGTAGATCAGAATGTTTTGAATGAAAAAATCTCTTGGTTTTTTAAATACCATCTCCATCTATCCAGAATCTGCATTTGAAAAACATGTATAAAACAGGAAAATTCTGTTTTCTAAAAATAGGTCCCAGAGACATCTTCGAATCTCCAAACTGGTAGCACCTATGAGAAAAGTGAAAGAGGTTATTTTTCCTTGTTCTCAGATTGACAATAAAATCTCTTAGTATTTCCAAATTCATCTATGTTCATCCATAATCCTATCTTTAAACTTACTTCTCAAACATTCCAAAAACCCAACAATTTCCTTGTTAGCTCCAACATAAATTCAAACAACTTGAAATGGTGAATGCTTCATCAAAAATAGGTTTCCTCCATGAATATCTTAAGGTCCATGAGCTTCTATTTAACCACATATCCTCCTTTGTATGCCTTCTCCTTCATGGCCATCTCCCTTTATAACTAAGTTTCCCTCTTAAACATGTGACACCTGTAAAGACAAATTGGATAACAAGCTGCTTTTGGATAACAAGATGCTTTGTCACAAAGCTTAAAATTTTCAAGGGTGACACATGACCAATACATGCAAAGGCTGAAGGGTTAATAATAGAGAGGAGCTTGGGTGAAAAAGATGAAATTCTAATATCAGAGTTAAAATGACAAATGGAGTGATGCAGGTGGAATGATGACAAAACCTTATGATTTCACATTTGGATGAATGTCATAACCTACTAGGTGATCTCATATTTCACCTGTCTAATCAAAAAGTGATACCTCACACCACTTTGGCCCTTTGGCTGAAAAAACACATTTGCGTAGCAAAGACAGTTAGGCTTTTGACAGATTCTCTGCGAAACTATTAGGCAGTTTCGTAGAGAAATCTGCAGATTTCCTTTGTAAATCACCACGAAAATATGAAAAAATGAATAGTGGAATGTTTTGTGATTTAAATGCATGGGTATGAAAAATATATGATATGAGGCTTGACTTGACTAAAATGACATGATCAGAAGGGGATATTAAACCTTAAGGTAGACACCAACAAATGCATTTTAGTTAGAGATTTCATGAAAATGTTCCATCAACCTAGGTGAAAAAATGCATGACCCAACATGATATAATATGAACCCTATGGTGACCTTATCAATTTTTTTTTTGAAAATTTTGAGTGTGATAACAGTGGCTCAAGTGGGGATGGTGTGCCCTTGTGGTACACCAAAGAAACTGTAGTTCCAGTGCCATCCATCTTTTTGGAAGTAAACTTATGAAATTTGCCAATTTTTCTTCAAACTCTTATGAACTTCACCTCGGGCTCAAGCTTGATGATTACTGCTGAAAAACCAAATTTGTACCTACTAAAAAGATGCTCAGTCTACTTTGAGCTTATTCACACACACTCCTACCTACCCTAACAACTGCAATCTTCATGTTTGATACAAGCAACATGAAACCTCCAATAAATCTAGTCAATGAGCTGATATGATACTTGAACCCCTTGACTGTTCTTGAACCAAAAGAAAACTGTATTCTAAAATGATAAAGGTAAGAGAGAATGGGTTTGTTTTTCATAGTAAAAAAACAATTGAAAAGTTGGACTATAGAACTCTTCCATGTAATCAGCTATGGGATCAAAGAAGACATAATTTATTGATATCCCTTTTAAGCTCTTAATGACAAATTGATCCTAGATATCCTTTTCATTTTCTTCATCAAGGCTGGACCTTGATTCCAAATTTACAATATAAAGCTTAGAACCATATTATTCCTTTATCTGCAAGTCAAAATTTATAACAATTTCCTCATTTTTTGGAAGAGGAAGAACTTCCAAGAAATTTTTAGGATCTTGGAAATCATATGATCCAATTTTAACATCCTATAGTTCAATTTCATTCTCTAATCTTTCAGCAGCTAAACCAAGAAAACAAATTTTATTTTTAGGTGTGAGTCGACTGGATTTCAAACAACGAAATACTATTGTGAAGAAATGTTCATCTATCTGAAATTCTGCTAACTGATCCCTTACACTTTGTAACATTTCATCATATAAAGGGTTTGCCACATACCTTGTCATCTTGGATCACCATGAATGTTATGAAATCTGGATTGTTCCCAATGAAGTCACTCTAAACTTTGAAGCTAGGGATCTTGAACAATGGAGTTGCTAGGTGAATTGTACAACCCTCATGTGTTTGGATTTTGTTCCCCATCATAAGTCAAATATGAACCTTGTTGTTATTCCTGGAGAAAATTTAGAGCTTCTCCCCGGCAATGGCACCAAAATGTTATCACCAAATTGAGTCCTGTTGGGATGCTTCAATGGTCAACTTGGAGTAACTCTTTCAAACCACTTAAAACTAGAAATTAACCTCTCCAGTCTAAGAGGGCTCTCTCAAAACATAAAGGATATTCAATGAGTAATCTTGAAAATAGATGACTAACTCTGCGTTGGATTGGATGTGTTTTTGTGTAGGTGAAAGATGTGTTAGGTTTACTACCATTGGGCTTATGGAGTCGATATGAAAACTAGGTCACAAGTAAACTTATATCATGGAAACTGAGGCAATTGTATTCTTATTAAACCATACATGAAGGAAAAAACAACAAGCTATATGCATACAGTAAGTTGGAGCATGTCACCATGAATTCCAAGTGATTATACATAAGCAAAATACTAAATCTTGACAAAACAACAGCCTAGGTGTAAACAAGAAGTTGTATCTTGTGATCATGAATTCCAAGTGATTATACAAATAGAACACTAGAGAGAAAGTAACGGACTGATAGAACAAAATTACATAAGAATACATAAAATAATCTTAGGTCTGAAATAAGCATGCTGCAAGTGTGTATTTATGATATCAAACTATTACAATAGTGGTAGTGTCAAGTAACCATCTCCCAACGCCTTCAAACTCTTTCCTCTTCCTATTTATAGAGTTAGGAACCTTTACATCATGTTTACCAGCTGGGCTAGACCATCAAATATATTCAACGACACCTAATCCAACTAACCATTGATTACAAGAAGGATAAGTAGAGATAATTTTGTTTTCAAGAATTAGAAACCTAATAGGACTCTTTCACTCATTAATACCTTAACTAACTATTAAAACTCCCATACATAAAAAAGGCTTATCAAGAGAGAAGCCTTATGAGGTGGCAGAAGGAATGATTTAACCATAAAACATCATAGCTGTAATTTAGGAATTGTTCTTCGGATTCTTATTAAAAGCTGTTATGTTGATAATGTGACAACATGATGAGTTTTCATCTCCAAACTACCCTTATGACAAGTGTTTCCTTTCAGTAATCATCTTCTCTGATACTTTTTGACACTGATATTCTTTGACATTTCCTATGTGGAAAAACCTTGGAAAACTTCTTACCCTTCGGACATTTCCAAAAATTGACTTTGCTACAAAAAATAGAATATTTTAGGTACTTTTGTAGCGAGTTTTCGTAGCATATGAAATCTTGTCTTTTCCTCCATCTCCTTGCCACCTGTGTTGTTGGAATACCTTGAATATACCATGAAACCTTGCAAACAATCAATCTCCCTCCATGATACTTGAAAAAACTGAGTTTTAAGGCAAAAACACAGCTACAGGAATTTTGGTAGCTTTTTTCTGGCTTCAAGCATGAAGCACACTACGAAACTGCCTAAAAAAGGCAGAATTTCCAGTTTATGAATGAACTTGTATTTCCAAATCCTTGATAGATTTTGAAAAAATAGAGGTGGTTTTGTAGATCAGAATGTTTTGAATAAAAACCTCTCTTGTTTTTTTAATTACCATCCCCAGCTATCCAAAATCTGCATTTGAAAAACATATATAGAACCGGAAAATTCTGTTTTCTGAAAATAGGTCCCAGAGACATCTTTGAATCTCCAAACTAGTAGCACCTATGAGAAAAGTGAAAGAGGTTATTTTTCCTTGTTCGGTGCTTGACAATAAACTCTCTCATTATTTCCAAATTCATCTATGTTCATCCATAATCCTCTCTTTAAACTTACTGCTCAAACAATCCAAAAACACAACAATTTCCTTGTTAGCTCCAACAGAAATTCAAACAACTTAAAATGGTGAATGCTTCAGCCAAAATAGGATTCCTCCATGAATAGCTTAAGGTCCATGAGCTCCTATTTAACCACATAACCTCCTTTGTATGCCTTCTCCTTCATGGCCATCTCCCTTTATAGCCAAGCTGCCCTCTTAAACATGTGACACCTATAAAGACAAATTGGACATCAAGTTGCTTTTGGACAGCAAGTTGCTTTGTCACAAAGCTTAAAATTTTCAAGGGTGACACGGTAACAATACATGAAAAGGCTGAAGGGTTAATAACAGAGAGGATCTTGGGTGAAAAAGATGAAATTCTAATATGAGAGGGAAAATGACAAATGGAGTGATGAAGGTGGAATGATGACAAAACCTTATGATTTCACATTTGGATGAATGTCATAACCTAATAGGTGATCTCATCTTTCACCTGTCTAATAAAAAAGTGACACCTCACACCACTTTGGCCCTTTGGCTGAAAAAACACATTTTTGTAGCGAAGATATTTAGGTTTATGATAGATTCACTATGAAACTATTAGGTAGTTTCATAGCGAAATCTGCAGATTTCCTTTGTAAATCGCTACGAAAATATGAAAAACTGAATAGTGGAGTGTTTTGTGATTTAAATGCATGGGTATGAAAAATAGATGATATGAGGCTTGACTTGACTGAAATGACATGATTAGAAGGTGATATTAAACCTTAAGGTAGAAACCAACAAATGCATTTTAGTCAGAGATTTCATGAAAATGTTTTATGAGACTTCATCAACCTAGGTGAAAGAATGCATGACCCAACATGATATAATATGAACCCTATGGTGACCTTATCAAAATTTTTTTTGAAAATTTTGAGTGTGATAACAGAGTTGTTCAACCATTGAACCCAACATATGTAAGAGCATAGTGAAATTCATGGAGGAAATTTTGGAGGAACGTGCCCTATATCAGTTGTATAATCTTACCATTAAAGATCAAGAGGATTATATAAACCGTTTAACAGGCAGTGAGCTAAGTTGGTGTAGTGTCTAATCACTCATGACAGATATAGAACTTACCTTTAAATGCAAAATATTTAAATCATTCATGAGAGATCTAGAATTTATTTGCTAAGAAAACTGATGTTTCTAGAGAGCTTGAAGTTGATGTTGACTCTCTTACTACTAAACAATCTCATTTAAATTCATCTAATCAACTCAATAGAGAAAAGTGCAAATATCAAAGAACAAAAAGATATTGCTACTTTATTGGTGCTTTCAATTCACATACACTTACAAAATAAATACTTTTTAAGCACCTAGATTAACTCATTCATAGGACCATGGGACCCTTCTCAGGGTATTCACAACCCATATTAGAAAATAAAACTTTGGTTTTGTTATTACCTGGCCTCCAAACAAGTATCAATGCAACTTCCCATGTTGTTGTCTCTGGTCTTAAAGTGGTTTGTTATGGGTTATGGTATGCCCCAAGAGATTCTAAAGAGGCAATTTTCTTTTCTCAAGCACTAAGAAACCGTATTGAGAGAGAGTTTAACTTTAGAGGGATTTTGTACATGAGATTTGGATACATATTTGTTAAATGTTGATCCTTTGGAAATACCGATATACAATTCAGGAAACCATTATCTACTTGTGAGTTTATTTTTTCAGCTAGTGAGGAGGCTATTTTTGTACATGTTCTCGTATCTAGCAAGAGGTTTAGACCACTTTCAAGTAATTATGTGGAAGGATTCTTTAAGATACATGTTACTCACAGGGGCCTTCAATGTTGAATCCTCCTCTCCTCCTCTGATCTCCTTCCCCATTTCGCCTTCAAGGTTTTCTCAGCAAGGAATCAACTTCACTTGTAGGGTTTTTTCGATAGGGACTAATTAAGTCTAGAGATAAATACCTCACCTTGCGGTTGATATTTGTGTTTATTACTCCCCACCCTAGTGTAACTTTTATGCTACACATCGTCACATGGAGAAAAGGGAAAACACCAATGAACACTTAGGAGACTAAAGGCATATAAATAAACCTTCCAAGGTTGGGGTGGTTACTTAAATATCCTTCCCCATTTCTCCTTCAGGGTCTTTTGGGCGGGGATGAATTAATTCAGGGCCCATGGGGTCGAATAAGACATATGAAAAACAATGAATAAAATGAATAATGCATATATAAATAATCGAAGACAAATTACTTCAGGGGTGATAGGTTCGAATGAGACAAATGTAAAACATTGAATAAAATGAGTAGTGTATTACGTATAAAATAAATAGTGTATATATTTTATTTTTATTTTTTAAATAAAAAATAATTTTATTACAAAATAAATAATATAAATAGGAAAAAAATTAAGAATAAAAGGATCAAAATTATTTTCACTCATAATTTTATTAACCATGTTAATTATTTATATATTATTTACAAGTTGTAGAATACATTGTAAATAAGTTAAAAAATGAAATACAGATAAGACCCAAATCACCATACATATTAACATTTGATAACTAAAGCAATAGTATCTCAAAGAAAACATGTGATCGTCATGAGGCTTAAGTGAGTCCTTTTAAGTAGTTTCTAGCAAGAACAAATGTCAATTGATTATATTTATGTATTTCTATAAAGCAAGTATTAAGATACAGATCCAATAATCCAAATGTGTTTATGCATTTGTCCATAATATTTGGATAAGAAAATTTTAGTATAAAGTTTGAATTTAGGGTGGAAATCCCAAGTTGTCAATGTAGAGCTTAATAAATGCGTTGAAAAATAACTAAATGATAGTAAAGAGGTTACATTCTTCATCATTTGTAAAGTCATCATTGCACAAAAGTATGATGAAATAGAAAATCATGATACGTCCATAGACATATAAAAATTAAATCTTAGGTGGGGAAATGAATACGGTAAATGTTGAAAATTAAATCTTAGTGGAGAAATCACTATGGTAAATGTTAATGATCATTTGGAACCAAATATAGAATTTTTGATATCAGAGAGTGAAGTGTATAGGATGTCTAGAAGGTGATGTGACATAAGAGAGTTGGGAGTGAGAGTTCCAAATCATATAGTGCATGTGTGTTTGGGTGGGAATTAAGCCTATGGAAATTAATCTATAAAAATGTATGATGAATATAATTTTTCTAGGTTTATGCAATGAATAAGAGAACAAAGAGAGAATACAAGCTATAATGGTGGAGGATAGACCTCAAGGCACCTATTGAGTCAAAAAAATGTCCAAGTGGGCATGGAAACAAAATAAGTAGAAACAAGGAATAGGATATATAAGGTTGAAGAGAAGCTTAAAAAATACTTAACATTGTGATGAATGAAATGAAACATGTTTGGAATAATTGTTTCAAATATAATAAGAAAATAATAATAACTCAAATCATATTGCTCATTTTATCCGCTTGGTGAAAAGTCGTTTTAGAAAATAATAATAATTCAAAACATATTACTAACTTATAAACGTTACCAAAAACACTTTTATACATTTTGCAATGGATTTATAATTATTTTCTTAATTAATTATATAAAATTCAAGAATAAAGAAAAGTTGATGAAATATTAATAATTAATTTAAACATAGTTTGAGGGTCCAAAGTATGCAACTAAATCCTATTTGATGTAGCTATAAATCTACAAATGCATCCTCAAGAGAGGGATGATGTTGGCGATATGCCCTTATTGGTGCGTACATCCTCATGTTATATTTAAAAATTAAAGAGTTGAAACTTGTGTATTTTTCTCTCTTTGTATTCTCTATGTCTTACACAAATAAATATTTAATAGTTTTTCTTGTACCTTAAAATTGTAATGTTATGTTTTTTCCCTATTTTTATTTATAAATATAGATGCTAACATATCTTACATGTGTATGTATTTATTTATAACTCAAACTTTATATACATTACAAATTTCTCATTATTAAATTATATAATTATACTTCAAATATTTTTAACAAATATAACAAAAGTACTTACATACCCATATAAATGTAATAAATTATTTTAAAATAAAAAATTAAATATAATTTTAATAAAATATCATAAGAAATTTTATTTCAAGGCCACATTATATATATATATATATGACAATACATGTTCAAAACATTGTGGTAGCTAGAAGAAGAGTTAAAAATATAATGATGTTGGTAGTAGAGAAACAAATATATCTGTCCACACAAATCATTAACTCATCAATAACAAAAAAATATTATCATTTGTTAGCACTATGCTGCATAATCAATCAATTATAAAGATGTTTTTAACATCTAAACATTAGTTTAGTCAATTTTCTAAAAATCATTAGGAGACCCCCTTGTGGGAACTTTGTTGTTACTTTCCATGATATATAAGAGCCCACAATTTATAGAGGCTCGACATGATGACAAAGATTTTGAGATATTTTATGCCTTAGCTGTTGTACGAATTTGGGAACCTAGAAGGGCGTCCTTAAACTTAAGGGATTATTTGAAGGTTTTGGATCATTACATTCGTGAAGCATATCATCCTAGAAAATTTTTCACTCATTACCTTGACCTTAGGCATACCTACCTCGTGACTTGTACCTCAACCCTAGGTTTCGTGTAGCTTAAATATCAAGGGGTCTTTCATGGAAATATTTTAAGCCTATTCCCAGGGCTTGTGACTTAAGTGTATATTTCCACCAAATGAACTATCCTTTCCCTTCTTTAAAACTTGTCCAAGACTGACCTATCGCAAGTAAGGAATACGGGGACTCCTTATGTCAGTGAATTTCCGAGAAGAGATGGGTACTTACGTTATGGTGACACTGGGCCATATTCCCAAATTGTTGTTGTGCATCCAAACATTGGCTTATTCCCTAGGCTTGCTAGTTTTTGAAACAATAGGCCCCATTCACAAGTCACTTTATGAGGGGTCAAGGCATGATTTCAATTAATAATGAGTAAATTAAAATCCTTGGAAATTATTAGACAAACCAAAGTTAAAATTGGAAATGATAGTATAAACGTAAATGAGCTTCTCTCTATTTTAATAATAATATATTTTGTACTGAACAAGGCCAACCGTGTGAAGGTGGAAGCTCATATGGCCTCTCCCCCCCCCCCCCCCTCACATCACTTCTCAATTCCCCAATATCCAATATATCTACTATAATATATTTGAAAGAAACACAGTAACACTCAAAAATAAAAACTAGGACAATAAAAACGTAAGGTGAACAAAAGAGAAGAAACCAAATGAAAACATATAAATACATACCTCGTAATTTTCAACCTTTTGATATCATTGCTCATCCAACTCATCACCTGTATCATCTAGTTCAGAATCCATTTGCAAAGGATTCATCATATTAACATCATCATCATCATCTATATCATCATCTGGACCACACTCTTCTACATTTGGTTCAACTTCTTCAAGTTCTTTGTCTGACACAATGTCAATATCATGTAGTTCATCCAAATTAGCATTGTATTAATTAAAATATATTCCTTGAACTTCTTCGATGTATTCATATTAAAATGCATGAACCCCCTACTCCTCTACATCATTTTCTTCTTCAATTTAATCTTCTTCCACTAACTTATACTTTACAGGCCTTCCTATGGGATCATAAATAACAACATATGACCAATCCAATTTACGTGGAACATCTACGTAAAATACCTATTCAGATTGGCTTGGAAGAACATATGGCTCTAATCATGGCTCAACGTTCCTTGTATCAACCATAGTAAATTTGTTATCATGATTAATAACAGTTCTATCAGGGTCACGTTCATGAATTCATAGCCTGAACCATTTGACATCGAACACAAATGAATTGAAGGATTTAAAGTCACATTCAAGTATGTCATGTTGATACCCATAATATTGATTTTCAGAGACTTATGGATGTGTGTCACCGCCAGAGGTAACTTTGATAACCTAAAAAACTACAATTATCTCACTATCAGAAGTTTTCATCTTTTCATTCAACCTTTTGATGTGAAATTTGCAACCATTGTGCCACATTTTGTTGTGGTGTTTCAACTGCAATATGTCAAACACATAAAATATGCATTTTCAATTGATAAGTATATTTATACTTAGAAATCTTGTAAATTAAGAAAAAATATGCCATATGCATCGATATAATTGTAAAAAAAACTTAGTATGAGTGAATATGATTTCCTGATAATATTTTAAACCATCTTCTAAATCAATTTCCCTCTATGTAAGGTTGGTATCTCCACTACGTTGAGATTATTTGACTAGTGTTGACACACCATACCATGATAATCTACCATTATTAACTTGTTTGCATCGTTTAATCCATACCTTCATTTATCTAGATTTTTGGGGGAGGCCCCCAATATCTAAAAAATTGAAATGGATCTTAGGGGGGAGGCCCCCAAGACTTAGAAAAAAAAGGAGAGAACACACAGTAAATAAAACCACAAAGAAACTTTTTTTATTAAAATAGAGAATAATTGTAAAAGCTACATTATGATGGACAATATGTCCTTTTACAAAATGTGACTGGTTACTTATAGTATATTTTTAGTTACAATACCACGGGTAAATTCTATGGGTGGGTAAATACCATGGGTAAATTCCACTTAAAATACCATGGGTGGATTCCACTTACAATAAAATGGGTAGATTCCATGGGTGGATGAATACCATGGGTGGATAAATACCATGGGTGGATAAATACCATGGGTGAATGAATACCATGGGTAGATGCCACTTTCCATTTAGATCATTCTTCCCTCCTTAAGAAGAAATGGTCCCCATTGTGTGTAGTTACCTCCTAAGAAGCATTTATTGAATATGAACGATAAGGGTTTTGTGTGGTTAACCCATAACCTTGATGAATGAAGATCTGAGGATATAGATACCATGTAATGCTTGTGACCAAATGTGATACTGACAGTGTGCGGCCTAGAAAATGGAATTTGAAGAAGTGTGGGTTTGGGGATGACCAATAACCATGAAAAACTAAGAGCCGAGGATAGAGATACCCTATAATGCTTGAAACCAATTGTGATACTAACAATGTCCGACCTATCAAATGGACTTCGATGAAAAGGATTTTGTGCAGCTAACCCATAATTGTGATGTTGACTGTTGATGAAGTAGTAGGTTCCTACATAGCTTGGGGTGGGAGGGAACCTCTCCAAAGAACCAAAGTTGGATGCTGCTATGCTGGAATTGATGAATGTAAAGCAGGTGCCTACTAAAGCGGGGTGGGAGGACACATGTCCAAAGGGAAACTGCTCCGAATGCTGCTCCAGATATAAAAAATAATTTAAAATGGGAATAACTCGGTCAATATAACTCACAATATTTATTATAACTGGTTTTTGGAAATAGAATTACCATTATGTGTCTTCCCATGTGATTTAAATCCCTATCTGGACACTTTTGGAAACTCAGATTCGCACTGCAATTGTCTCACCATCACAAAAGTTCAAAAAATAATTGATTTTAAATCAACGATATCTCCCTCATCCAAACTCTGATTCGACCATTTTTTTTTTAATTGGGTGACTTTTCAAGAGGAGCTCATATATGTAATATGTTTTCTGAAATCCTGTATGAAAAATGCAAAAAACAATATGAGAGCCATCGTCCACAAATTTCAGTCAGAATTTTTTTGCAACACAACTGATTTTAAATCAGCGACACCTCCCTCATCTAGACTCCGATTGGACCGATTATTTTTTTGAATTTGGGTATTGTTTTGCAAGGAATCCATATCTGTTATTTTTTTTTTAATAAATTTTGCACTAAAAGTTTTTGATCTAATTTGCAAACTCATTTCCCAAAAGATTCTTGAAAAAAATGAAAAAAAAAATTCTTCCTACTTTTCCCAAGAAAGTGCTTTGTGGAGGTCGTAGCATGTGCATGGAGTTTTTTAAATATTGGTGCAAAAGTTTGATGCTAAAATATGCGTAAAATCATCATTCCCATGGAGCCGTAACCTGAATCTGATATGACTTATCTAGATCTTAGGGGGAGGCCACCAAGATCTAAAAAATTGAAATGAATCTTGGCTAGGGGAGGCCCCCAAGGCCTGAAAAATTGAAATGACAGAAAAAAAGGAGAGGACACAGTAAGTAAAACAACAAAGAAACTTTTTTTTATTAAAATAGAGAATAATTGTAAAAGCTACATTGTGACGAACAATTTTTCCTTTTACAAAATGTGACTTGCTACTTATACTATTTTTTTTAGTTGCAAAACCATGGGTAAATTCAATGGGGGGATAAATACCATAGGTGAATGAATACCATGGGTAGATGCCACTTTCTATTTAGATCATTTATCCAATCAATATTGTTCACAATGTATAAATGTATTTCACCCCACTCTCGATCGACTGTATTAAAATAAAACAATTCACATATATATAACTAGCAATTGCACCAAGTGTTGCAAAGGAAACGCCGTAAGGAAATAACATATAATAATAATTATAATACGAATTAATGATTTTTTGACAATGCTTGAAAGACAAAAAGGTGTCAACAAAAGGCAAGGACCATGTTACAATGAAATATTACTGCTTCCATGATCCTTACAAATCATTAAGCCTGTGTTGAAGTTAAATACTGCTTCCTTGATCCTTACAAATCGTTAGGCCTATGTTGAAGTTAAATACCTTGTCCGATTATGCCAACATGAATGTCTTGTAAATAAATAAATAGATTGTGATTTTCTACCTTTCAAATGAAGGGTTGTTTTAGTAAAATACCACCATATTTCTTCTTGATCACTTCCTCTTGCTATAGAAAAGTTTAATTAGTACAAAATAATTTTTTTATAGTTTGAAACATGTGTCTATAAAGGACTATAATACATTTTTAAATAAATTTTTAATTTCTATGTGAATTAAGATCTACCCTTAAAACTGCACATATCTCCAATAAGGAAATTGAACCAAAGAATAACATAAAATATAACTCTTCTTGAGAAAATTATTTATGTTTCTCCTTTGATTGTTGACTCAACTATGTATTATTTCCTTCATGATCCTTGAAACTATTCAAAAGATCATGTTTTTCTTTACCACTAATCTCCTTGGTATCTGCCATGTTCGATCATTTAACAACATTTAAACCAGTTTATCTTGAAAATAAAGCAAGTGTGGTCCATAAACACTAAAAATGAAAACACTAGTTTTTTACATCAAAAGACCACACCTCACCTTGGTTTGAAAATAATGGCCCCATAATTTATGAAGAACTGAAGAAAAATTAAGATCTAATCATTTTCTATTTTGAATTCATGTTTAACTTACAATCATGCTTTGTTTTAGGTATCAATAGATTTAATATATTTCATGTTACAATCATGCATGTTGTTTTATTTATTTATTTTTTGGATTAAAAAAAAATTATTTTCTTCATCCACTCCCTACCTCATGTTGTAGCATAAAAGAGGTGGTTGAGATTCCACATAAATTATTCCCATTAAATATTAGTAACAATAACTTTAATAATATTTTATACACTAATCTACTTGTTTGCATCAAATATATTCATCATAAATCTCAGTGGTATGTTTATTTAATATTAGAAATGTCAAATTTTATCTTAAAAACCAATCAAGAAAAAAATCACATAATTTCATATATCAATATTATTAAACATTTACACAAATGTTAAACAATTAAATATAAAATAAATGTTCTATTTAAATGATTAACTAGTTTCCTAAGACATTATTTTTAGTTAACCAATAATTTCAATATTTATTTTGTGAATACTATTAACAATCAATATCATTTTATTTAAATTTATTATTATTATAACAATTATTACTACATTTCATAACACATTATATCTATTTTTTTAAAGAGAAAAATAATAATAATAATACAACCTCATAACTAATCACAATCACAAAGAACATATTTAGCATTTAGGAACATAACCTAATTCCTTGAAAAGAATTATTAATTTTACTCATATATATACATTTTAAAAATAATATTATAATTTAACAATATAACAATCAATACCATTTTATTTAAATATATTATTATTATAACAATTATTACTACATTTCATAACACATTATATCTATTTTTTTTAAAAGCAAAATAATAATAATAATACAACCTCATAACTAATCACAATCACAATCACAAAAAACATATTTAGCATTTAGGAACATAACCCAATTCCTTAAAAAGAATTATTAATTTTACTCATATATACATTTAAAAATAATATTATAATTTACAGACTAATATTATAATTTACAAATCACTTTAAAAACTACCTTTATTTCTAAATTTTATTGTCATAACACATTAATTTGTAACTAATCATCAAATGTATATTTGTCTTCTTTGTAATTTATAAATGTACATTAAATGAATGTAATTATTATTTGTATTAGTAAAATAATATTAATTAAAAACAAGCATGACAAATTATGATTGTTAAATGTATATTTCATTATGGTGCTTTTTTTAAATGTATATTTAATTATGGTGTTTACAAAAAGTTCATGATCATTATTATTTATGTTATTCTAATAATGTTTTGTATAATTATAATTATTTGTGATATATTTTTAAAATGTTATTATCATATCATCTTTATATATATTTTTAAATTATTTATATTTTTGAAAAATATATTAACTGATAATACTGGAGTATATAATGAATGATTATACTTAAAAAAGAAATATAATCATAGTTACTTGTGATATTATTATTATTTGTAATGTTAAAATATGTATTATTTAAAAGAGATTATAAAATAGTGATTTTTCAATATAATGAGAAAAAATATAATTGGTTTATCCACTTTAAAAACTCAATTTTATTTTATTAAAAATTCATAAAACAAGATGATGCGACATGCAAAATTTCATAATTCGGATGTTTTACCATGCAAAAAATATGACCTTACTAACTCACACTAACTTTTAACATTGTTTCAACGAGCAACAAAAATTGGTTTTTGAAACGTAGGATTTGTTTTTTTGAAAACGTCAAGAAATTCATCTCCTCTGTGAACTTTGTTTTTCAACTCCCGTTAAAGTAAAGTAGTCAAACTCATTAAACTATGTAAAATGCTTAAATTATAGTCCAACAACCAATAGAACAACACAATAAAGTGATTTCTGTTATTATTCTGATTTATGTTATTATTCTTCACTGTCAGCAGGCAGACATGTCGTGCACAATATTTAGCTGTTGTATTCCAACTCATCTCTGTGCACTTGAAGCTTTTCAATAACCAAATCTTTATCGAAAATATAATAGGATTTTCAATAACCAAATCTTTACCGAAAAAATAATAGCGAATATTTTTTTGGACAAATATAGTTGATTGTGCTTTATAGAAAAAGGTTGACGTTTAATAACCAAATTTTTACCGAAAAAATAATAGCGAAGTTTTTTTGGACAAATATAGTTGATTCTGCTATAAAGAAAAAGGTTGACGTTTAATAACCAAATCTTTATCGAAAAAATAATAACGAAGATTTTTTGGACAAATATAGTTGATTATGCTTTAAAGAAAAAGGCTGATGTTGTATTTAAAATTCCAATAGAGAGAGCCAGTGAAAAATTGTTAAGAAGTCTCCAAATTACTTCAATATTATGCTATCAAAACTATGAATAAATACACCCGATTTCTCTTGAAATGACTAAAACAAAAAAGTGGTGAAAATTTAAGCATGGAGAAAATTACAATATACACTGGTTAAAGACGTTTCCAGATCACTAAAATGCTCATTAAGAAGCTGAGAAAATATATAAATACCAAACCGGTTTGTATGAATTGGTTATTGGTTGGGATTCATTAAACTACCTCCTTTGGTCCCATCCCGTCAAACCGGTTAAATCAAGGAAGCGGTATGATTCATTGAATCGCTTTCTTCCATCCGCTCGCTTGATGAACTATCACAGGAACCCAAAAGCTTGCACAATCTTCTTACACCTGATTTCTGTCTTGCAGACACCTTGTGCTGCCAACATCTACTCACCGTCAGGTGCCAGGGTCAGCGATACCTCCTAGCTCGCTAGTGCACACAAACTCTCATCTCAGTTTCTTCTAAATCGAATTTTCAGAACAGGCTTAACTGCAGAGAAAGGATAAAAGAAAATTGCATCCACGCACAAAGGCTGATTAACTCAGAGTTCAAATTATTGTGAAAATGTATCGGCCTGGCGTAGAGGCTCATTAACTCAGAGTTTTAGTTTCTGTGAAAATATATCGTTCTATTTCTTTGAAAATATATCAGTCTGGCGTAGAGCTACCGAACTAATTGTAACTGAATTAATTGTAACCGATTAATACTGATTTTCAATCCGATGGCCTAAATTATTTGTATCATCTAACATCTAAATCAAAGGCATATAAAAAGACAAGTGGCATGGGAGGAGAGTTATTTTCAAATAATAACGTCTTACGGCGTAATTAGTTACGATATACAGGAAGAATAAAATTTAAATAGGTACGATATACATAAAAACAAAAAATTCAAATGTACTATAAATCTCCATTATCTACTTACATCTCACTTTCCTCATTCTACCTTTCCCTAATAGGTGCTCCCCTTCAAATTTGTTCATGGAGTTGACATCCCAAAGGAAATCAAATACATTAATACTTTTTCCAATTCGAGGAGTAAATTTATGAATATAAACCATGGTTTGATATACCATAGATCCATCTACTATAGAACCCTCAAGATGTGCTCTTTATTTGACCAAAGCCTTCAATGATTTCAAGAGCCTCTCAACCATCTACATTGATCTTGTGCGTACAAGTACACACTTTTTAATCTCCTCGACTTGGTGTATGAGGAAGTGTTCTTGTGCATTGAAAAATGCTGGAGGTATATACTTTTTCATTTCACACATTAGACAAGGAATTTGTTTCCTCCAATACTTTATATCTTCTTTATCGATTTATTTAGATGACAACCATATACAAATGAAGCAATCAAATCACAAGTTTTAACAAAAATGTATATAGGACATGATGACAAGTAAAACACAAGAAGTCAAATATAATTTATACAACAATTTATTGAAAAGATACACTTTGCACATAAATGTCCACTTACATCATGTATTTTCCAAGATCATATATAACTTGTTTGACATTGTTGTCAAAGTTTTCTGGGAGAGATAGAGGTAGAACATACTGTAACAAAAATATTGGTTACTTATTATTTATTATTAGTAGGAAAAGAAATACTAATTAACAAGATGTTTCACTAATGTATAAATATATACACTAGAGTAATTACCTTAATGAACATATTCCAATCATGAGTTTTTACCCCACCTAATTCACCTTTCATTGTTAGGATATTCTTTATGTTTGAAGAAAATCCAGTTGGAATTTTTTTTTTCAACAACCTCTTTAACATCCTTGCTTTGATACTAAGTAAATAACCATGTAAGGGCGCTTATATTTTGGCCGTCTCCATTGCTATTTGAATGAGTCGCACTTTGCAATGCATGATTAGCCTCCTTAATGTCATTACAAATATTGACATTTTTTTTTATCTCTCATTCCATCTAAGATTCACCATAAGGTCTCTGTTACATTCTTCCCAATGTGCATTCTATCAAAACAATGAACTATTTCTAGGTGCTCATAGTAGGGTTATTTATTGAATTGCTCAAGATAATTTTTCATTTCTCATGGAAGTGTCTTGTTATTAATGCCTTGATGACCTACAATGTGAATCATAGTTAACAATATTATAACAAAAATAGAATCTGTCAATTAGTACAATGAAGAAAATGCCATAAAAATATAAAATAATCCAAACATATCATGTATATTGATACATAGGCAGTTCGATCCATACCTTGAGATACTCTATTATATTGCAAATTCTATGCAAGAAGTGTCATTGTCTATGGTATTAATCTAGTCTCTTTTTCCCCATTGAAAATGTGTTTTTCAATACTTCGATACCTATGGTTCTTAGAAAGGTAGTGCCTATACTCATCAAACACCTCCTTTCCTAAGCTTCTTAAATGATGAGATTTTATCTTAGGACCACAAATTGGACAAGAAAAGTTACTCTTGTTTGAAAACCCACAAGAGATGAAATAGTTTTTATATCAATTATTTTAAGGATTTACAATGAAAGAACTATTTAAAAAACATATGTAACATACCTTAATTTCAAAATCATTTTTTGTTGTTGTTGAAATATCTAAAAATGTCTTACTCTCAACCTTACTCTCAACCTCTTAAAAATTCAATCTATTCCTTACTCTAGGATTCACTTAGAAATATAATGAGGTTCTTAACATCCCCTTTTAACTAGTTATATACTAATTCCATCTACAAACTAAATTTATTTTCTTAAACTCTAACTCTTTCATTATGACTTATATATCTAAGACATAATTGGGTTATTTACTTGCCCATACCATTTTTTTACATATAATTTATTTTATACTGAACTATTGGTAAAACCTTACCTCTTTCCAACCTTAGTCTTATAATATAATAATCAATGCTCAAGGTTTTGGTCACAAGTTTGGTTTTCCCTTTTGTGTATGACTATATTCATCCATACCTTATTTGGGAAACATGATTTTTTATCCATTCCACTAATTTTTTTTCCAAGGTTATGTGAATGAAACATATGGGGGGCCCCACGATCTCTCCACGCGACATTCCAAACAGGATTCCACCTTAGGGAGTTCACATGGCTATCACGTGTCATGTGAGTGAACGATTGAGATTTTCTTGGCTCTATCTAAAGGTTGAAAATTATAGGGTTTGGAAGATTAAAGTAAACTACCCTTTCCTTCCAGTAATTCACCTTCTACTGCGCTCACCCTATTATGCAACTGGTTCTACATTCACTCAACCTCGTTTTATTTTCAGAACTCTATATCTTCCTTTTGATGGTAAATGTAATGATCTAACTTGTTATGGCATTAGGCCATAATTACAATTCCGACTACATGGACATGGTCATTTCCCACACGCTTATGTCTAAATTCGTTGATCCATTTTTATTTCGCATAGAAATCCTTGTCATTTGTTACTATTCATAATTCTTGTTTTGCAAGACATTGGTTTTAATGACTGGTAATAATATGTTTCCATGACGGGTGAATTTCAGGATTGGAATCTTTCAACACCTTCATTAACTTATTGGATCTGGACTACAACTTTTCTTCCATCCTTTCGATGCCAAATTTTTATATCATCTCGATATTTCTCTCTTCACAGGTTTGCGGTGGTCATTTTAGAAATGCATGGGTGGATTAGGTGTACGCCCTTAGTCTCTCTATTCAGACTCTTTTCTAATATCTTTGGATATTGTAATGCTTTATGGGTAGTCAATAGATTCCCTACTTGAAGCTATGAATAAAAAAATTCCTCATTATAAGGTCCACTTGAAATGGTAGTGTCTTATTGCTTCCTCAAATTTTATTTATGAAAGTATATATACATATGTGCTCAATTTTGAATGAAAACTACAATATTTCAATTTTGCAAATTCTCTTATTTTCTTATCATAATCATTTTGGGCCATTAATTTGTCATTGAAGACATGGATATCTGGCAGGCCTCTCTGCCTTAAAACTGTGTATTTTGCTAAAAACTTGGTGATTGAAATGTTCATGGAATCACATTCGTCCTCCAAAATATTCATTAGATTCCTTTTTGTTAGAACCTTTTTAATATGAAGTATAGTTTCTGTTCTATCCTGTATGTGTATTTCTTCTAATGCAGCTTTGTTTTTGCTATTTAGGAAGGTGATGAGTTTTAATGCTTGTGCTGGTTTATTTGCCAGCTCATCTTTAGTCCTTTGGATTTCTACTTGAGCTGCTAGAAGTAGGTCTCTCTGTTCATATATGATCTGAATTGATGGCCACTGAAGATGTATAACTTCATTGATGTTTTCCCAAAGATGATCCTTGATGTAAGAAATCTGTTCAGTAAATGTTAACTCTTTTTGTAAATTATTTATTCTTTCTTCAAGTCTTATAACTCTCTGCTCATGTCCTTTAGATGTTATTAATGCAGTTTTGTTGGAAGCCTCAAGACTTTGAATTGACTTTTTCAAACTGTTAATTTCATTATTTTTTAGAGACATCTCCTCCATTTCTTTGACTATCTGCCTTGCTTCATTTGTATGCTGTAACTGTGATGTTGAATATTCTGTATTGGAGGGAGTAGATGATTGCACTGACACTGCAGTTGCCACTGGCACTTTTGGTGCTAACTTTTCTCCCAGTGTAGAAGGAACAACAATAGTAATAATAGGTATGACTGTAGGAATGGTGCAAGTATCAGTTTCCTTCACAGTTTCTTTTTCGTTTATAAGTATTTCCATTTGAATTTCCATATCTTTGATTTGGGCAGTTAGCTTTATGATCAACTGCATCATATCCTCTTTTTCTTTCTGTTCTTGAAGTATCTCCTTACTCTGTGGGTGCTTACTTTGAGGAAGTTTTAACTGTTTCCTTAAAGCAGCAATATCATCATTTTTCTTCTTGATCAATACTTCAACAACTTGCACATTTGATGGGTCAACTCCTATTTGTAAAATCAAATCTTCTAAGGCTTTGATCCTTAGATATTTTACATAGAGTGAGGCCTTGTATAACTTCATCTGATCTTGTAAGTTGAAGACTATATTTTGTAAATTTACCGCACTCATGGTATTTGTTACTACTATTGAATAAAGCATTTTTGAATTGTGCCTGTGAAATTCAATCTGGTCAAGTTCATGAATACTTTCAGCATCTATTTCAAATTTTGTCTTCTTATAATTAGCCACTATTTTTGAGGTTGAAGTGGTGGGTTATAAGAAATCATCATCATCTTGTTGGTGGCATAATCATATGCTGAAAGTAATCTGTTCTGATTACCTGACTTCTGTTTTAAGAATTGAGAGTAAATTTCACTTTTTATCTCTTCATTCTTTTGCTTGATCTGTTTATATCTATCTTTAATGTCCAAGTCTTTTTCATCTGCTATTTTAGAAGAAGAAGAAGCTTTCATATTAACCTGCTTTTCAATCATCTGGTTGTTTGGTTCTTTAGCTGCTGCTTGTTCCTTTTCAATCTATGTCAAAATCTCATTAACTATTACTGTGGCCTCATTGTTCACCTGCTGATCATTATTTGTTTCTTGGCCATTTATATCATGAATTTCAATCACTTTATCTTTCCCTATGGAACTGAATTTGAGCCTTTTATTGTAGATCAACTTGAATTTAGTCTCTGTGGTTGTTTCTGCTGCGTAGGCTCCCTCATCTCTGCTTCTTTTGTTTGAAGATTCTGGCTGTTTTGATGCTACCATGGAGAGTATGGTATCCATATTTTGTGTTGGCTCTACATTGATGACTGTATCTATCAATGTGTTCTCTACCCATTCTATCTGATTTGCAAATTTCTCAATATTAGGCTTGGGTTCATGTATGAAAGGAGGTAGCTTACATGTAACCCTTATACTGCTGAGAAGACCTTGAGGGTCATAATTCCAAGGGAAAAATTTCTGAAATTTTAGCTTTAACAATATTTTGTCTATCTCTTTATCAGCTTCTCTGTTATTCACAATGAAAGGACCAATCTGATTTTTCAGTTTGAATTGAGTTTTCTTCTTGGAGGCCAAGAAATTGATGGCATCAGCATTCAAAACCTGTCTCAAATACTCTAAAGCAAAGACTCTGATAGTCAAAAACTTAGCTAATCTGTATGGAAGTAGATTGGTTCCAAAGATTCTCAATTTAGTGTGTTTCTCATACAAGTACCAATCTCACATTTTGCATTGTTCTGATAGTTGTAATATCCTCTTCATCTCTTCACTTACTCTAGGCTGTTCTGATTTCTGTAGCAAATTCATAGCTCGCCTAATGAACAAATCTATAAAACCTGTGTAGTTGTATTCACTTCCTTCCTTTCTCAATACTGATGTCCAAAAGACAACTGATAGAGGCTAGCCCTCTACATTCATTTTCTGTAATGCTATTGGAAAGTGATCAGTTTGTGAGAATAAGAACAAGTGAAATATATATGAAGAATATATGAATACCCCTTAAGTGGGAAACTTGGTCAACTGATGATGGATAAAATCAACTATAAACCTGGCATAGTAAAAAATCATAGTAGGAGGTTGACCAGGAGACAAAGTGGATAAAAAGCCAAGGATGGATTTGTCAGTGAATTCATTAGTGAAGTAAACTAATGTGAAAGATAACATTGAAATCACATGTCTTGAACCCTCAGGAAACTTGGAAGTGGAATAGGGAGGATTCAGCTTTGGAATGTCCACATGAGCTGGCATAAAATTATGAAAAATCATAAATCTCTTCGGGAAATCCAATCCCAAATATAACTGAGTCAATGCTTCAATGAATAGGGGAACTGCCCTAGGGACAAACTGTAGTTGCAACATTTCATTTATAGACTCTGCAGTGATAGAAAATACAATCTCCCTATCAGCATTCACAATTTCTCTTTGGTCTGGAACATAGTATTTTTGGCACATTCTTACCAGGTCTTGACCAGGGTGTGTTACTAGGATCACATATTTGGGTAAATTTGTATCCCAGATAGGCATGTCATCTTTATCTAGGAAATTTTCATAACACCAATTGTGAACTTCTAAAAAGTTGAATTCTATCACAGGGTTTACAATTTTATAATCCACATCAGTCAAGGGGATGATTTCTTCAGTAGATACTGGTGGCCGAAGGGGATCGACAGACACAGTAGTTTTTGCAGTGAGTGCAGGGGTGGATTTTGGGGCTTTTTCTGCTTCAGACTTAGGAGGTTTGGATCCTTCGGGTTTAACAGGCCTAAAGCCTCCAACTTTAGGTGTCATTTGTTTCTTGGTCATTTCTAAATAACTAAAGCAAGATTAAACAGTTTGCAATATTTAATTTTTCTTAAACAAAGGGATTTTGAGCAATTCTTGTGAAATTAGGAATCTGGGATCTGTTCAACAGGTTTAAGACATAAAACACAGGTTTTCTGAATGAATAGGGCTGCAAAAAGAGATTTTTTAGACAATCTGTAGGTTTAAAGATCTTTTCAAGCCATGGAAGTGATTTACAGGAATTAAAAATTGAGGATCCGGCTTAAAAAAAGGCTTTTGAGACAATAGCAGTTTCTGGGGAAATTTTGCAAGAGTTTGCCCTGATTTTGAGTGTTTTAGGGAAAATTTATATGAATAATTTCTCTTAATTCAGATTTATTTTAGTCATAAGGACTTCAATTTTGGATTTGCAGGCTTGAATAGTCGAAGAATACCTTAACTGTAGGTATTTTGACAGTTGGACAGGCTTTGAAATGCTTTCGTGGTTGAACTTGAGCTTATTTTGAGTTGCTGGAGCTGAGAAGGTGTTAATGGTCTTTAAAGAGGGTTTTTAGCTGCAAAATCGGAACTTTCAGGCACAAAATCGACACACAGAGGTTTAAAATCAGGCTCGGGAAGCTTAAAAGGGCTTAGCGGAGCTTTTTTAATAGTCGGGATGCAAATACAATAATAAGATTCTTTACAAAGATTTTAATGTTTATACATAAATCTTTAACAAATGTCATAAATGTTGGTCAAATCATCAGTGGGAGAGTTTTAGATTTTTTTTGAATGCAAAAAACCGGAAGTTGTTTTCGCGTTGGATTTGGGTTGTAAGCAGTTTTTGGAAAAATGAACGCGACGCAATAAGAACGCGACACGTCACAAGAGTAGTTTTCTGAAAACATCCAATTTCGCGTAGATTTTGGCTTGGGATCATCGTTTGTTTTGCGGGCGCGAAGTGCATCGTCCACTGTTAGATTCGATAGGTGGGAGCGAACGATTGGGATGTGTTGGGAAGATGTGGGGAAAAGGTAAGGTGGGACCGGGCGGCTTATGCTATGACACATTTGGTTAATCAATGTAATAAAATTTATATAATATGATTTATAATCAAAATTATATTACAAAGAGCTTATGTATTGTGCGGGTTTATGAAATGTTATATAGTTATAACAAAGGTTTTGTGTATAGACAGGGTCAACACATGATTTGGAAATGGGTCAAGTGGTGGTGTATATATAAAAAAAGTTTATATATATGGTCAAAAATGTGCGCGAGGCAGGTTATATGGCTCTAACCATAGGTTAAGCTATGCAAAGCGTGAGGCTATTGCATATTTTTAGAAATAATGCTTGGGAAAGACCGATGCGAAATGTGTTATAAACCTTTAGTTTATTCGAAATAAACCTTGGGTTAAAACGAGATAGGTGATATGGTAAATCTATTCTCTTTTGAAAGTTTTTTTATATTTTTATTATATAGTTTTAGACCATGGAGGGGTCCAATAACCATATGGGGTGGGATTATTTACATAATGTTAGTTTTATGCCAAAGGGGATATAATTGGGGTTTTTTTATTTAAACATGTGGATAATTAAATTTGGCAAAAAAACTTAAAATAGTGGGTTTTTTGGGGATAATTAGATAAAAGGGGTTATAATAATAGGATAAGGTTTGTTTATAGGGATTTAATATATAAATTAGAAGTCAATATAACAAGGGAAAAGGTAATACATCAAAAATACAATTGTATGACTAAGTAAAGTGAAAATATTAAAGCAAAGCTTTTATCATTTATAATTTCACCACTTTTAACTTAGGATATAACGTTTTTGGGGGTTTTTATGCTATGTATGACTGAAGGGAGTTAGTCAAATGGGGAATTTCATATTTCATTAAGTAGAAAAGGTGCGTACTTATGTAATTGAATATTAATGAGTGTATGAAGGGTAAACAATGATAGTTAGGGGTTAATATAGAAATTCAACACTTTTAACTTATCAGTCATTGAGCCTTGGGTCTGGTCCCAACAAAAGTCAGAGAAATGCTCTGAGCCCCTTTGACTAAAAGTCTATAATGCAGAATGACTATAAGGGAGGGGAAATTAGTGATTATTTATGCCCGGTGATGGATATTTACATGCTTCTTCCCACATATTTCTACCTACGCAACTTTAATCTAACATTTTTTCTTCCATTTTGCAGGTGCATTTGAGCTTGCTACCTTGAAACATTTTATTTTTTTGAAAGCATAAAAACTATCTAAATCTACCTTATATCATCCAAGGGCTCAGATTAAACTGATGAGCTCCTCTTTATTCTCTACCTATATACTAATTAGTTAGGGTTAAACTATCTCACTAATCTTTATTCACTATCTAAAACATGAAAATTGAAAACACGACAAGTCAAGTTTAAACAGTTTAACTCATCATGGATTATGGCATTTATTGACACTCTGCCATTATCATCAACAAAAAGTAAAGTAGTGGCATTTGGACTTGCACACTTTCATGTTTTATTTTCATCTTTTTATTTTGGGGTCTATATATATATATATATATATATATATATATATATATTTAAGTCCTTTGATCTTTCTTTTAGGACTTTTACCCTCTTTTTGATTTTCTATTTTTTTATTTTTTACAAAATATGGGAAAACAACTTGCAGAAAGCAAGGTATGTACATATTTTACAAGACTATCATAATTCAATTCCAAATTATGAATCCTATACTTATAGGACTTTAACAACGGCTTCACATGGGGATGGCATTTCCTGGTGAAATGTCAAGAACTCCAAGACTAGTAGCCTTCCAATTTGACCTTGATGATCTAGTAATTGTCTACTGTATTCTGCAAAAGCTCATATTTATGACATTTTACTTTTCAGAGCTTAGGGCCTTCACTCCGGGCTTCAACTTTGAGAAGAAAATATCCAATCCAATCTACACACTTGCAATGAATATTTACAATGATGTAAAAAGTAACTGGGACTAACTAGTTGTCAACTCAGAAGAATAGTAGTTTTTGAGCATTCTAGCATTAATTGGTCCATCTTGAATATCATTTCCATCCAAATCTTTGATGAAGAAAGCATTTTTACCCCTATATCCATAAATTTCATAGGGACCTTTCCATAGAAAGTCAAACTTTCCAAGCTTGCCTTTTTCTTCTCTCCTGGAATCCCATTTTAGTAATTTATCACCAATGTAAAAGTCATCTTCTTTACTTCTTTGATCAAAAATTTTCTTAATATTATCTTGAATGATTTGTAATTTTTCATAGACTTCTTCTCTTTTCTGTTGTAAATGAATAGTCTGATTTATCCTTCTTTGTATATCATTGAGTTCTACTTGTGATTCTTGAATAATCTTCATTACTGGAACACCTAAAGATGATGGGAAAACTGCATCCATCCCATATACAATTTGGTAAGGAGATGTTCCAATTGACTTCTTGGTAGTAAGTCTATCTGCCCATAAGGCATAGACTAACTTTTTTTTCCAAGTTTTCTTGTTTTCTTCAAGTAGTTTTTTAATGATGTTCACAAGGCTTTTATTAGATGATTCAGCTAGGCCATTACCTTGAGGGTAATAAGCAGTAGAGTGGCCTAGGGTAATATGGTACTTGTGGCAAAAGGAAATCATTTTCTTAGATTTAAATGCAACTGCATTATTAGTAATGATTTTCTGTGGGCATCCAAATCTAGATAAAAGGTTATTTTATATGAAGGAGATAATGACTGAGTCAGTGGATTGTCTGGTTGAAATGGCTTTAATCCACTTGGTAAAGTAATATATGGCAGTCAAAATCCACTTATGCTGGCCAGAGGATGGAGGGTGAATTTATCCAATGAAGTCTAAACCCCATTGTTGAAATGGAATTTCAGTAGAAATAGGTTTCAGGGGTAAAGGTAACAATTTCTTTTTACCTTCAAAAATCTGACATTTGTGACATGAGGTAACGAATTTTTTCACATCATCAAATAATGTAGGCCAGTAGAAACCAACTCTAAGGATATTATCTGCTGTACTTTTCCAATATAAGTGTCCCCCACAGTCACCTGCATGAAATTCCTCAAGAATTTTGTCAGCGTCTGATTTCAGTAAACAGTTAAGTAAAATACCACTATGTTCCTTCCAAAAAAGCACATTATCTAGAATACAATATCTCATTGCTTTAAGTTTAACAAATCTGGCTTTAGTTCTAGTTAATCCAGGAGGAGCTCGTAAATTTGTAAGTACAAAGATAGTATTTGAGTACCATGGTGAGTCTAGAAAGGCTTCATTGATTGATGGAGTCGCCATCTCCTCCTAGTCATCAACCCGGGAAATAAAATTTATATCTAAAGCATTACAATTGGATTCAATCATCAGTCTGGCTAAACCTTTTCCTTTTATGAGCTTAGTTGGTTTAATCTCTATGTCATATTCAAGGACAGTGGCAATCCACTTTCCTCTTCTTCCATCTGGCCCATCCTGTGTAAGAATATCTTTGACTACAGCATTAGGGACATAGGCAATAATGTGGGAGTAAAGAATATACACTCTGAAATATTTTATGGCTTTAACCAAGGCTAAAGCTTGTTTTTCCATTATGTTATATTTCAAAGGTGCATCTCTAAGGGCTTTACTGAAAAATGCTATAGGCTGTTCAAAACCTTGGTCATTTTTCTGCAATAGAACTGCAGCTATGGTATGTTCTAAGGCAAATGAAAAGATTATAAAATCTTTCTTGAATTCTGGACTGATTAGGACTGGTGTTTTTGTTAAATAATGTTTAATGGATTCAAATGATTGTTTTGCTTCAACTGTCCATTTTAAAACAGAGTCCTTTTTTAGCATGTTATTCAGTTCTTTGATGATTTCTGCTAAGTTAGAAATAAATCTTCTTAAAAAGTTGATTTTACCTAAAAATGCCCGTAACACTTTGATGTTTCTAGGTGGGTGAATGTTCAGTATGGATTCTATGCTTGCAGGATCTATCCTAATACCTTCCTTTGAAATTATGTGTCCAAGTAATTTTCCTTCCTCTAGTCCAAAAAGAGTCTTCTTTGGGTTTAAGGATATACCAAATTTTCTACACTTAATGAAAACTTGTCTCAGATGATCCAGATGTTCATTATTTGTCTTAGAAAAAATGATAATATCATCTAAGTATATAACCAAGAATTCATGTATTTCCTTAGCAAAGGCTATGTCCATAGCCTTTTGAAAGGTAACCCCAGCATTCATCAAGCCAAAAGGCATTTTCACATACATGAAAGTGCCCCATGGAGTGGTAAAAGCAGTTTTAGTTTGGTCTTCTTTTTGAACAAGTATCTGGTTATATCCTGAGAAACCATCCAATAAAGAAATCCTGGAAGAACCAACTACCCTTTGTAAAATATGGTCCATTTTGGGTAAAGGGTAATTATCCTTCAAAGACACTTTATTAAGATTCCTGAAATCTACACATAATCTGATTTCACCAGTTTTCTTTCTTGTAGGTACTAAGTTAGAAATCCAATCAGAATATCTGATTGGTGCAATGATTTGGGCATCATACATGCGTTTAACTTCTTTTTCAATCAAAGGTAATAAGACAGGATTAATCCTCCTCAATTTTTATTTAAATGGTTTCTGATCATCTTTTATAGGAATCTTGTGTTGAATTATGTTTGTGTCATATGATTTTAAATCTTCACAACTCCATGCAAACACATCTTGATATTCCTTTAAAATTTCAATGCATTTTTCTTTTTCTTGAGGAGGTAAAGATTTTGACAATTTGATCATTTTTTGTTTTGTTTCTATCCCAATGTTACATTCTTCAATGTCAACCTTGACTGGTTCCATTTTAGGCTTTTTGGGCACATCATTGGAATCAAACAAGTCCTCCAAAGGAGTTAAACCCTTAGGTAAAAAATTATCTTTTAAATCTAACATCTCAATTTCATCTTCAATTATTTCCTCTATATCTACCTTCTCTAAGTTATCTATGTCAGATTGAGTAAATGCAGTGGGTTTGGTAAGTTTATGTACATCTATGTTATTTATTTCACAATTATCATCTGAATCTATATTACATTCTGAATCTAAATTACCATCTCTGTCTATCTTACAATTTTGAAATTCATCCTCATTATTAAAAAAATGGTAAATCTGTTCATCTTCAGAGAAAATCTGCCAGTATTTGACATTGTCAGGGACAATGGGTCTATATTTAACTTCAGCAGTATATCTATGCGTTGGTTGAAAAGGTAAATTACATATGCTAGCAAAAGTTGCTATGCAATGTGCTTGCAAATTTTGCTTTCTAGGAATAGTAGCAAACTTACATTCTAGTAAATCATCAACCAAATCAGTTATTGCATCTCTATATCTAGCTAATCTAGGATTATGAACAGAATATTCAACATTTGTTTGTTTAATAACTAATTCCGAATCTCCCATGATTAAAATTCTCTTACCACCTAAATTTCTGGTGATTTGGAGGCCTAAGATAAGTGCCTCATACTCTGCCATGTTGTTGGCACATTTGAAATTGAGTCTAAAGGCATGTCCTTCCGAATGACTGGTCTCAATGTTTGTGATCCACACACTAGCTCCTGCTCCTGACTTGTTCACTGAGCCATCAAAGTCTAAGTGCCAAAGGGCTTCATGAACAATATTATCATTGTTTGGTTTAGGCTTTATGTCAATTAATTCAGTTTGGATTTCATTATTATCAGAGTTACATAAAATGAAGAGTCAAGATTAGTTGGTGTTGAGTAAATTGGGTAATTTATTGATCTCTCAGCACTGCTAACCATGTACTTCATTAAAGTTTCTCTATAAAGTTTCTTAGGTTGTCCAAACACTGATATGGTGGCATAGCTCATGTCTAATTGTAGAGATCCCTGCAACTTAGCTCCCATGAGCGAGAAAGAAGCATACCATACTTTGGTGGGATGTCAGCTACTACAATATCCAAACCATACTTTTACCAGGATACTGAACCAAATTCACACATAAGTATTTTATCAATCCTATGCACTTAACCTTGCTTGAATCAAAAGAGAACAAATCTTTATAGGGCCTTGTTATTTCTAAATTCAGAGTTTCCATGATATATTTTGGCATTAAATTGTGGGAAGCTCCTGAATCTAACATTGCATTGTGTAAAATCTGATCGTGAATATTAAGACTGATATAGAAGGGAGGAACTGATCCATCTGAATGCTTACCATTTACATCAGGGCCAAAAATTAATTCAGGCTGATCATCATTTAGATTAATGGCATCTTCACCATCATTCATATTCAAAGTTTCAGTAATTGTTGGTTTATACAAGTCATTATTTACTAATTCGGTTAAAGGAATTGGTATCTTTAACTTTGCTATTTCAATTTGAATATTAAATGCTGGTTGAGACTTACTAATATGAATTAATTCATCTTTTGAGACAATTATCTGAGTGGGTTTTTCATGAATTTCAGCAGATGTACTTTTATCTTGAGTTGTTCTTTTGTTCTCTGTCTGTGTTTCTTGACTTTTGCTGTCTTTAATTCTCTTTTCAGGGACAGATTCAGGGGCAGCAGAAGTTTTTTTCAGATTTTGAACTTTCAGCAGAAGCTTTGGTATTAACAGTTTTGGGATTTGCTGATTTAGAATCAGCAGGATTCATCTTAGGATCAGGAATTGTTGATTTTACTGAATTAGGGGCTATGGTAGTGTTGGCCTTTTGGGAATTATTGGAGGATTGGGCCACTTCTTCAGTGATGTCAACAATTTTTGGACTTGGTAATTTTTTGGGACTGGGAGGATTGGAATTTTTCTTATTTTCGCTTGGGAGAATTTGCAAAATCTTTGTTTTTAGTGCTTCTACATTCTTTTTAGTTTGATTTTGAGAGTTGGTTTTAGTAGAAGGCTCATTTTTTTTCTTGCTTCTTAGGTTATACTAGCTGTGAATATCATTGATTGCGAAGTCATAACCTTGTTTATAGTCGAAGGATTCACCAATTTCTACTTTGAGTTGTTGAAGCTCAAAGAGTTCTTGATCCTCCTGAGTGAGGAAAATTGTGTTGTTTTCATCTATCCCCATTATTAGGTTGATGTTGTCCTCATCTTCATCATTATTTTGAGAACTTTCAGCATGGTTCCCTTGGAATGGGGGCCTAATGTTTTGGTTCGGAGCAGCTTCCTTAGCTTTTCTAGGGTTATTGTTTTTTTCTGAAGTTGGGATTTCTAATTTGAGGTTGGTTATCCCATTGTGGTTTTCTCTCAATATTGTCTAATCTATCAACCACCCTTTCTAAATTTTTAGCAAATAAATCGAATTTAGCATCTAAATTTGATGTTTCCTCTTTGATTGCGACTCTCCTTTCATTCCTAAGTCTGGCCTTTATAGCTAAAATGTTAATTTCTAAACTAACAACATCTAATTGCATCTGTTCTAATGTTTCAACATCTCTTTCTCTCAATTGATATGTCATATCTGTATCAAATCCATCAAGGAATTTGAGCATAACAGAGTATGGTGTGGGTTTAAGATCTGCAGGAATAGAATTATAGACACTGTTATACCTAGTGCAGTAATCTTGTACAGACTCATTAGGAGATCTTTTTAAAGCATCAAACTCAGAAAAAATTTGCAGGGGGCTCTTTTTCTTTTCCCATTTATTTAAAAATGTTATATGAAATGCAGCTAAATTAGCTATACTACCAGCAGCTAAATTTTTAAACCAATTTTTTACTTCTCCTGTCAAACTTTGGGCAAATAACCTCATCTGAACATCTGACTCATCAATTTCATATATTTCACAGTAATTTGTCATTTTTGTAACATGTTGTTGAGCAGTATATTGGGAAAGACCATCAAATAATGGTACATTTTTTTTGTAATCTTGAGGCATATCATGGAGGTTTTGGGGTAAGACAAGGGGAGCATACCTAGTATCCATGGCTTGAAGTTTTGTTGAACTGGGAGGTATAACAGTGATGATAGGAGCAGTGTTGGATATGGTAGCTACTGTGCTGAAAGTTGTACTTAAAGAACTTGGAAAAGAGGCTGGAATATATATGGAACTAATTGGAAATAAAGATGTAGTGCTTATAAAACTAGTGGATGCAGTGGACTGAGTGAATGAGGGGAATAATATCCTAGGCTGCAAAGGAAACTTAGGACTAAATTTTTCGGTGGATGAACTTGCAGTGGTATCTAAAAATGAGGTGATAGCATACAAAGTTGAATCCGCTGTTGGATTTATTGTTGTGTGCAATTGAGAAACTGGAGGCTTAATGTAAGATAATAAATGGGCTAATTTAATAGCTTCATCAATGTCTTTAATCCATGTAACATTAATCCTTTATACTTGACTTTGAGTTTCAGATTTATATGATTTTATTTTTGCTGAAATAATATTATGTTTTGTATTAAAAAATGAAGTAAAACAAGATCTATTACAGTATATTTTAAATCAGTTTTAGATTTATTTTTAAACAATGATTGTTCAAACTTGAAATCAAAATCTATATCAGTTAAGCTTACTAACTCTTTAGGTAAAGAATTATCTTTTCTCAATGGTACTTCAGTCTCTAAATTGGCAAGCTTTTTTTTCTTTTTTCCAATCTATTTTGGGTTGTCCACTATCACTGCAAGGTTAGGATCCGTATTGGACCTGGTGTAGTAGGTTTTCCTAGAAGCCAGAATGACTGTTTTTTAAAACCCACAACCTTAAAAAATAATCTTAAAGTAGAAAAGATAAATTAAAGATCTTCCTTCAAAACTAAATTTAAGACTGGAGATTGGTTAATTCCCTAGTATGGTTGCCAATATGTTATCACCCTAGTAATTTCTTAAGTAGTGGGATTTGAGTTTTTAGTCAAAGAAAACTAGAGGTAACCACAAACCTACTTTGGAAATCTAGGATCTAGCCTTCCTAAATTTCAGAGAGGGCTCTCTCTTTTAGATTTAACTTTGTTTTGGATTAATATATTAGGCTAGCTATGATTGAACACTGGGTTTTGGTTTTGAAATGTTTGGTGGAAAATAAGATCACTTAAAGAAAAATTAAAGAGGGATCTACTAGTCCATTGGGCTATGGAGTCAAAGTTTAGCAAGCTAAACAAGAAGGCAACGCCAAAGGGATGCTAATGTATTCAGGGCAAGGTAGATAATCCTCTGAGATTTGGATAGATTGTTTTGATGAAATGGCTTGCTTTTGGGATAAAGGGCAATGAAGGATCCTTTGATCCAGAAAAAGAGGAAAGAGGTAGGGGTCAAATGGGACTAGGAGCAATTAAGAATTCCTAAATCCAGAAATCAGCAGAAAACATTTAAATGATTAAGTAGTTAAGACATGGAGTTTTTACACTAGTCTTGAAGTAATACTCCTAATTAATCATTAAGATTGAACAACATATATGAAATTGTATGTAGCTCAGAAAAGGAAACAATGACAGTAAGAAAGTACTTTATTCTTCAAATTATCGCATGAATCCTGAATTATGAAGTCCAATTGGCTATTGTCCAGACTGCTGCTTTGAAATCAACACATGTGAGCCTCCAATGTACCAGAAAAATGTCTATAATATTCTTAGCAATTTTATTCCACACTAAACACTTCACAAATTGAAGTATTTATACAAATGTTTATTACAAATATCCTAGAGAGATCTAGGAATAACTCTAGGAAATATAAAATATCTTTACACATTAAAAGGGACAGTTGCTTAACAACTTTAGCAAGCTGTTCTCTTATCTAGAAAATATAGAACTAACTTATCTAACAAAAAAACACTGTTACTGATGAAATAGGTAACTGCACTGGTACCTATTTTTTTTTGGTAGCATAAAAAGCACTCTATTTTGAAAAGTGGTGATGCAGAATCACCTTTTTTTTTGTGCACATTTTTGACACTCTAATATTTTTATTTATGAAGTATGAATATTTGTTTTAAAATGTTAGTGATTTTCATGCTAATTTTGAAATGTATTGATGCAGCATCAACTTTTTTTTTTAGAGCGGTGATTTTCATGCTAATTTCGAAACGTATTGATGCGGCATCAACCTTTTTTTTTAGAGTGCTGATTTTCATGTTGGTAATAAAACACAAAACTTAGATTAAAAAAAAAAATATAAAAACAATAAAAAAAATCAATAAAAATGTAAAAAATAAAAATAAAAAATTTAAACAAAAATAAATAGAAAAAACAATAAAAAAAACAAAAATATTCGAAAATTATATAAAAAGAAATGAGAAAATTTGAAAAAAAAAACACATAATTTAAAGAAATAAAACAAAAATTGAACCAAAAAAATTAAAAAAAAAACATCAAAAACATTTTTTTCTAAATTATTAAAAAAAACCATATAATTAAAAAAAATATATTAAAAATAGAAAATTTAAAAAAATTTAAATTTAAATACAAAAAATAAAATAAAATAAATTAAAAAAAAACAATAAGAAGAAAAAAAAAAAATACAAATTTTAAAATTAACAAAAAAAAAAAAAACAAATTAAAATAAAAAACAAAATTTAAAATTGAAAAAGAAAATTAAAATAAAAAAAACCATCATTAAAAATTGACTTGATTGATAAAAACTCCATTTTCATCTTTACTTTGACTTGATTGACTTTAACTCTTTAGTCACTTTAACTCTCAACATTCCAAAAAAATGACTTCAACTTTGACTTTATGAAACTTTTAACTAGAAATCACCTTATCACTCCAAAGTTACAAAAATAATTACACATTATCACTCTAAAAAAATATCTCCACATACAAAATACACTAATAAAAAAATTGTAGCAAACCTTATCACTTCCAACCATTCAAATTTCTTTGTCTCCTTATCTCTCCATTGAATTACAAATTTCAAAAATAAATAAAAAACAATTTACTGAATTTTATGGTGAATTAAATGTTGTACTCTTTAAAATTTACATTTAAAGATGTAATTTGTTAATAAAGGGATTTTGTAAGCATCATTTGTTTTACGCATCACATAACTTAGCAACCCAAAATATTTTTAACGCAGGTACTCTACCCAAAACTGCGTTCTTAGATGGTTGTCTTTGCATTTGATGCTAGTTCACTGGTCTCCCACGCAGTTTTGTCCTAAAAAACGCTGGAGTGGGCTTATGTTGGTGCTGAAGGATTTACGGTGGCTCAGCAAGAACCCACGCACGCAGGACGGGAATTTTCATTCTAATGCGCATAACATTTGTAGTGGGGTTTTCACAATGTCCACCCAAGATTGAAAATGCATTACAAAGCATAAGCCAATTATATATGACAAAGGAGAGCCAACTCAGAAATAGAACACAATTCAACAATCGGGGTTTGTAGGGATACACGCGGTTGAGATCTAAGAATTTCTTATGCACAAAACTAAGCCAATATTGTTGGAGATCCAGAAACGCAGAAGTAAGACCAGCAAGAAATATTTAAAATATTGGAAATAAAAGTCATGATCATCGGTGCTTTAATATTTAGAAATTTGGCAGATGCAAAACAAAATTTAAGAGAAAATATGATTCCCTCAAAATTATTGAACGAAAGTTGTGAACATGAAGATGAAAAGCATGCAGATGATAAGAATTTTGAACGATTCCCTCAGAATTATTGAACGAAACTTTTGAATGGATCTTTCTTTTTTGAACGATTCCCTTAGAATTATTGAACTACAAAGGTTGATAAGAAGTTTGCCGGTGGCTGCAAATATCATGTTTATAGAAGTTTGCCGGTGGCTTCAGAACAAAGTAATGGTTAGTTGAAGACTTTTAGCAGAAGATCCGATTCCGGGAATCGGATCTTCTGCTAAAAGTCTTTATTTTTTATTTTTATTTTTTAAATTTTAAATTTTTTTTTTAAATTTTTTTTTTTTTTTTAATTTTCAAAAAGATTTAAAATTATTTTTTTAATTTAAATTTTATATTTTAAATTTAATTTGTTTTAATTTTTTTTGTCCCCTTTTTTTTTTAAATTTTGTTTTAAATTTTATTCATTTTTTGTTTTTTATTTTTTATTTTTAATTTTGTTAATAATTTTTATTAAATTTTGTATTTTTTTTTATTTAATTGATTTTTTTTTCATATTTTTCTTTATTATTAAATTTTATGTTTAATTTTTTTAATTTAATTTTATAAAATTTATAAAATTTTGTATTTTTTTTTAAATTTATTTGAATTTAATATCTGTTTTTAAATTTTTTATTTTATTATTATTATTTTTTTAATTACATAAAATTTGTATACAATTAAAATTGTGTATTTAAAATTAGATTTTTTTAAAATTAAACTTAATTTTTTTAAATTAATTTGTTTTTTAATTTGTTTTTTATTTATTTTTTTCAATTTTCCATTTTTAATTGATTTTTAAAGTTTTTTAACTTTTATTTTAACAATGGATTTTTTTTCTTTTTCTTTTATATTTAAAATTTATTTTATATTTCAAAATTTATTTGTTTATTCATTTATTTATAAAAATTTAATATTTTTGTTTTTAAATTTAATTTGTTATTTTAATATTGACATTTTTTTTAAAATTTAATAAAATCTAATATGTGTTTTTAATTTAAGTTTATATATATATATATATATATATATATATATATATATATATATATATATTATTTTTTATAATTTAAATTTAAGTTATTTTTTAAAATTTATTTGTTTTCTTAATATATATATTTTTTAAATTTAATATTTTTATTGTATTTTATTTTTATTTTTTATTTTTTATTAATTTTTCATTTTTTTACTTTTAATTTAAATAATGCTTTTTCTTTTTTTAATTTTTATTTTAAAGTTTTAAATTTATTAAAATTTAATATATTTATTTAAATTTAATTTTTAATTTTAAAATTTGATTTTTTTGTTTTTAATTTAATAAACATTTTCTTTTTCTTTTTTAAATTTAATTTCTATATTTAATTTTTTATAATTTCCTTTTTTTTTAATTTTTTTTTTTTTTTTAAATTTAATATTTTAATTTTTTTTTTTTATTTCTATATATTTTTAAATTTTAATCTTTAATTTTTTTTTTGTTTCTTAAATTTTAGGTTTTTTTTAATGTTTGAATTAAAATTTTTATTTTTTCATCTCTATATATTTTTAAATCTTAAGCTTTAAAATGTTTTTATTTTTTAATTTTTTTTTTCTTAAATTTTAGGTTTTTTTTAATGTTTGAATTTTAAAAATTTTAAAATGTTACTTCTATTTTTAAAAATGTCAAAAATATGACACAATTTGTTTTTTTTGTTATTCCAGCATCAACTGGTTTTTCTTTTATAAGTATATCCATTTGACTTTCCATATCTTTGATTTGGGCAGTTAGCTTTATGATCAACTGCATCATATCCTCTTTTTCTTTCTCTTATTGAAGTATCTCCTTATTCTGTGGGTGCTCACTTTGAGGAAGTTTTAACTGTTTCCTTAAAGCAGCAATATCATCATTTTTCTTCTTGATCAATACTTCAATAGCTTTCACATTTGATGGGTCAACTCCTATTTGTAAAATCAAATCTTCTAAGGCCTTGATGCTTAGATCTTTTACATAGAGTGAGGCCTTGTATAACTTCATCTGATCTTGTAAGTTGAAGACTGTATTTTGTAAATTTACCGCACTTATGGTCTTTATTACTACTGTTGAATAAAGCATTTCTGAATTGTGCCTGTGAAATTCAATCTGGTCAAGTTCATGAATACTTTCAACATCTATTTCAAATTCTGTCTTCTTATAATCAGCCACTGTTTTTGGAGTTGAAGTGGTGGGCTGTAAGAAAGACATCATCATCTTGTTGGTGGCATAATCATATGCTGAAAGTAACCTATTCTGATTACCTGGCTTCTATTTTAAGAATTGAGAGTAAATTTCACTTTTTATCTCTTCATTCTTTTGCTTGATCTGTTTATATCTTTCTTTAATGTCCAAGTCTTTTTCATTTGCTATTTTAGAAGAAGAAGAAGCTTCCATATTAACCTGCTTTTCAATCATCTGGCTGTCTGGTTCTTTAGCTGCTGCTTGTTCCTTTTCAATCTCTGTCAAAATCTCATTAACTATTACTTTGGCCTCATTGTTCACCTGTTGATCATTATTTGTTTCTTGGCCATTTGTATCATCAATTTCAATCACTTTATCTTTCCCTATGGAACTGAATTTGAGCCTTTTATTGTAGATCAACTTGAATTTAGTCTCTGTGGTTGTTTCTGCTGTGTAGGCTCCCTCATCTCTGCTTCTTTTATTCAAAGATGCTGGTTGTTTTGATGCTATCATGGAAAGTGTAATATCCATCTTTTGTGTTGGCTCTACATTGATGACTGTATCTATCAATGTGTTCTCTACCCATTCTATCTGATTTGCAAATTTCTCAATATCAGGCTTGGGTTCATGTATGAAAGGAGGCAGCTTACATTTAACCCTTATACTACTGAGAAGACCTTGAGGGTCATAATTCCAAGGGAAAATTTTCTGAAATTTTAGCTTTAACAATATTTTGTCTATCTCTTTATCATCTTCTCTGTTATTCACAATGAAAGGACCAATATGATTTTTCAGTTTGAATTGAGTTTTCTTCTTGGAGGCCAAGAAATTGATGACATCAACATTTAAAACCTATCTCAAATACTCTAAAGAAAATATTTTGATAGTCAAAAACTTAGGTAATCTGTATGGAAGCAGATTGGTTCCAAAGATTCTCAATTCAGTGTGTTTCTCATACAAGTACCAATCTCCCATTTTGCATTATTCTGATAACTGTAATATCCTCTTCATCTCTTCACTTACTCTAGGCTGTTCTGATTTCTGTAGCAAATTCATAGCTAGCCTATTGAACAAATCTGTAAAATCTATGTAGCTGTATTCACTTCCTTCCTTTCTCAATAGTGACGTCCAAAAGACAACTAATAGAGGTTGGCCCTCTACATTCATTTTCTGTAATGCTATTGGAAAGTGATCAGCTTGTGAGAATAAGAACAAGTGAAATAAATATGAAGAATATCTGAATACCCCTTCAGTGGGCAACTTGGTCAACTGATGATGGATAGATTTAGCTATAAACTTGGCATAGTCAAAAATCATAGCAGGAGGTTGACCAGGAGACAAAGTGGATAAAAAACCAAGGATGGATTCATCAGTGAAGTAACCTAGTATGAAAGATAACATTGAAATCACATGTCTTGAACCCTCAGGAAACTTGGAAGTGGAATAGGGAGGATTCAGCTTTGGAATTTCCACATGAGCTAGCATAAAATTCTGAAAAATCATAAATATCTTAGGGAAATCCAATCCCAAATATAATTGAGTCAATGCTTCAATGGATAGGGGAGCTACCCTAGGGTCAAACTGTAGTTGCAAAATTTCATTTATAGACTCTGCAGTGATAGAAAATAGAATCTCCCTATCAGCATTCACAATTGCTCTTTGGTCTGGAACATAGTACTTTTGGCACATTCTTACCAGGTCTTGACTAGGGTGTGTTACTGGGATCACATATTTAGGTAAATTTGTCTCCCAGATAGGCATGTCATCTTTATCTAGGAAATTTCATAACACCAATTGTGAACATCTAACAAGTTGAATTCTATCACAGGGTCTGCAATTTTATAATCCACATCAGTCAAGGGGATGATTTCTTCAGTAGATACTATGGTTGAAGGGGATTGACAGACACAGTAGTTTTTGTAGTGAGTGCAAGGGTGGATTTTGGGGCTTTGCTGCTTCAGACTTAGGAGGTTTGGATCCTCTGGGTTTAACAAGCCTAGAGCCTCCAGCTTTAGGTGTCATTTGTTTCTTGGTCATTTTTAAATAACTAAAGCAAGATTAAACAGTTTGCAATGGCAAATTTTTCTTAAACAAAGGGAATTTGAGCAATTCTTGTGCAATTAGGAATCTGGGATCTGTTCAACAGGTTTAAGACATAAAACACAGGTTTTCTGAATGAATAGGGCTGCAAAAAGAGATTTTTTGGACAATCTGTAGGTTTAAAGATATTTTTAAGCCATGGAAGTGATTTACAGGAATTAAAAACTGAGGATTTGGCTTTAAAAAAGGATTTTGAGACAATAGCAGTTTCTGGGGAAATTTTGCGAGAGTTTGCCCTGATTTTGAGCGTTTTAGGGAAAATTTATATGAATAATTTCTCTTAATTCAGATTTATTTTAGTCGTAAGGACTTCAATTTTGGATTTGCAGGCTTAAATAGTCGAAGAATACCTTAACTGCAGGTATTTCGACAGTTGGACGGGCTTTGAAATGCTTCTGTGGTTGAACTTGAGCTTATTTTGAGTTTCTGGATCCGAGAAGGTCTTAATGGTCTACAAAGAGGGTTTTCAGCTACGAAATCGAAACTTTCAGGCACAAAATCGACACACAAAGATTTAAAATCAGGCTCGGGAAGCTTAAAAGGGCTTAGCGAAGCTTTTTTAACAGTCGGGATGCAAATACAATAATAAGATTCATTACAAAGGTTTTAATCTTTATACATAAATCTTTAACAAATTTCATAAATGTTGGTCAAATCATCAGCGAGAGAGGTTTTAGATTTTTTTTGAATGCAAAAAACCAGAAGTTGTTTTCACGTTGGATTTGGGCTGTAAGCAGTTTTTGGCAAAATGAACGTGATGCAATAAGAACGTGACACGTCACAAGAGTGGTTTTCTGAAAACATCCAATTTCGCGCAGCCTTTGGCTTGGGATCATCGTTTGTTTTGTGGGCACGAAGTGCATTGTCCACTGTTAGATTCGAGAGGTGGGAGCGAACGATCGGGATGTGTTGGGAAGATGTGGGGAAAAGGTAAGGTGGGACCGAGCGGCTTATGCTATGGCGCATTTGGTTAATCAATGCAATAAACTTTATATAATATGATTTATAATCAAAGTTATATTACAAAGAGCTGATGTATTGTGCGAGTTTATGAAATGTTATATAGTTATAACAAAGGTTTTGTGTATAGACGGGGTCAACACATGATTTGGAAAGGGGTCAAGTGGTGGTGTATATATAAAAAAAGTTTATATATGGTCAAAAATGCGCGTGAGGCAGGTTATATGGCTCTAACCATAGGTTAAGCTATGCATAGGGTGAGGCTATTGCATATTTTTAGAAATAATGCTTGGGAAAGATTGATGCGAAATATGTTATAAACCTTTAGTTTATTCGAAATAAACCTTGGGTTAAAACGAGATAGGTGATATGGTAAAGCTATTCTCTTTTGAAAGTTTTTTTATATTTTTATTATATAGTTTTAGACCATGGAGGGGTCCAATAACCATATGGGGCAAGATTATATACATAATGTTAGTTTTATGCCAAAGGGGATATAATTGGGGTTTTTTTATTTAAACATGTGGATAATTAACTTTGGCAAAAAAGCTTATAATAGTGGGTTTTTTGGAGATAATTAGATAAAAGGGGTTATAATAATAGGATAAGGTTTGTTTATAGGGATTTAATATATAAATTAGAAGTCAATATGACAAGGGACAAGGTAATACATCAAAAATACAATTATATGACTAAGTAAAGTGAAAATATTAAAGCAAAGCTTTTATCATTTATAATTTCACCACTTTTAACTTAGGATATAATGTTTTTGAGGGTTTTTATGCTATGTATGATTGAAGGGAGTTAGTCAAATGGAGAATTTCATATTTCATTAAGTAGAAAAGGTGCTTACTTATGAAATTGAATAGTAATGAGTGTATGAAGGGTAAATAATGATAGTTAGGGGTTAATATAGGAATTCAACACTTTTAACTTATCAGTCATTGAGCCTTGGGTCCGGTCCCAACAAAAGTCAGAGAAATCCTCTAAGCCCCTTTGACTGAAAGTCTAGAATGCAAAATGATTATAAGGGAGGGGAAATTAGTGATTATTTATGCCCGGTGATGGATATTTACATGCTTCTTCCCACATCTTTCTACCTACCCAACTTTAATCTAACATTTTTTCTTCCATTTTGTAGGTGCATTTGAGCTTGCTACCTTAAAACATTTTATTCTTTTGAAAGCATAAAAAATATCTAAATCTACCTTATATCATCCGAGGGCTCAGATTAAACTGATGAGCTCCTCTTTATTCTCTACATATCTACTAATTAGTCAGGATTAAACTGTCTGACTAATCTTTATTCACTATCTAAAACATGAAAATTGAAAAGACGACAAGTCAAGTTTAAACAGTTTAACTCCTCATGGATTATGGCATTTACTGACACTCTGCCATAATCATCAGCAAAAAGTAAAGTAGTGGCATTTGGACTTGCACACTTTCATGTTTTATTTTCATCTTTTTCTTTTGGGGTCTATATATATATATATTTTTAAGTCCTTTGATCTTTCTTTTAAGACTTTTACCCTCTTTTTGATTTTCTATTTTTTTATTTTTAACAAAATATGGGAAAACAACTTGCAGAAAGCAAGGTATGTACATATTTTACAAGACTATCATAAGTCAATTCCAAATTATGAATTCTACATTTTGTTCAAATTCTTCAAGTTTTTTTTTTCTGATACAATGTCAATATCATGTAGTTCATCCAAATTAACATTGTATTAATTAAAATATATTCCTTTAACTTCTTCGACGTATTCATATGAAAATGCATGAACCCCCTACTTCTCTGCATCATTTTCTTCTTCAATTTCATCTTCTTCCAAAAAATTATACTTTATGGGCCTTCCTTTGGGATCATAAATAACAACATATGATCAACTCGCTTTATGTGGAACATCTACATAAAATACCTATTCAGGTTGGCTTGGAAGAACATATGGCTATGATCACGGCTCAACGTTCCTTGTATCAACCATAGTAAATTTGTTAGCATGATTAATAACAGTTCTATCAGGGTCACGTTCATGAATTCATAGCCTGAACCATTTGACATCGAACACAAATGAATTGAAGGATTTAAAGTCACATTCAAGTATGTCATGTTGATACACATAGTATTGATTGTCATAGACTTATGGATGTCTGTCATCGCTAGAGGTAACATTGATAACCTGAAAAACTGCAATGATATCAGAAGTTTTCATATTTTCATCCAACCTTTTGATGTGAAATTTTCAACCATTGTGCCATATTTTGTTGTGGTGTTTCAACTGTAAGATGTCAAACACATAAAAAATGCATTGTCAATTGATAAGTATATTTATACTTGGAAATTTTGTAAATTAGGAAAAAAAGATGCCATATGCATCGATATAATTGTAAGAAAAACTTAGTATGAGTGAATATGATTTCCTGATAATATTTTAAACCACCTTCTAAATCAATTTCCCTCTATGTAAGGTTGGTATCTCCACTATGTTGAGATTATTTGACCAGTGTAGGCACACCATACCATGATAATCTACCATTATTAACTTGTTTGCATCGTTCAATCCATACCTTCATTTATCCAGATTTTGGGGGGAGGCCCCCAATATCTAAAAAATTGAAATGGATCTTAGGGGGGAGGCCGCCAAGACCTGAAAATTTGAAATCTTAGAAAAAAAAGGAGAGAACACACTGTAAATAAAACCACAAAGAATTTTTTTTTATTAAAATAGAGAATAATTGTAAAAGCTACATTGTGATGGAAAATATGTCCTTTTACAAAATGTGACTTGTTACTTATAGTATTTTTTTAGTTACAATACCACGGGTAAATTCTACGGGTGGGTAAATACCATGGGTAAATTACACTTAAAATACCATGGGTGGATTCCACTTATAATAAAATGGGTAGATTCCATGGGTGGATGAATACCATGGGTAGATGCCACTTTCCATTTAGATCATTCTTCCCTCCTTAAGAAGAAATGGTCCCAATTGCATGTAGTTACCTCCTAAGAAGCATTTATTGAATATGAAGAGTCACTAATGATAAGGGTTTTGTGTGGTTAACCCATAACCTTGATGAACAAAGATATGAGGATAGAGATACCATGTAATGCTTGTGACCAACTGTGCTACTGACAGCGTGCGGCCTAGAAAATGGAATTTGAAGAAGTGTGGGTTTGGGGATGACCAATAACCATGAAAAACTAAGAGTCGAGGATAGAGATACCCTATAAAGCTTGAAACCAATTGTGATACTAACAATGTCTGACCTATCAAATGGACTTCGATGACAAGGATTTTGTGTGGTTAACCCATAACCGTGATGCTAACTGTTGATGAAGTAGTAGGTTCCTACATAGCTTGGGGTGGGAGGGAACCTCTCCAAAGAACCAAAGTTGGATGCTGCTATGCTGAAATTGATGAATGTGAAGCAGGTGCCTACTAAAGTGGGGTGGGAGGACACATGTCCAAAGGGAAACCGCTCTGAATGTTGCTCTAGATATAAAAAATAATTTAAAATGGGAATAACTCGGTCAATATAACTCATAATATTTATTATAACTTGTTTTTGGAAATAGAATTACCATTATGCGTCTTCCCATGTGATTTAAATCCCTATCTGGACACTTTGGAAACTCAGATTCGCACTTCAATTGTCTCACCATCACAAAAGTTCAAAAAAATAACTGATTTTAAATCAACAATATCTCCCTCATCCAAACTTTGATTCGACCAATTTTTTTTTTTTTTTTAATTGGGTGATTTTTCAAGAGGAGCTTAGATATGTAATCTGTTTTCTGAAATCCCGCATAAAAAATGCAAAAAACGATAGGAGAGCCATCGTCCACAAATTTTAGTCAGAATTTTTTTTGCAACACAACTGATTTTAAATCAGCGACACCTCCCTAATCTATACTCTTTGAATTTGGGTATTGTTTTGCAAGGAATCCATATATGTTATTTTTTTTAATAAATTTTGCACTAAAAGTTTTTAATCTAATTTGCAAACTCGTTGCCTAAAAGATTCTTGAAAAAAATGAAAAAAAAAATTTCTTCCTAATTTTCCTAAGAAAGTGCTCTGTGGAGGTCGTAGCATGTGCATGGAGTTTGTTAAATATTGCTGCAAAAGTTTGAAGCTAAAATATGCTTAAAATCGTCATTCCCATGGAGCCGTAACTTGGTATGACTTATCTAGATCTTAGGGGGAGGCCACCAAGATCTAAAAAATTGAAATGAATCTTGGCGGGGGGAGGCCCCCAAGGCCTGAAAAATTGAAATGACAGAAAAAAAGGAGAGGAAACAATAAATAAAACAACAAAGAAACTTTTTTTTTTTTAAATAGAGAATAATTGTAAAAGCTACATTGTGACGAACAATTTTTCCTTTTACAAAATGTGACTTGTTACTATTATCTTTTTTAGTTGCAATACCATGGGTAAATTCAATGGGGGGATAAATACCATAGGTGAAAGAATACCATGGGTAGATGCCGCTTTCTATTCAGATCATTTATCCAATCAATATTGTTCACAATGTATAAATGTATTTCACCCCATTCTCGATCGAGTGTATTAAAATAAAACAATTCATATATATATATAATTAGTTACGATGTTATACCTTCATAATAATGGATTATGTAGGAAGAATAAAAATTAAATAGGTACGATATACATAAAAACAAAAAAGTCAAATATACTATAAATCTCCATTATCTACTTACATCTCACTTTCCTCATTCTACCTTTCCCTAATAGGTGCTCCCCTTCAAATTTGTTCATGGAGTTGACATCCCAAAGGAAATCAAATACATTAATACTTTTTCCAATTCCAGGAGTAAATTTATGAATATAAATCATGGTTTGATATATGATATATCCATCTACTATAAAACCCTTAGGATGTGCTCTTTATTTGACCAAAGCCTTCAATGATTTCAAGAGCCTCTCAACCATTTACATTGATCTTGTGCATACAAGTACACACTTTTTAATCTCCTCAACTTGGTGTATGAGGAAGTGTTCTTGTGCATTGAAAAATGCCAGAGGTATATACTTTTTCATTTCAAACATTAGATGAGGAATTTGTTTCCTCCAATACTTTATATCTTCTTTATCGATTTATTTAGATGACAACCATCTACAAATGAAGCAATCAAATCACAAGTTTTAACAAAAATGTATATAGGACATGATGACAAGTAAAACACAAGAAGTCAAATATAATTTGTACAACAATTTATTGAAAAATACACTTTGCACATAAATGTCCACTTACATCATGTATTTTCCAAGATCATATATAACTTGTTTGACATTGTTGTCAAAGTTTTCTGGGAGAGATAGAGGTAGAACATACTGTAACAAAAATATTGGTCACTCATTATTTATTACTAGTAGGAAAAGAAATACTAATTAACAAGATGTTTCACCAATGTATAAATCTATACACCAGAATAATTACCTTAATGAACATATTCCAATCATGAGTTTTTACCCCACCTAATTCACCTTTCTTTGTTAGGATATTCTTTATGTTTGAAGAAAATCCAGTTGGAATTTTTTTTTTCAACAACCTCTTTAACATCCTTGCTTTGATACTAAGTAAATAACTATGTAAGGGCGCTTATATTTTGGCTGTCTCACTTTGCAATGCATGATTAGCCTCCTTAATGTCATTACAAATATTGACATTTTTTTTATCTCTCATTTCATCTAAGATTCACCATAAGGGCTCTGTTACATTCTTCCCAATGTGCATTCTATCAAAACAATGAACAATTTCTAGGTGCTCATAGTAGGGTTATTTATTGAATTTCTCAGGATAACTTTTCATTTCTCGTGGAAGTGTCCTATTATTAATGCCTTGATGACCTACAATGTGAATCATAGTTAACAATATTATAACAAAAATAGAATCTGCCAATTAGTACAACGAAGAAAATGCCATAAAAATATAAAATAATCCAAACATATCATGTATATTGATACATAGGCAATTCGATCCATACCTTGAGATACTCTATTATATTGCAAATTCTATGCAAAAGGTGTCATTGTCTGTGGTATTAATCTAGTCTCTTTTTCCCATTGAAAAAGTGTTTTCCAATACTTCGATACCTATGGTTCTTAGAGAGGTAGTGCCTATACTCATCAAACACCTCCTTTCCTAAGCTTCTTCAATGATGAGATTTCATCTTAGGACCACAAATTGGACAAGAAAAGTTACCCTTTATTTGAAAACCCACAAGAGATGGAATAGTTTTTATATCAATTATTTTAAGGATTTACAATAAAAAGAACTATTTAAAAAACATATGTAGCATAACTTAACTTTAAACTCCATTTTTTGTTGTTGTTGTTGCAATATCTAGAAATGTCTTACTCTCACCTCTTAAAAAGTCAGTCTATTCCTTACTCTAGGTTTCACTTAAAAATATAATGAAGTTCTTAACATTCCTTTTTAACCAGTTACTTACTAATTCCATCTACAAACTAAATTTATTTTCTTAAATTCTAACTCTTTCATTATGACTTATATATCTAAGACATAATTAGGTTATTTACTTGCCCATACCATTTTTTTACATATAATTTATTTTATACTGAAGTATTGGTAAAACCTTACCTCTTTCCAACCTTAGTCTTATAATATAATAATCAATGCTCAAGGTTTTGGTCATAAGTTTGGTTTTCCCTTTTGTGTATGACTAGATTCATCCATACCTTATTTGGGAAACATGAATATTTATCCATTCCACTAATTTTTTTTCTATGGTTATGTGAATGAAACATATGAGGGCCCCACGATCTCTCAACGCGACATTCCAAACAGGATTCCACCTTAGGGAGTTCACATGGCTATCACGTGTCATGTGAGTGAACGATTGATATTTTCTTGGCTCTATCTAAAGGTTGAAAATTATAGGGTTTGGAAGATTAAAGTAAACTACCCTTTCCTTCCAGTAATTCACCTTCTACTGCGCTCACCCTATTATGCAACTGGTCCTACATTCACTCAACCTCGTTTTATTTTCAGAACTCTATATCTTCCTTTTGATGGTAAATGTAATGATCTAACTTGTTATGGCATTAGGCCATAATTACAATTCACACGCTTATGTCTAAATTCGTTGATCCATATTTATTTCCCATAGAAATCCTTGTCATTTGTAACTATTCATAATTCTTGTTTTGCAAGACATCTAATAATATGTTTCCATGACGGGTGAATTTCAGGATTGGAATCTCTCAACACCTTCATTAACTTATTGGATCTTATTGGATCTGGACTACAACTTTTCTTCCATCCTTTCGATGCCAAATTTTTATATCATCTCGATATTTCTTCTCTTCACAGATCAGGTTTGCGGTGGTCATTTTAGAAATGCATGGGTGGATTAGGTGTACGCCCTTAGTCTCTCTGAATAGAGACTCTTTCCTAATAACTTTGGATACTGTAATGCTTTATGGGTAGTCAATAGATTTCCTACTTGAAGCTGTGAATTAAAAAATTTCTCATTATAAGGTCCACTTGAAATGGTGATGTCTTATCACTTTCTCGAATTTTATTTATGAAAGTATATATACATATGTGTTCAATTTTGAATGAAAACTAGAATATTTATGAGACATTTTATTTTGATGACTCTGGTTGTTATTCTTTCAAATGTATTTGGTATGGATGATAATAAGTTAAAGTTTTTTGGAGTTTTTTTACATACTACTAGTTAATTTATGATTAGTCTTACTTTTGCTTCCCCTCCCACTACTTATCTTGGTGCTCATGGAGTCATTATTTTTTAAACTGTCATTTACAACATATTCAACTTCAAAAATACATATCTATAAGTTATAGAAAGTATATCCATTTTCATTCCTACTTCGTTACCTTTTCAATATGTATGCCTTACAACGATGAAATCATTTCCTCCACTACAATGTTAGTGTAGGTATTTTTCTTATAGTTGTTCTTTTAGAAATAATTTACCAACTCATAGATAATATTTTGTAAAAAGATGAAATCAAACAATATTTTCTGATTTTATTTGCATCATTAGTTTAGTTCTTGTCCCTTCTTTTATTAACCCCTTAGCTCTATTTAATGATTAACTAGGTTTAAACTAATTTTTAAATTACACTTAATCACAATAGTTTATTTAGTTTATAAATAAGTGAAACCTACCACTTACTATTTCTAAATATTATTAATATATCTAGTATTGAATCAAAATTTCTAATAGTATATCTCCTAATAGTATAACTATTAGTGAAATATTTATATTCACTATCTCACCTATTTTTAATAACATAACTTATAGTTAATATATTTTAGTACATGTACAACCCCCATATATTATTGTACATGTACAACACTATATATATATATATAATCTTTGCTGCGGTAATCACCAAAACCATTGGGTCAAATTTTGGTTTCCAATGGGTTGTTTTATTCCACTTATATAACGCAATACCCTTTTCCTTCTAATCACAATAATTGATTTTTAAAATTATACTTAATAATCTATTGAAATGAAATTCTTAACTTTTCAGAAAAATTGTTTATTTTGTTGTTTCTCTCACAATATCTTAGTAATGGTTCATGTGTGTATGCATTTCTCTTGTCCTTCTTCTTGAGATTTAATCCTTTATCTTTATAACTTATTTAAATATAACCATGAATATTTATACCTCAACGTTCCCTTGAGTTAAAAGTCACAACCAATAATAAATTTGTTTTAATAAAATGTGAAGTATATTCCATACTTCGTTACCATAATAAGTAACTTAATCTTGTTTATAGATTTGTTTTATTTATGTCTACTATATTAACTAAGTTAAATTTAAAAGATTGAGTCTCTTTACCTATAAATGAACTTATCTTTCTTGACTTTATATAATAGACTAATGAAATTATAATTACTTATGTATAGTACTGGATCAGATTTAGAAAATATAACTGATAGTTATATTTATAAATTAATTATATTTTCAGTCATTTTACTCATTTTCTCCAATTTACTCACTACACACACTATATAACATATAGAATTTATCTATATCAACTAAGGCTTTTAATAGAAAATATTTGAAATTCCATAACTTATTTCATTACAATACACCATTTATGTAGATTTTGTTCTTAATAATTGTTAAATCTGTTATGCATGTAACCATTGTTTATCCAAATGCCAATTAAAACGTACAACCTAAGGTGGAAAATTTATTTCATCATCCTTTACTATTTATTTTAGGCATGCACCCTCTTTGCACAATCAACTACCCTTTAGTGGTAGATTTTGTTCATGTAGTATTTTAAAGAGTATGCATACATACATAAATTGTAATGTCCATAATTGTAATTAAGCATATGTTTTCCCATCTATAATTATTATTGAAAACAATCTCTCATTAATTTAGTTAGTTTGTAATGAGTTTTTATATATGTATGAATTATGTACTGTTTCCGCATTATCACCGGAATCATCTACTCTATTGATACATCTCAGGTCAATAACTCAACCCTTTCCACCTATAAGTGCTCAGAGACAATTTTCTCTCGCAACCGATACCTCAATAACAAATATGGTTTGTAATAATATTCCTTCTGGGGTACATAATGATTCTTATGTTGTTTGAGGCGTTAATTTACCTACCAAAACATCACATGTTTCTATCCAAGATCCTAGCATTACAAGACCATTTTCGTCCAAATGACGAAGTGAATGAGCATCTAAATGAGGTATTTCTCTAGTGATTCTTTAATTATTATTGAAAACAATCTCTCATTAATTTATATATATTGTAATGAGTTTTTATCTATGCATGACTTATGTAGTTAATTCTATTCATACACCACATTAACAATATGTATTTCAACATTTATACAATTCAATAACAACATACCAAACTAAAACAAAATTAATTTCTAACCGTAATAGAATGCTTGGGAAAATAGTGAGGATTGAAACACGTACCATCCAACCATGAACTTCCTCTTCTAGTTTCCCTGAGCTATGATCTTGATGCTTTCTCAAATCAACAACCACTTTGATTCCAAGGTGGTTTATTTTCAATATTTTCTTCCCAACATATTTTAGCAGCGCTTGCTTTAAGGCTTGCCAACCTTTTCCCTATGCATTTTTGTTTTAATTTTATGAAAATATATTCTTTTATTTTTCTTTAAATCATGCATTTCTCTCCCGCAATGCTTTATTCCACCCCACTTAGTATTTTTCTTCAACTAAGTGATTAACATAATATTTCTCTCCCATTATGTTAATTTTTTTTTTCTTTTTATTATTTTCACCTAGATATTTTTAGGAGCTTTTAGGGAAGGTCCATCATGTGTACTTGACCACCAACAACTTTTTCCAAGCTGACAAGAAATATTCTAAACTCTAGTGCTCTTTACTAAATATTTCCAAGCAATTTATTTATTAACTCAAACAAAAATAAAATAATTACATCATCACATTAGCCACATCATGGCTTCCATCACCATTAAATCCAATAATAGGTTAATGTATAAAAATCATATATATATTTTTTAAAATAGAGCGATAGGGACGTTACATATTTCCCCCCTTTTTAATAAACATCGTCCTTGGTGTTTCCTCAATTCCATATTTTCTTAAGATGGGAAGTAAATGCCTCTTGCATTTCTTCTTTCATTTTTACAACAATCTCTTTAATACTAAAATTCTTGCACTTTAGTTTATTTTGAGTGATGGATCAGTTCCAGAGTAAAAGATACACTTATCTTCATTTCATGAGAAGAATATTTCTTGTTTCCATACATGCTAAACATGTGCTTCCTATTTTTATTCATGCATTCCACCAAAATTTCATCCACCTGCACCCAAATAAAGATATTCACATGCACCCAACAAGGTCAACAACATTAATACAACATTATAACAATAAAAATATGTCCCCTTTTTTCACCCTTAACCACTGGGCGTGCCAAGTAATATGGATCCCATCCAATGTTTCTTCCGTGAAATTTAGAAACGTGAAATTGTAAATTTCCTTTAAGATCATTTATGCTATGGGAATTAGAGTTAAAAATACATTACTTTGTTTGCTAATATTTATTTGTCATAACTAATGACTAATAATATTAGGTAACATTCTATGATTTTCTATCATGATTTAAAATATGCACTCATCATGCATAACTAGAGTGTAGGACAGCTTCTTGTATTTACTATTTTTCATGGTTCTTATATTATTGTCAATTCTGCCCCCAAAGTGGGCATATTCAGGTCCTCAGTTATTTTTCTACTTGTTTCATACATGTTCATAGCCACAACACTAAACCAAAAAAGTATAGAATTCATAATACAAACCCAGGTAATTTAAATGTCGTAGTTAAAAAAACTAAATGTAGCTTCACAAATTTATAACATGGCTTCTTGCACTTTGTCCCCTATATTGGTTTAACTTACCCTTTTTTTCTTCTGATTTGGCCCGCATTGCAGGTTAATTATGAAGATTATATGCATCTTACTCTTGGATATAACCATGGAGTCTTTTTCCTTTGCATTTTTATGTGCATTGATTGTCCTCACACACATGTTAGTATAATTGTTTTCTTCGATTCCAACATCTTCATACACACACATATGTGTAAATATATTTTAGAAAAATATATCATCTAGGCAAATTTAGGTTTAGGGGGTTTCCTTCATAGTTATGGCTGCATCATTCAACCGCAAATAATACATTTTTTCCCACTTTGTTAGGATACTCCATAAATTTCAATCTATCTGATTACATCATTCAAACAACCTTTTTTAAGATAATTTTGCTTCAATAAAAATCAAATTTGAAAAGTTTCTAATGAAACAACAAGACTGATATGTGAGCCCCTACCATTTGAGACCATTTCATACTTAATATATAACATGTTTTCCTTGGTTTTTGTAGTTTTTTTTGCACCATCTCTGAGTGCCTTTGGGTTTTTCTAGTTTCTTGTGGAAATTAAAATGCCATTATTACTTATTATTTTCAACTTGATTGTCTCTAATTATTCTACATTGTTATTCCCCATGATTGCTTTTTTTTTTCTAAGGTATCCTCTTGTCAACCAATTCTCTTGGTTACTATTTCTTTACCTTATATCCCATATATGTCCGAGAATCATTTCGTCCTTCCAGTTTACCATTTAAGAATTTATTTTCCTTTTTCCAAGACCATTGTAATTTCCTCAAAATGACTTTCCAATATATATATATATATATATATTCATGGTTTCTTGTTTGTTTTTTTTTCATTGGTCACACACTATGCTTCAACTATTGTGGGTATTCCAATATCTAAACTTAAAATTTCTAGTCCATAAGGGAATAAATTCCCAAGATTTCTCAGTTGAGGAGATCACAAATTATTTATCTATTTCATTGGTACATATTATCAGTTTTTCCATAAATCTTATCAGTTTACCAAACAAGCATGTCCAAGACATCCACGGTGGTTTGATTTTGGCCATAAGGGCATAGACTTTAGTGTCCCTAAGCTTCAGTTATGTTGTTAGCATCTATTTTCTTGATAGAAATATTTCATTTGTTCCCATTTTAATATTAACTAGGCTCAAGAAGGCTCCTTTTTTAGTACCTATTGTATTGTGCTACACCGTATTTGCAGGAAACCAATTATTAATCTCTCTTTTAAGCTATTTTCTGTTGGTATTTATATCCTTTACAACATCTTGTCTTTTTATGTATGCACTACATGCTCCTCGTCCCTATGATCAAATAATTTCTTAACTTATTCTCTACAGTCAAACATATATATATATATATATGTTCTTTTCACAATATCCCAATTTCTACTTGAAAATTATTCCTATTGTATACATGATTTGTTTTGAACAATTTTTTTGTATGGAACATTTTATTATGAGGTTCTTCTACCACTTGCTCCAACTTGTTAGCCTATAAAACTTATACAAGCCTTTTACAATGAGATGGTCTATATTTACCTCCCATTGTATCTATTTCTATAACATAATAGTAGTAAACCTCATGATTACATGAAATTTTGCATCTTACTTTCATATAATCATAAATACATGATTGGTACTTCAACTTATATTTTGGAATTATCTCACCTTAATGTGCTTAATTCTATCATTACATAATTAACACAATTTAAAACTTACTGAATTCATTATCAGAGAACTCCATTCCTCCATGGTATACTTGAATATCAATTACTTTATAGAGTCTGTGACAACCAATTTTTCAATATTTATTTTATTATTTATTGTCTAATACTACAATTGTATTTCTATACTTTATTATTTAAGGTTCACCACCAAGTAAATAATTTAAAAAATGATTTTTATTCTGTCTCTATTGTATTTAATAGGTACATGTTCTATACAGATTTCTTCCTCTTGTACAATATCCTTTGTATAGGTTTGGGTTTGACATATAGGAGATCATTTTTATCATATGAAACTATAAGGCACATGAAAATTCTATATTATAATAACTTGTCAAATCCCATAGAGTATTTGGCATACCTAGGTAGTTGAAAGATAAATTCTCACTGTATACATATCTCCTTTTTTCATTAGATAGAGAAATATACTACAGTAACAATTTATATATACTAGTAGACTTTAAATCATTTCTAGCTTATATACTGATAGATACTTTAGTTTGTAACAACCTTCATTTGATTTTTCTTTACACTATCATTATGGAACCAACACTCTCACAACTATAATAAAAAACATATTGATCTTATTTTTCATTCATCATTATAATGTCATATTATTTCTTCATTTCACTTAGAGACCAGAAGTTTTAAGAGGACGGGTGAGCAACCATGAGCTTGGTTGAGAGAAAGAAACAAATACAACAAATCAATGTGATCTTGAAGCTTGTTCAATTTAGAAATATGTTTAAGATTACATTGAAAATTTTTAGGAACAATCACTTGAAAATCATCAAACCATTTTCATTCCATCACATTTACAAATCTACTCAAAGTTTTCATCATATGACTTCACTCGTAAACTTTGAAATCAATAACCAATGTAAGAAAATTAGATACGATCTCCCTTTTTCTTTAGGCAAGTGGTAGGGAACCCACTAAAAACACTTTTGATAGGAAACCCTTTTTTACTAAGGAACAACGTTATATATCTCTCCTTCTACACAAAATGAGGTATTCTATCTTTTTTACTACTTATTGGATTTGACCAAAATGTCAAAAACTCACTCCTTTGTAATTAGTGGCTAGTGAATGTTATAAAATAAAAACATTGTGCCTACTTACCACTAAGTACAAAGGAGTGAGTTTTTCTACGTTGCTTGAGGGATAATAAGTATGATATATTTGGAAAAAATAACCATTGATGATTGAAAAAAAATTTCACTAATCTACATTTTTCCTAGAACTATTATAGCTTTGATATGACTTCAAGTTTTCTCACAATTTACAACAAATGAGATCCTTTACCTATCACAAAAAGAGACTTTATATAGATAATTCTTCAATCTATATCACTCGAAATTAAAAAATTCATTGTCACCTAAAACATTTTGAAACACCAAGTGCAAGGCTTGTGTCCCATACTTTTTTCCTCAAAAAATGAGAAAGAGTCTCTTTTATGAGCGAAATAGATTGTGGTTAGGAATATAACATTTTAATAAATTGTGGTTTATAAATGTAAACATTTTAATAAATAAAGTGATTTATTTTTTATTTTTTATTTATAATCTTTTTCCTAAAAAATGGTTTTTATTAATTATTATGTTACCTAAATTAATAAAACGAACTCCTTTAATATTTATCCAATCATATTACTTTATAATAATTTTATTTTTAATAAATTTTTTATTTAAATAAAATTTTAATGATATTTATATTTTAATTTTTCTTATAAAATGTTATTACAATATATTATATAGCTATTTTCTTCTTTCCTATAAAAATGTATTCATTACGTCCATATTTTAAATTATGTGCATAATATACTTTAAAAACTTATTAATTCTCCTTAAAAACCCTCCAACCTTTAAATCCTTTAGGTCCTAATTAACTCCCTAAACATACATTAGCCCCCTAACACCTTAACCCCATTTCCCTAATACCCTAACCGTAAACCCTTGAACAATAACCCCTTATCCCTAAACCCATAAAGTAATTAACCCTTAAATCGACCTAACCCCTTAATTAACCCCTTAATCAACCCTAACGAAAATAATAAAATAATATTTCTCCACATCAAGATGACAACATAGGTAAAATACCTTCCAAAAGAATATAAAATACATTTACAATAGAAAGACAATACAATTTACAACACAAAGACATATAATCTAAAATAAAATATACATATAAACATTTACAAAAATAATCTACAATACAAAGAAATATAACAAATAGCCTATTAATGGATTATATTCATGCCCATCTTCAGTGTGTCCGTAGTATTTACAATGTTTTTTAGTTGTTTTTATTAGAAGTCTTCTTGGCTTCAAGCCCTTGGAAGTTCTACAAGGGAAATAACATTTCCAATCGTCTGAATCCCCCGATTTCAATCCCACATATCCTTGGCCTCCTTAATGAATGTTATGTGACACTTTTTATCACTAAACTTTTAGTGATGATTTTGTTCAAAAATTAACCTCAAAATAAGCCTACAACCTTTCAAAACAATCACAAGTAATATAACAACTATGTCAAAGGTATATGATGTTTGAGCCTATATATATAAAATCTATATTATAATTATATAATACTATGATAATAAATATATTATTATTAATATTAATATATATTAATTATATATTAATAATATTATATATAATTATAATTATAATATTATTAATCCTCAAGGGTTAGCTTAGTTGGTTGAGTTCATGTTTCTAAGTACCTCGCCAGTTGGGAGGTCACGGGGTCAAATCTCCTCAACGCCCTTGGGGTTAGGCCCTTCTTGTTTTGCTGACGGGTAGATCCCTTCGGGTTGATCTGCCTGGATTTTCTCGTGGAAGTAGTGGCCACCCAGTGTCTATGAAGCACCCTAAAAAAGCTCCAAAAGATAACTTGGTTGGTCAAGTTCTTGTTGCTAAGCAACTCACCTATCGGGAGGTCACGGGGTCAAATCTCTTCAATTCCCTTGGGGTTAGGCCTTCATAGTTTGGCCGGTGGGTAGATCCCTTAGGGTTGATATAACTATATTTTACCGTGGATGTAGCGCCCAGTCAGTGTCCATGAACAACCTTAAAAAATTATTAATATTATATTTATTATAATTATTTAAACTCAACTTAAAGAAATCCCATATTAGACATTTTCAACAGAAAAAATTCTTTAATGGTGGAATTGGACATTATACATGTTTCATTTCCATTTGTCGAATATTGGACAACACGTCACACATTTGATATTGGAAAAAATGTCGATTATTCGATGGTAAAAGAAATCCCGTCGGATATTCGACAATCATAGAATTCTCATTGGATATTCGAAGATAAAATAAATCTCGTCAGATATTCAACGGTCAAAGAAAACTTGTCGGATATTTGATGACCATCATGATTTAAAAAAAAACATTTAACTACTGATATTTTTTTTTTCCAATTTTATGTGTTTCGTCGGATTCCACCATTGTAATTTTTTCCCATGTGTATTAGTTCCTTATGCAAATGAAACCAAACCTTATCTCCCACTTGAAACTTGTGTGGCACCCAGTGTTGATCATGTCATTGTTCATACTTAGTATTGGATTTTTTTTAATATATCATGGACTTGTTGGTCGATGCGATGAATTCATTCAATAAACCTAGTATCTTTGTCGGCTTCAGATTGAACATTTGTAGATTCTACCTGTGTAGTTGTAAGGGTAAATGTGACATCAATGTGACCTAGTGGTTGAAATCCTAGGCCCAATTGAAAGGGATTGTAGGTAGTTGAGCCATGGGCCCTTGTAAGGTGTTCCTTCTACAAATACAAACAAATCTTGTCTCCCACTTAAACTTGTGTGGAACCCAATGTTGATCTTGGAATTGTTTGTACTTAGTACTAGCTTTTTGTAATATATCATAGAATTACTAGTGGATGTGTTGAATTTGTTTAATAAACTTGGTAGCCTTGTTGGCCTGAGATTAAACATGTGCAAATTATGCCTATGTAGTTGTAAGTGGTAGTGCGAAATCAATGGGACCAAATGGTTTAAATCCCAGGCCCACCTAAAAGGGAATGTGTCTAATTGAGTTATGGAGATATCTATTATAGCTATGTTAAACATAGGGGAGACTCTCATCCCATGTTCATGGAATCTTGGAGTTGTACATGTGAAAAATGTGCACGATCATCTTGTTGGTGACATTTATCCGACCATTAGTTTGGGGGTGAAAGGCAGTTGATTTGGTGAGCTTCGCATCCAACAATGACGAGAGGCTCATCTAAAATGTGCTTAGTAACCTACTAACCCATTATAATATAATGATATGCAAGATCCCAAAGTGTACCCACACACTTTTGAAGAAGAGCTTGGCAGTGGCTTTTGTTGTGATACTCTTCTTGCGGGCATCTAGAATGGCCATCTTAGAAAATCTATCAATGAAAACAAACACACAGTCATTATGATTCTTGGTAAAATTAAGGTCAGACATATAATCCATCGAGATGGATTCCCAAGGATGGTTAAAAGCAGGCAACAGGGTGTACATGCCTTACTTCTTAATGGTTAGTTTGGAAATGACACATGTATTACAATACCTGATATACATATCAACATCCTATTAAAGTTTTTTCCAATAAAATACTTTTGCAGTACTACCATATTATTCTCCACACCAAAGTTCCCTACTACCCAACTTTAATGTTCCTCCTAGATCAGCTTGATATGTTGGCTTGAAGGAACACAAGGGTGTCTAAGATAGCACAATAGTGCATCATTGAGGTGGAAGTCTAGAAATTCAATTTCCTCCCATCAACATCTGGCATGTGGTAACCAATTTTGAGTCGCCATTGTATATTTTTTTCCATCCAGAGGTCTCATGCCCACAAGAGTTGAGAATTGTGGTCAGTGCGCCAACTGTGGGCCAATTGAGGTAGTCCGCAACATGATTGGTGCTACCCTTCTTGTATTTAACATTCAAATGAAATTTTTGTGGGTACGTGGACCATTTTTTATGGAGGTCATTCTATAATTTCCCTTGTGCCTGCATAAATTGAAGACGCCTATGATTCCTATGGATGATCATCTGCTTCCACAAAATATGTTTTTTCCATTGTCAATGAGCTTGCACAATGGAATACATGTCCCTACTATAGATGGGGTATCTCTAGAAAATATCATAGAGTGTTTCACTATGGTAGGCCATTGGATGTCCTTGTTGAATAAGGATTGCAAGTAGCATAGTTGGAGGCATTTGTATCAATCTGAAATGGTTGTTATAGGTCTAACAGGGTGAGGACTGGTGTAGAGCAAAGGTGGTGTTTCAGTTCATTGAATGCCTTCTGTTGTGACTCAAACCAAAAAAACGTTGATTTTTCTCCACCCTTTTCACTTCACTTAAGGGCCAAACGATATAGAGAGCCTCAACATTAATATTTCGTTGAAGTTTGCACTACAATAAAAACCAGAGATTATCATCCCTTTTTGCGTCCTTTTTTTGCCCCTAGAGCCCATTTTTTGTGTTATTTGTGTCCATTTATCAAATATGGTGCAAAATTTGATGGAAAATTTACACCAAGGTTTTGCACCAAGTTTAACATCAGGTGTTGCACCAGGTTTTGCATAAGGTTTTGCACTAGGTTTTGCATAAGGTTTTGCACTAGGTTTTGCATAAGGTTTTGCACCAGGTTTTGTGCCATTTTTTGTGCCATCCTTTGCACCAAGCTTTGTGCTAGGTTTTGTGTCAATTTTAGCACCTCATTTTTTTTCACCTACTTTTGCATCCCCTATTGCATCCACATTTTGCATCTACACTTGCATAAACACTTGCATAATTTTTTGCATCCTCTTTTGCATCATTTTTTGCATCCATTTTTCATCCTTTTTCACATCCCCCTTTTTTCCAAGTTTTGCATCAAGGTTCATGTCTAGTTTTGAAACTACTTTTGCTGCAACCACTTTTGCATCTTGTTTTTCATCCACAATTGCATCCATTATTGTGTTCACTATTGCATCCACTTTTTTTGTGCCACAATTTGTGCCTAGTTTGGTGCCTACCTTTGCACCCACTTTTGCTTCTAATTTTGCATCATCATTTGCGTCTAAGTTTGCATCGACTTTTGCATCTATTTTTGCATCCATTTTTGTATCCACTTTTGTGCCAGGTTTTTCATTTGGTTTTGCATCTACTTTTCTTTCAACTTATGTTGCATCCAATTTTGCATCCATTGTTGCACCCATGTTTACATCCACTTTTGCATCCCTTTTTGCATCTTCTTTTGCATCAAATTTAGTTTTTTTTCCACATATAATTGCATCCACTTTTGTTGCACCACAATTTGCACCATATTTTGCACCTAATGTTGTACCCACTTTTGATTCCACTTTTGCATCCTCTTTTGCATCAAATGTTGCATCCACTTTTGTGTCAGGTTTATGCATCAAGTTTTGCGTCTTGTTTTGTATCTAATTTTTCATCTACTTATGTTTCATCCAATTTTGTGTCCATTGTTATGCCCATGTTTGCATCCACTTTTAAATCCCTTTTTCATCTTGTTTTGCATCCAAGTTCACATATTTTTTTGTATCTGTTGTTCCATCTGCTTTTGCATCAACTTTTGCTGCACCACAATTTGTGCCATGTTTTGCACCCACATTTTCTTCAACTTTTTCATCCACATTTTTTGTGCCACAATTTGTGCCATGTTTTGCACCCACATTTTCTGCCACTTTTGCATCCACATTTGCATCCTATTTTGTGTCCGAGTTTAGATCGAATTTTGTGTATGTTTTTGCATCCCATTTTGCATCAAATTTTAGATCAGGTTTTGCATCTCATTTTTCATTTACTTTTGCATCTATTTATGATGCATCCACTTTTGCATCTAATTTGGTGTCCATTGTTGCACCCATGTTTGTGTCCACGTTTACATCATTTTTTGCATCTTGTTTTTCATCCAAGTTTTCCTCCTTTTTCATCCAAGTTTGTGTCCTTTTCTTCATTCATTGTTGCATCCACTTTTGTTTAACCACAATTTGAGCCAAGTTTTGCGCCTACTATTAAACTCATGTTTTCTTCCACTTTTGTGAATCCATGTTTGCATCCAATTTTGTAGTGACTATTGCATATATTTTTCAATGTGACCCATACATCCAACTCTTGTGTACATGTACTTGAGCCAACAAAACTACCTAATGTGCCATGCAACATATGGGTTTGGTTGATGCCTTATTCCATCACATCATACCCATATGTTTCAATTTAGTGCAATTATTCATCACACCATGCACCACACATTAGCTAAACTACCATAGACTTGTCTCAATCCAACATATGAACCACAACAATGTATTCCCATGATCAAATGATCATATCGCTTTGTCCACACGTAACCCCACCATGTACTTAATATATCTTCCAATTCATATGTGTGGGGCCCTAGTTCACACATTGCATGCCCAAGGTGATCCACTCAAATGATATAAAAACTTTTTTTTATCATTGAGTGGACTGAGCACGCTCCTTGCTCATTTTGACTACTTATTCCATTTGAATGATCAAAGTCATGTTGACTTGCTCAGTTATTCTAATGTGTGCCTAAGTCTAATCAAATTGCTCCATAATCCACCCATTTCTTTGCCATCCAACTTCAATTCATGTGAGATTTCATAGTGCATCTACCATGTCTTGGGTAAGTACATTGAAGGCATCCCTACTCACTGGTATAAAGGAATAAACTCATCTCTTGGGTGTGTTATGTTTCTAAAACAACTCCAAATTCCACAGGTCATCACTAAACCAAGGGTTTCTACCGATTGTGTGTGTGACTCCTAAGCTGGGGCTCTTAAATCTTACACGACCCCAAGTTGTTTCCATCCCTAGAAACATCTACAAAAAACTTCCATCTCTAACTCAAATAAAACTTGTGCCTCCATATATGCCAAAGTATGATGGAAGCCCCGATTTTTGTGCCATTAGAAACCCCAAATTTCTAGCAAAGTGGAAATCACATGTTTCCCTATGGCTAGAAACCCCAAATTCCAAAAACATAATAAAATCAACCACAAGGTTTCACAACCATCCACAATTCTCTATCCAAATTGGCCATGCAATCCCAATGTTTTCTACTTGAAGGGATGTCTCCCCTTTAATCCTATCCACAATATGAGTCAAATTTTTGTTACCTTGATGTGTTGACCATATTTCCATGTTGCAACTAATGCTACCACCTCTGGAACTCCTAAACAATATCATTGTTGAACTATCATGACTTTTTTTATGCCTATACTCCATCTATTTCCCCACGTCTCTTCATATTATTGTAGCCTCAATTTTTTCACTAGTTGGGTAGCTAGACCAACCATCACGTATAGTTCTTGAAATCCACTTCTTCATGTCCAAACATTGTTGTTTTCATTCTACACGCCCATTTCATTACTTAACCTCAAACCTAAAATATATTTATGTAAAATCCTTGTCAATGAATGTGTACACAACACCCAAGTGTTACGCTTCTAAAGCTTGTGTACAATCATAAGTCTAATATCTTTACCATGTTTCTATGTAGTAACTCACCCAAGTGCCAAACTAGCTATATAGCTTGTCTAACCACCTTATTGACTTGTGTGAAGACACAACTGTAATATTGAAAGATAACCTCCTCCATCCATAACTTGATCCATATGCACACATCTCTTGTTAAGGAAACACCATTTCTTGATGTACTATAAAATAGTTCCAAAAACAAAGTCTTCCTTTGGCTCCTTGTTTATGCAATATCCAGGTTGCATGAAGAGTTACAAAAACTATAGGACTACTATGTCTAACAAATTTCATCTAAATTCTCATTTCAACTCAAATTTTTTTCTTGACCATTCCATCCTTGATACCTTGGATCACTACCAAGTGTCTAACCAAACCATAAATCAAACTTGTTTGTTCGAGTTCTCCTTCCTCTTTATTGGCATACTTGAATATGAAAATCCATGTTGTCTAAGTCTCACATATTAGAACTGATATGCATCACTATTCCCATATTTTGGTCATGATGCAGTTGTGTCATCCTTTTCCTCCATTAGAATAATTATGTGCACCATCTAATCATTCTACCCAAGACATGAGAATGCTCATTCGCAGGTGGAAATTTCATTTCACCAATCTGACTCATCTATGCCATCTTATATTTTCAAGTATCACAACGTACTACCCAAGTTATCCCAAGCCATTGCAAGCTACCTTTTGGACCAATTTTTTTTCTTAAATAATCGTTCTCTCCTTGGTTTTATATTTTGATGGTAAAGTTTTTGAACAACCCAACCAAGTTTCCCAAGCACCTATGCACTAGAGTATCACCATGGATTTAATCAATTCTACCAAACTCCTCTCCAGAGGACTCATGAAAGTAATTTATTCCAAAATTTTCAAGTATTCAGTGGGATTGCACAACATAGGCTATTGTTTAGTCCATATGAACCTGGTTTCACTCGATCCACCAAGTCACCGAATCCCCAAGGAATTATTTCATGCTCTAGAAAAAGAAACAACTCAAAATTCCATACCTTTTCATGATGGCTTCTTCAATCAAATCCACAATTCTTAGTGTCCATATCTTGGTTACCACCAATAAGATCTACACAAAATTTTCTCACCATTTTACGATTTTTATGGTTACCTATGCCTCACACACGTTCTTTTTATTACCATTTTTAATGTCTAACACTTCGCTAATTACAAATTCATTAAATTGTGAAAATAATAGAACAATATGAAATAATAAACCAACAATATGTGTTTGGGTAGCTTTGTACCCTAATACCAAACTTTTCATATGATAACATACAAATATGATTACAATGATACAATGTGTGGCCATCATAACTCGTAACTCAACAAATGTACAAACCCAACAATTGTAACTATCAACCCATCCTTCCACTTGCTTTCGTATAGACCGTTGTGTGCCTAGTTAGATCATTCCTCCTTATTGCAACTCATGTCGTGTAGCCTATGTTCCAAGATGTGAAGTGTTGACCTATATGGCCATGCACCCCACCACAACTCCTCAACTATTATTGTTCCACTATCTCCCCATAGCATGCCTTGACATTTCTTCACTTGACTCATCTTCTATCAACTTTGATTGCTTGATTATAATTCCTTCATGGTTTGCCTCAACTATATATATAAATAAATAAATAAATAAATAAATAAATAAATAAATAAATATATATATATATATATATATATATATATATTTGTGTGTGTGTGTGTGTGTGTTGGTTCTTCCACCACCTAAAGAAACCATATCCCATACAAGGGATTAAGTCGACCTGTACATCTAACTCTTGCACCCACATATAATTGATCTAATGAAACTGTCTGATGTGTCGTGCACCATATAGGTCTTGATTATACATTATTTTTTAACATTATGCCACATGTTTCAAGCTAATGCATCCATTTGTTTCATCATGCATCAAAAATCAATTAAACTACAATGTGCTTGTATTAAGCCAACATATTAACCAAAATTGTGTGCACCCATCACTAAATGATTGCATCACTTGTACTGCAAATCACAAGTCACTTCATTTTCTCATTAAGTGGGATAAGCATGCTTCTTGCTCGTTTCAACTGGTTGTGACGTCAAACCAACCCAAGTCATGCTAACTTGCTCCATCGTGGCACTCATTCCAACATGTTCCCAAGTCTATTCAACTTGTTCCATTGTGTGCTTATGTCTTAGCCATCGAACTTCACTTCATGTGACAAGTCTTGATGTATATGTCACATCTTGGGTGAGTCCCTTGGTATGCCCAAGGTGCCCCTATTAACCAGTTTAAGTGAGCCAAGTCATCTCTTGGGAACACTACATTTGTGCATAAAACCCAACTTCCACATCTCATTAATAGACTAAGGAATTCTTATTGATAGGCACACCCCTACTAGGCTAGGTGTTTTATAGGTGTCCTTATTCTAAATCTCCTTGATGATCTTGCATGTTGATAAGATCATTTTCTTCCATTTTTTCTCATTGTTTTCTATTTAGTTGGGTGATTGATTTAAGGTTAAAGGATGTAGGTTTTAACCCTATATAGAAATTATCTGCAAACAAATCTTAAAAGAAGAAAATAAACAATAGCGAGAGCATAAAACATAAAACATATATACATAGAGATTTTCCCCTAGATCCCAGATCGGGACAACCAGCTTGATTTTTCATTATATTCCTTTTAGTGTTACAACACATATATATACTTGCTGAAGCATACATAAACCCCAATCCATTAACCCTGGATTATAATATAACCGTAGTTCCCTTGACCGGATCTACAAAATACCAGGGGCCGAAAACCATCATGCCCCAAAACCATGGGCGGGTCCACCCACCGAAAAATAGGGTCCAATTTTTTTTTCTCGGGGCGCTGCCCCGGACCTTGAATAGGGGGGGCTGTCGCCCCCCATGTGACCCCCCTGCTACGCCCGACACAACGTACAACTAAATCTATCACCTCCTCGTGCGTGACTAGTCGTGGAAAGAATATAACACATACCCAACAAAGGAGTCTTAAACAATTCTTATTGCACTGCATCATATGGATTAATTAAAGAATTTGTTTCCTTTTGCTTCTTTTTATTATTTGAGTCATGCATCCTCTTCACTCCCTTTGACGAGTAGTGGAGTAGATTAACAAGTTTTTGAGAGGGTGAGTCCTTTATCATGGTTGTATTCATATCAACATCATATCCCTCTAAGGTTTGGATAGGGGAATTTATCAATGCAACAGGTTTAATGTCTTTGGATTCTTTTTTGGAGCTACCCTTTATGGGTTCATCATTAGAAACTTCTAGTTGCTTGTTTTGTTATTCTTATACCTCCTTGAGAAATGTATATACTTCTTTCAAATTTTCCATCTCTAAATAAGCTTCACACCTAGCATTTATATTCTTATAATCTAGCTTATGGGCCCATTTGTAATCTCCACACTCTAAAATGATCTTGTATGACAAACCCTTACCCAATTCAAGTTCTATGTAGATTACAAAATAAGAGAAAATGCCCTTTTTTGATTGGTTTAGATCTTTCTTAATAAATTTTCTTAGGGGATTTCTAATTTTTTGTATGATTCTCACAAGTGAAGGGGGGAATTCATGTTAAGTTAAGCCTATATGTTTGTGTCATATTTTTAGAGAGGTTATTTATATAAAGTTCATTCATTATACTTGGACTTCGTATTTTTATGGCCTCGACTCTAATATGGATTTATACTAGGAACAATTCATGCAAATGAATGAGGGCCTTATTATTTAACCCACATATGCATAAGAGGACTAGATTCTTCTCTTAATGTCCCCCTGGTGGGTTTGAAGTGGGTTTACATTGGCATCGAGTTGAAACTAATCATCATGATATTCCTCCTCTTAATGAGATATTTTAACTTTTCCATATATACGAGAGAGAGTTAAAGTGCCACCTCTTCTGTAGATGCCCTATTTATTATGAGATTCAAGGGATGTTATATTGTCTTTATCAATGTTTGGATGGTTTTTTGTCTGCATTATTTCAATACATTTATAGCTATTTTTATGAGGGAGGTCCTTGGATTTATATCTTCATATAGGGCCTTATATGTCCTTCCCATTTTGAACTCTTTGAAGGGGGCCTCCTTCCATTTTTCCTTGCCTACTTAGGGCCAAAATTGATAAACCAATATTGAAACTTCTTCAAGTGTCAAATTGGTGAGGCCTCATGCCTCTTCATGATCTCTCAATGGGACATATTTCTTGAGAGAGAAATTTGAGGATTTTCCATAACAGATCATAGGTTTGATGTCATAGGATTTAATACCTCACTTTCTATATGGGTTTTTGTAAGATATTTTTTAAATTTTCATTGTCATCTCAACCCCTGTGATTCTTGTCACATTGATAATTTTCCAACTGATACATATGAATATATATGTAATTCATGTATGTATCATTGGTTTGATGACACCTTGCCTTGGTCATCAAGGACACTAGGTGCAGGAAGAGGCTGCTTTAGCTACCACATTTAGCTTGATATGTATGATACATGTGTATATGATGTCTCCAAAGTGTATTATTTTTATTTTGATTACTTAAGCACTCTATTATAACTCTTGATGCTTTGGCTATAAGTTATAAGTAGAGTTTTTCTATGGTTTTTCATAATTTTACTCAGAGAAGTGTGTCATGTTGATGGTTTGGGTATATAATTGGTGATTTGAGTAGGTGTTACACGTCGATCTTATTATACTGCTTATTTACCTTAGTCAAATTTTATTCCATGTCTCTCTTAACAACACATGTGGAGACATTATAAACAAGGGATAAATTCTAATAGGGTATTTTTGAGCTCTAAGTGAAGTTCCCTGGAAATAATGTGCTACCTACAACTACTTGAGTTTATTGATAACATTATTCACATATTTGAACATATCAGTCACCTCCTTACGGGTTAGTGGATATTTCCATTTTGTGTAAACCTCGTATCCTCTTTCCCTCCTTATATGCACATACTTGTTTATGTTAGGGAAGTCTTATATAGTTTTTATTAATGCCTTTTGTCAACATATTTACACTCTCTAGACCTTCAAAATTATTAAATATAGGCTCTATGCAGTGATGTCCTTTTGCTAAGATGAAAAGACAACATAGTGGAAACATAAGCGACTATAGTAATTTCTTTATAAAGCTTTACTACCTTAAAATATAATTTCCTGCTACTCTAAAATCAATCTATTAAAATATAACTTTTAATTTCTCGCTACTCTTCTTCTCTCCCGGTTTGGGAGATATTTTGGTGCCCTTTCTCTGCTCATAATATCTCAAATTCCACTGCAGGTCCCATACCCTTTTGCAATATTCAATCCTTCTCTTCCCTTTACACAATTCTTAACAATTATTTCTTTGTGGGTTTAATTCCAACACATGTTTAAATTTCCCAGGCATGGGAGTTGCATATGGGACTGAAAAGAGTTGCGTGGGTGTGGCCTCCATGGGTGATGAGGCTCAAGCTTGTGATGAAATCAATTGTTCCAGTAATCATGGCTAGAGTGATAGATATTTATGATTTCATTATTGTTGTGATTATCAACACATGAATTCACCCCAAGGAAAATTCCTATTATCTATTTGATGGCTATGTGCATCTTTCATTGGGACCTGCTTGCAGGTTCTTGAGTCATGTCGCGGGTATGACTATTGGGACTGTTGGTGATGACAATGTCAGGTATGTATCTACATTCCAGAACATAGTTGTATTTGTGTTGTTTAAAATATTTTGGAGCATCTAACACTGAGGGTTTTGAGGGTTTTAAGATTCAATAAATTCCTTTTAGCCTAAAGGGACAATTATCGTTTGTGCATTTTATTTTTGTTTGAGAAGAATAAGTGAAGAAAAAAAATTGAGGACAACATGTCAGTGTTATTTGTTTCTCTAAATATACCCTTAAAATTATCTTATTCATGCAACAAGATCAAGTCTACAAGATACTAAAATCACAATCTTTGTAGTAGTGAAATACAATATTTACTTTTCGTAGTATTCATTGATATCTGCACTCATAAAAATACAAAATATAGTTCTTGGAATGCAAATTTGTCCTTTTATTTATCTATTCTTGTTAACTTGATAAACCCAAAACAATTTTCCTACGACGAGAATTGTATCTAAGGAAATTTATTTCCATTGATCCACATAAGTTGTTATCTTTAGCTGAATAGTATGTGCGGAGAGTAAAAAAATTGTTTATGTGGTACACACACATTATTTCCATTGATTTATTAATTTTTATTGATTCCTTTTCCATGACTGGAACAAGGAAAGAAAATGCTTCAAAACTTCAAATATAAACACATCGTTTCCTGAAATCAATAAATTTTTCTTATGTTACAAATTGTATTCTGGGAACTTGGAAAAGTTTCTTATTTTCTATTTTGCGAATATATCTTGTGATTGAAACATCCATAGTGGAATAAAATATAGTGAAATTATAGCCAGATAACTAGCCATGATTTACAGAATTCTTTCTTGTGGTACATGTAATTGAGAATAGGGTGGTTGAATACAGACTGGGATTTTTAGGGTTATACGATGTATAGATTACCAAGGAATCATAACCTTGTAGAAAATAAATTTGATGTTAATTATCCATGTTATCTAAGGAGATATTAATTTTTAGTTTGGAACCGAATAAAAAAAATTCAAATCAGGTTGTGTTCCTATTATTAGCTTTTTTACATTGTCTGACCATTTTGTTCACTACTTATGGGTAGTATTTGGAACTAAAGTTCCGCTATTTTTTTATTTTTTGAATTCCTGAAATGTTTTTAAATATTATTTCACAAGGGTGGCATGTTGGTACATTCCTAGCCTAAAATCATATTGCAATCAACCAGGACAAGTAGCTAGGCACATTCATGAAAAAATACCGCATGCCAAATGGAATGATAGATTTAAAGGTCTGGATGGACAAAGGACTGAAGAAAATAAATTAGAGCACTGGTGAAGCTAACGAAAGCAGTGGAATATTCACTATCTTGTGACGCCTTCCTTGACATCCATTTTCCCTCGACTAGTTGTTGTGTATGTATATTCTTCCATTGGTGGGTTGAGCCCATATCCCCAAATTTCTAGCATATCATATGGTTTTTTTCTCCATTCGAGGAATCTTAGGGGATCCTTGTCAATGGTGTTCTCACCATAATGTCCCTAATCAGTATCACTCTTCCAAGTGTAAAGTGGTCTTATCTCAATGAGTTCTAACAGTTGATAAGCCTAAGCTCCACGGAAACTTTGTTATCCTGGTTCTATACCTCTGAAGAAACGTTTGAAAGAATGGTAGTAGTATGAAAATAAAGCATTGTTTCCATTTTATTTGTGACTCCTAGTGCCATTACATGATTTCTATTATTTAATATTGCTTTAGCACTTATTTGGATTTTCAAACTTCTAGGTGATCAAGTTGAAGTGTCGTGTACCTTAGACCTGAAAATGCAATCACACACTAGATTTACAATAATGGTGTGGAAATAATTCAATACTTAATGTATCAAAATAGTCTTCATGTAGGGCAACACCTTACATGGATCCTTTTATGAAGGATCAACTCTTGTTCACTTGCCACTTTTAGGTGACAACCTCCCATTGTGTCATGATTTAGTACAATAATTCTAATACATGACCATATAAGGAGGAATTTATCCTTATTTATAACTAATTTATGCTAACTACCTAGTGGGCATCCTTTAGCGAAGCCACATTATATTTATTCAATGTTGACTACCTAATACTAATTGACATTGTGGGCTTAGTACATGTTAATTAAATGGCCATTAGCCACCACAATTATCATATTCTTATCAATAATGGGCCCATAGGCCCATATTACACCTTTAGAGAGGCTTCCAACATTTTATCCCTCTTCAAGAAGTGTTTTCCGTATAGTAATTACGTACAGCTACAAACCAGGGTTTCACGTATGGTTGCTAACTGCAATAGTGAAATAGTTGAAGAAACCAAGGTCCTACGTACAAATGTTGGCCTAGGCCTCAATGCTAAAATAACATAAATTTTTTTTTTTCCGTAAACTTGTGTCCCATGTCTCAATGCTCATATTCGCTCCCAACTGATGATACTTGAGCTGAATGAAACATCAAGTCTTATGACTTAAATTCCTACAACCATTATGTGGGTACAAATAAATAGAACCTTACGAAGTAAAAAAATCCTCCATATTCATAAAGTCCATAGTCGTAAAAGGGAGGCCGTGGAACAAAATATACTAATATAGATGAAGCATACGAGAAACTAATGGGCACCACCTGCTCATGTATTCCCTCAATGATGTTCTCTTCAATTGTTTCAAATATAAATTGGAAGTAGTTGTCTTCTCATTAATGATAAATGTCCATATGAAAATTTGTAGAACCCTCCTCTAAATTACACTAGTCATGTAGGTCACCAAGACACTCTTATCTCCTCACAATCAATTGGAGATTTAAGGTCAAGGAATGCTATACTAAGTTTCCTTAATGTATACTTTGTGAAATTTTACAAAAGGAGATGTTAGAGCCATAAAATTTTTATTACATTAAGATGAAAATTTCAGTGAAACCCTCATTCTCAAACAATTTCAAAATGGAAGAAGGTTACTCACAATAAAGTTGCACAAAGCACCATAGAATCACTTCATCAATCCAAGAGAAAATCCCTCCAAGCATAATATCCTCCCTAAGGCAATTTACTCATCTGAAATATCAATAGCAAAATTTTCAAGAGAAAATCATAGAAATTTTCATATTTTCTATGGTATTTCTCCTGCAAAACTCCATGAGTAAATGAGGTGAGAGCTATTTCTATTTATTGGAGAAAACCTCAACTCATTATCACAATAAAATAATAGTTTCTTAGTTAAGATTTCCTCAATTAGCCTAAGGAGGATAAAATATCCCTCTCAACAAATTAATCATTCTAAGTTAATATTGAATGGTGATTTTAATGCCACATGCACAACAAATAAGGTCTTGAGCCCTCAAAATATGACCCTTTTCCACAAATCAAGGGAAATAAAGGTGTGTTGGTGCAACATCGAACCTTAAATTCCCTTCACCACCCAACGATGAAGTCTTCAAAGTCTTAGCCAAGAAGTCTTCAAAATTTCCACCCAAAACCTCTAAATTGGGAACACAATCCAAAATTCTATGCCAGTGTTCACATGGGCTCCAAGTAATCAAAGGATCAACCTTCAAATCCTACATAAAATATGTAAGAAAAATAAGAACCTTACTTGTGAGAACATAGACCTCAAATAGGGCTCATTCATAACTTGGATAAGTTGGCTTCATTTAGCATGTTAAATTTATATTTTAATTTATCCTTTAAAGAGGTTGGATCTGCTTGAAATATCAAATTTACATGTCATCAGGTCATTTCTAATCATGAATTCCTAACTCCTGAATTTATATGTGTGTGTGTCCATCATCATATTACAAAGTATTTTGATCATCCCTCTACAAGTGAGCATTGTTTGAGGCCACACAACTCAAACTGTTGGTTAAACTTCTTGTTCATAATCTAGGTGCCTTTACAAAACTGGATGGTAGAATGGCCAAGCCTCAAAATAAATAGATTTCTCAGACTTAGCACAAAATGCGTCCAAGTATGTGAGGATCCTTCACTCATTATATATTCTTGGTGCAGTGGTGAACATTTATTTAAGTGCAACTAGCTCAGGCTGGCCCGGGTAATACCCTTAACATGTACCTGAACTACTTTATCATTGCATTCCATCTTTCAAATGATGCCAATGTCCTTGTACTAAACCAAAACTCTAAAATTATGTTGCTCCAAGGTTAATGACATATCATCAATTCAAATGTAGGTGGGTACACTAAATAATATATCCAAATGAAATATGGTCATCTCATTGGTGTATCAAACTAATTTGCTATATAATTATAAAAAAATCTGCACCTCATTCGGTCATATGCACTTGCTCTTTCAACCCATGTAGAGCCTCCTTTTCTGGGAATTCATTCCACTAGCCCCTACATTACCTTAGTGATAGGAGAACACTCTTCCTTCGAAGCAAATACAAACTAAATGAACTGAGTTTAGTTTAGATAGGTGTTGGCCCTGGCCCTTACATGTATTTGAGTTGACTTACTTCAAACATGTATTTTAGGTGTGTGTGTGTGTGTGTGTGTGAATATATACATATATATATATATATATATATATATATATATATATATATAACCCAAAAAATTCTTTCCAATATCAGTTTGGGATTCTAAAAAGGGTCTTAAATTACACTGTACTAGTACCCCCTTTTGGTACCGGGTGTCTTAATTTTGTTGTGTGCTCTTCTATCATACTATCATAGTATGAATGTGCAAAGTTATTAAGAAAATTTATCTGGTGGAGTAAAAGGAAGGCGGCCTTTGCATACTAATATAACATGTCCCGATCTCTAGATATCATTGCTATACCCATATAAATTTCCTCTAATACACTATGGTGCCATGTATTTATAGGTTCCAAAAAATGTCACGTTTCTCCATAGAGTTTGAAAAAACTACACAAATACCAATTTATGTGATCTTTGTTTCACCTTGATGATTCACCAATAAATTTGATGGTTTAATGTCCCCGTGAATTTCATGTCGTTAAAAGTGAAAATACACCAAACCTTGAACACCTTGTTTACATACAATAACAAGATAGGGTTCACATATAGTTTATTTTATTTCTCAGTGAAATTTGGAAGAGAGCCACAATTCACAGTTCATGTATTCCACAAGTAAGGATATAACACCATTATCATAGCAGGAACGATGACATACAAAAACATATAAGACTTTCAAAATGACATCAAGAATATCACCACCCACAAAATAAATCCCAATCCCACATGGAAAAGGTTTGCATAATGTTGAGCTCTATTCCGATAACATCCTGATCCTTTATGCAATCAAACCTTTTCCTAGCCTAGCCTATGATATAAACCCAATTGTTTTTGAATATTTTTTAGTTGACTTTGCATTAACAATTGTTTATCTTAAGCCCTATCAGATACATATATTTTGTGATTATGTTTAACATATGATTTGAGGTGGAAACATTTAGCTCCAACTTGGGGATGTGCGCTCATCCCAGGAGCAAAAAAAAACCCTAGAGTCTCTCTACCTCAGAAATGTGGTCCCATTTCTCCTATGTTCTTAGTCATCATCCAAAACAAGGACACATTATAGTATGAATGTTTGAACGAAGGAATCTCTATCATGAGCAACATGAACATGAATCTCAGTTCTTAAAGTCCAATAATATAATTAAGTGCATATTTAAAAAAAGGCTAGTTGCTACAAGCCCCTTTCATTTATTTGTGAGTGAAGTTGCAAGAATTTTTGTCAATAATTGTGGAGTTTTCTTGTCATGATTCCTTTTAAGAATCATCTAAAAAACAACACTCCATTTTCATTGGTTAATATTTTTTCAAGATTTATTGCTTTTTTAGTGCAATAATATTATAATTGCCATCAATTTTGTGTGATAGAGAAAGAGATCAACATAGCTCAAGTTTCCCAAAGCGTTTGTGTTGGGTGTAATATTTAAGGATGTTTCAGGCACATTTTTCCCTATTTTTGGTCATTTCCCTTCATTAAATCTATAAATTCCTTGACACAATGCCACTATCCCTGGTTAAAGAAGAAATATTCTCTCCAACATATTATTATTCCATTTTCTGTTAAATATTGAATGAAACAAAGTCTTTTTTTGGAATGACTAACCAGGGAAATTCTGGAAGAGATCTTTTGGATGTTTTTCTTTCAGGTGTTGCTATAATTGCTAAATACGATGGGTAAATAGTTGCTTCTGTCACTTGTTGTTACATCCCAAGTTTTCTGTTACACCCTGAAGTTGCTGCTACACCGCAAATTGCCAAAGACCGTGGCCGCTATTCTAAAGAAACTTGTTGAAGACCATGAGAATTAAATCTTGTTGAAATATATGATCAGTTACAATTGCAAGGATGGTGTAACCATAATAGGTATTTTAACTGAAAATAGTTTGTAACAAATTCTATTTTATTCTAATTCAGTCAACATGACTGATTCGTTCCCTAATTTTGGGGCTTGTAAAACAATTTATAAAAAGGATCAGTCTCATAAGGAGGGGAAAACAACACCGGGAAAAATACTGACATTTTTTTCTTGTATTCTTCAATTACTTTAATACAACACACATCTGGTGATGTTTTTACAAATTTTGTGTTGAATCTTTAACTAGTTTTCGTTCCATCCCTGCACCCTGATAGGGAGGAAGGGCCCTCCTCTTTAGCAAGGATCAAAATATTTGTAGGTTTTTTGCTTTATTTATATATATGTGTTTGGATTTATTATTTTCGTTGCATATATTGTAGAACATGCACACTTATGTTTTCAAATTCATTTTATGATGTTACACTAGATTGGTGAGATCTACAATACTCAATTACTATTGCAATCTAGTTAATGATGCATAGCACGCCTATTTCCATTTTTAATTTTATTAAGTGTGAATTCTTTATCTATTGAGTGAGTTTCATTCCTGCAGTGTGTTTTTCTTATAAATTTCTGCAAGTGTGAATTTCATTTCTGCAAGAACGCTTTAAAATCCTGCGAGTGCGTTCGATGAAATTTTAAAATTTTCCCTGGCTGTTCATGTATCGACACAGATAGTGTAGATACCTTTGAAATAAAAATACCTACCCTGGTTGACAATTAATGGTTGTGGTTCAGTTGTTTTAAGAGTGATAAAACTACACAAACATTTTTGTGCCGTTGTCGAGAAAGGCTGTAGCGATATAGTTAGGCATTACTTTCTTTTGAATTTTTCTTCTTTCAATAATGTCTCCTTAATTTTATAGGTGTTGGGTGGTAAGATGAGAGGTAAGAACCTATGCTTCACTCTAACATACCTGTGCGGGCTCACCTCTATAACAATTAGGACACTTAGGGTGTGCAAATATTTATACATTGGGTCCATGTATAGAATGTATGAGTGGAGAGGAAGAAAATTGTAGAAACTCTAATAAACCTAGAGGTAAAAGGGATCCACCTAAGAATAAGAAAAACATTGATCAAAGGAGAGTCACATTCATTCAAGAACTGATCTCAAAAGCAGAGAAGGAATTTTCAACATCGCATAAGGACGTGAGGAAAAGAAGCCCAAAAAAAGCTATTGCTTCTATATCAAAATCAAGAGTATCTGGTTCCTTTGTTTTAGGACCCCATTATCCTCATACTAGCCTACAAACTCCCTGTTTTATAGAATTAACTTAGGAACAAAAAAGAGATACTAGTGGTCAGGATTTTGGATTAGAAGGACAAGGGGAGACTAGTGGGAATTATCAAGAGCAAGAATCAGAAGAACATTATTTTACTTTCCAATACCCTGACCTAGGAATTACAGTAAAACAACTAGCCCCAGAACAATATGAGCAATCATCATAGGAATCCTTATTCACAGATCATCAATCTGAGAAATCTTTAGAAGAACCCTTACCAGAATTAGAATAAGGAGAAATTTCAATGGGAGACAACAACAATAACAATGGGACATATACCACGATTACCACCTTTGAATTTCCAATAGGTGATATAAGGGGAGAAGCCCCTATGAAGAATATCCCTTTATCAGTTCTTCCATATTTTCAGGGATTCACTGTATAATATCCTGATAATTTTTTGTTTGAGTTTGATGTTATGTGCAGAAGTTAAGGCTACACTTCAGATGCTTGTAAACTAAAAGTATTCCCTGAAACTTTGAAAGGTGCATCATTAAGATGGTTTATGGGACTTGGGCTTGCTACTATACAGATATGGGGAGATATGTAGACCAAGGTCCTAGAAAAATACCAGGATTATTTCCAAACCAGGAAGTTGAAAGAGGAATAGTTCAAAATAACGCAAAAGGAAGATGAGAGCTTGGAATATTATGTAGAACGATTTCATTGTAATATACAGAGGTCTAAACATGGTGATTTGGATCTGGAAATATTGACGACAATATTTATTCAAGGGATGAGAGATGACTACCTTGATATAATGAATTTGTTAGGGAAAGGGGATATATCTCAAGATCCATATGAAGAAACAATAAATATTTTCTTAAGGTGTTCATGAGGATCATCACGAGGCAGAAGCATGGCACAAGACACCTCTGTCAGAATACAAAAATCCACAAATGGAGGTGTGACCAGAGCTAAGATTGGAAACCTGGTGGAAAATATCAAGACCGATCTTCTCATTACCTTATCCGCTCAATTGACAACAACAGAAGTGAAAAAATAATAGGATGAAGTTGATAAGGATTTGGTCGTGTTCTGCCCAAAGTGTAAAGAAAAACACTCCTTGAAGGATTGTAGGGTAAAAAGCATTAGCTTGTGCAATATTTTTGACTTGGAGCACTCTACAATTCATTGCCTGGAGCTTCTGAGACCAAAGGAAGTATTCAAGGAATCGAGTGAGGAAGTTCAATCTTCTTACTTTAGTAGATCTAGGAAACCTTGGTAAACACAACCACCATTTATGTCCTAAGATTTTTCTTTTAATCCATAGAATAATGTATAAAATACTCAATAGTTTCCATGGCAATATCCTACTCCTCCCCCAACTCAATATCCTTCACCATGGAATCAATGGTCTCCCTCTCCCTCTTTTCAGTATCCCCCATCTCAGCCATACTCTTGGCCCCAAAATTGGAGATGAAACCCTCCTGCATTACCAATGCAACAACAATTGAAATTTCCATCTCTTGCATCATCTTCTACTACTCCTCCCATACGTTCCCAATTACCTGTACAACCTAACCCTAACCCAGAAAATAAGGCCATTCATAATTTAGAAGCCCCCAATTCTTTCCAGACTTACTACATTACCCCCGTGAATGAAATGAGATCCACATCCGATCGAGAAAAGTAGTAAATTCAAAAACCTGCACTATCATTACTGAAGAGGAATGTGAATCCCCCAGGGATGGTGCTATGGATTTTGATTGGATTTCTACAACAGGAAAATATGACATTGATACACTTGTAACATTTGATTCAAGTAATGTTGATACATTTGTAACAACCAACCCAACCGCTATAGTAACTAAGGACCCTCCATATATGCACGTATAATTAGAAACTAGGATGATTTCACAACTCGAATATGATTTTCTCAGGGAGTTAAATAATATGCACATAAGGATTCCCTTGCTGCAAGCCATTAAGGATGTTCCCATCTATGCAAAAATATTAAGGGACCTGTATGTTAGAAAACCTGGAAGGAAGCCCAAAGACCCTTTCACTATCCATGTGATGGGAAAATTATCATAACTACTGACTAGTCAGCCTCCTTTGACTAAATATAATGATCCAGGGAACCCCACAGTCACTGTTTGTATTGATGATATGCCCATTACAAACACACTAATTTATTTAGGGGCATAAATAAATGTAATTCATAAAGAAATATTTACCACTTTAGGGTTACACGGGCTGAGGCAAACAACTACAATGCTAGAACTAGAAGATAGGTTACATGTTAAACTATAAGGGGTGGTAGAAGATGTAATCATCATAGTGGATTCTTGGAGATATAAGAAAAAATTTCTTATCTTAAAAACCAAATAAAATCTGGGGGGACATCCCCTGATATTGGGAAGGCCTTGGTTGGCCATTGCAGATGCATTTATAGGTTGTAGGACGAGCTTCATGATAATTTCAGATGGACAGGCCACGAAGAATCTCAACCTTTACCCCCCTACAAAACCAAGTAAGGATATGGGAAATACCTTATGGGATGAATTTGAACCTGAATTATATTATTCCCAGCCACTTATTAGTCTCGAAAAAGCGCAATATTTTAAGGATGAAACAAAAGATGATATTATCAATGGTTTTATCAGTAATTAATTTTCCGTTACTTATATTGAAGACTTAGGGGAAGAAGATACCGTGGAATATTTGAACCTAGAACATATGAAGACCACCCCTAATCTCATGAGAAGCTCAATTGAAATAGAACCCGGTAAAAATTTGAATGTTAATCCTAATCTGACTCTCAACCAAAACATAATGTTGTTACAACTGTTACAAATACATAAAAATGCATTTGCATGGGATTACACAAACATGAAAGGAATTCACCCTAGCATGTCTACTCACCATACCTACATAAAAGAGGATTGAAATCCAGTTAGGTAGCCACAAGGATGCATGAACCCAAAACTTAAGGAAGTAGTAAAAGAAGAATTTCAAAATATTCTAAATTCCAACTTCATCTATCCTATTTCTAATAGCCAATGGATATCTTCACTTGCTATTGTTCATAAAAATAATAACAAGTGGGGAATCTATGTAGATTATAGAGAACTTAACAAAGCCACTCAAAAGGACCATTTCCCTTCTCCATTTATAGATCAGGCCTTTGATACCTTGTCTGGAAATAAATTCTTTTCATTTCTAGATGGGTTTAGTGGTTATAATAAGATATAGATTGCCCCATAGGATCAAGATAAAACCACCTTTACTTGCCCTTGGGGGACTTTTTCATGCATATTTATCCGTTTTAGACTCTGTAATGTGCCAACAACCTTCCAGAGGGTGATATTAGGGATATTTTCAGACTTGTTAAATCACTGTTTAGAAGTATTCATGTACGATTTTACACCTTATGGTGATGGATTTGAAACAACATTAGCCACTCTTGAAAAGGTGATAGAACGATTTGAACAAACTAATGTTTCTTTAAGCACTGTGTTACGAGGATTAATCCCTCCTGGGGACAAGAGCGATCTCCCTAGTAGTCCAACGAGTAACTAGAAACAAACAGAAAAAACAATGACGCTTTCCTTAGCCTATAACTGAAACATGAAACATGTAGTATGTGAAAGATCACTTACCTATTAACGAAGTGCTTGTAGAAGTCCTTTCAGTGTTTTCCACAACTAGCTTTTCCTCAATTCTTTACAGTCTCTCCAAATTCTTTCCATAACTTCTCCATGACATGCCAAAAGAGATATGCATAGACAAAAACATTTAAAGGGATCAAAGAATTTTGCATATAAAAGAAAAGGTAAATTAAATCCTTTGTATAGCATACAACATATAAATGAATCAATAATCCGTTATAAACCATGTGAGTGATCAAGGAATCCCACAAATAACATCGGAATAGACGCAATTAGGAAAGAAAAAATACTTTGTATTAAAATAAAAAAGGAAAAGAAGCTTACAACTTGGTGCCTTGATGTAACAAGCCTCTTCCAATGGTCTCCTTTCCTTCCCTTGATGACAAGCTCTTCAGACCCAAAACCAACAACGTGAGTTTACAAATCCAAGTCTCTCAAAGTCTCTCATTCCTATGATGAATTTATAGGAAGGATGAGGAGGTTTTTAGTTCCACTTCTCGAGGGATTTGATCCTTAAGAAAAGGAATTTAGTTCCATATACCAAGGGATGAGGCTCATGTATGTAGCGATTCGAGGTTTCTAATTTGGATAATATTCCTCAAACAAAGCTTCTAGAACTTACTTTTTTATTTTTATGTGCGTGAACAGACCTGCACACTTTTTGTTCAGGAAAATTGCATAGATCTGTGCAGTTTCTATACAGAAAAACTGCACATGCACTGGTTTTGTTCAAGAAAACCACATAGGGGATCAAAAATGGTTTTTAAGTAATGAAAAAAAAAATTCCTCTTGTCCCTGGTATAATGTTATTTAAAGCTTTATAGGGGATTCACTTGAGACACTCCATCGGATGGCGAGATATCCGAATTGATAGTCATGGTGACAAATTTTAGTGTAACACATTGAAAAATATCACATGATGAATAAAGGTATTGTTCTTGGGAATTTTATCTCTGATGTAGGAATAAAAGTAGACCCTGCTAAGATAGAAGTAATTCTGAAAATTCCAGTTCCCAAAACACAAAGGAGGTGCGTAGTTTTATGGGACATGCAGGGTATTATAGGAGGTTTATAGAAAAAATTTCAAATATTTGATCCCCATTATTTTATTTTCTTACTAAATATGTGGAATTTTTTTGGACAAGGAAATGTGAGCGAGCCTTTACGAAGTTAAAGGTGTGTGTATCAATAGCCCCTATTTTGCGAGGACCGAATTGGAATCTTCCATTTCACATAGCCACAGATGCATATGATACTGTTGTGTGAGCTATGTTAGGATAGTTAGAAGACAAGAAACCATATGGAATCTGCTACATTACTAAGAATATGACTCCAGAAAATTTAAGTTATACGGTTACAGAGAAAGAGTTTCTTGCAATAGTGCATGTTATTAATAAAATTAGGCACTACATTACAAGTTATCAAATATTTGTGCACACTGATCACTCTGCCATTCATTTTTTAATGAATAAACCAGTTACCAATGGTAGGGTTACACGTTGGATGTTTTTGTTACAAGAGTTTGATATAATAATACTAGATAAACCCGGGAAATATAATGTAGTGGCTGATTTTCTTTCTAGGTTGACTATTGAAAATGAATGCATGCCTATCAAAGATTATTTTGTAGATGAATATCTTTTTTCTATTTCCACTCACTCACCATGGTATGCAGACATAGCTAACTACCTTGTTGCAGGAAGATTTACTGAACATCTGTCCTCAAAATAAAAGAAGAAAATTGTTCAGCAAAGTGCAAGATACTCTTGGATTGAAGGATATCTCTATTACATAGGACCAGATCATCAGATCAGGCATAGTGTAAGAGAGGATGAGATTTTTGAAATCCTCAGAGCTTTCCACGAAGAACCTTATGGGGGGAAATTTTCATAAAAGGACATGGCATACGGTGCTTTCAACAAGATACTGTTGGCCTACTATATTTCAGGCTGCAAGGAAATTTTTAAATGGATGTGACATTTGTCAGAGAATGGATCAACCACTTTGGTCATATGAGATGCCATTACACCATCAAATAGTTTTAGAGCCATTTGAGAAGTGGGCCTTATAATTTGTAGGACCGATTAATCCTTCGTCTCAGCAAAATTCCTACATCCTAGTTTGTACAGACTATGTCACAAAGTGGGTTGAAGTGAAGGCAGTAACCAAGGAAACTGAATAGGTTGTTTCAAACTTTCTGTTTGAAGACATTTTTGTTCACTATGGAGTACCTCAAGAAATAGTGATAGATGGAGGACCACAATTCACATCTCATTTGATCCAGAGGTTAGTTGAGAAATTAAAGATATGTCACAAGATTACCTCACCATATAATCCATGGGGGAAGGACCAAGTGGAAAGAAATAATAAGGTTATTGAATAATTCTTACCAATATCGTAGCGAGTCACCAGAGGAACTGGGCTGATAAACTTCCAGAGGCACTGCGGGCATATAGAACTACATGGAGAAACACCACGAGATTTTAACTATATGAATTAGTGTATGGTAAAAGTCCTTTATTTCCCATAGAGTTTGAAATAAAAACAATAAGAAAAACATTGCAAGTGAACCTGGATTTGGCTACCAAAAAAATAAAAATCGGTTGAATCAGTTAAATGAATTAGATGAAAAGAGATTGGCTACTATCTAGCAAACAAATATCATCCAACACCAGAGGACTAAGTGGCACGATAAATTTATAAAAAATAAGGTGTTTCAGAAAGGAGATTGGGCTCTATTATATGATTCATGATTCAAATATTTCAAGGGGAAGCTCTGTACCAGATGGCTAGGTCCTTATGAAGTTGATACAATATTTGAAAATGGGACTGTGAAATTAGTTACCATAGATAGTGCCAGGATGCCATTACCTGCCAATGGGCATCGTCTTTGGCTATATCATAAACCAACCTCAAAAAGATTCATTTGTCAACATTGTCTCAGGATCTGATCTTCAAGTTATGAGGGTAGGGGAAAATTCTCCTGCACTGCCAAATTTTTAATTTTTAATAAGTGTAACAACTGAAAACCAACTTTTGTTGGCAGTTGATACACCAAAAAGAGAGAAAGAGAGAGAGAGAGAGAAAAGAAAAAAATAAAAATAAATAAATAAATAAATCTGCCTGTGAAAACCTCTTATGGGGGCGCAAGCAGATAATGGTAACAATTGAAAACCACTTGGTGGAGGTTGTTACATGTTTTTTCTTTTTCCTACAACAACATGTTTTTTTCACATATTTCATAAATATTATGTTGTTACAAGTCTAAGTTTTATTTTTAGAAAACATTTCAAGGGCATAATACCCTCAAATGTATATGCTATTGTAATAAAAGTCTGTTGTAAATATTTAACTATCATAAACAAATCCATTTATTGTTACATCTGTAGCAACGTACGACTACAACAATGAACCTGTTACAACTGTCTGCTTCAATAATCATCGTCACCAGTACTTTTTCGTCATTATCAATCACATCACCCTTCGGTAAGTCATTCAAAAAGGAATATTGTTTTTTATATCTTTAGAAGTTATGGAAATTAATATGTCATTCTATTTTGACAGCCAAGGACGACCTTTGCATTTAAGTTCAGGTGGAGGTGGGGGGGGGGGTGAATAATTTTGTGATCTGTATTATAACTTGATTTGAAGTGATAAATCCTATAATCATTAACAAATCCTGAAATCATTACCACCTTTTTATGATCGATCATGTCATTAGTGTGAGCCATACCTAAGCTTGAATTCCACTTCTCTGGATTAATAATGAAATGATAACTCACATTGGACAATTTTCTGACCAGATATCCTTACCTACTACCTTGACGAAGCTCTGCATCCTCATTTCACAGATTTTCAAGAACTATGACAGTGAATAGATGGAAGTGCAGAAGGAATCATCTATAAAAAAGGATGGAAGGAACAACGGTAAAACATGATACAAATTCCATTGAGGCATTGGAGAATTTCCCAGAGGCATATCAAATCTTCAGAGAAGCGAGGTGGCTCAAGTTTTTCGAGTGACTCAAGGGGTCAGATGAAATCATTGTTATGGAATTTGCTCAGAACTTGAACAGGAATCAAACTGAGGTCATCGGTTTAAATATGAGGTTACATAGGAAGTAGTTTTTGGAGTATCAACACTTCAATATGAAGGGAAGAAATGTTTCAATCGGAAAATCAATGACTCATCCCTCAAAACTGAATTTTTGCAGGGAGAAGAACAATTTGTCAAGAAGTGAAGGGAAATTGTTTTCCTTTCCCTTCCAAAACAATGGAATGATGTTTCTTTTTTATCATTAAATATGTTTCATGTGAGGGACAAGAAACAATAGTCTTTAATTATCATTTACCATTACTGAATTATCTATGGCACAAATAATTGATCAACCTCCCTTACTTCCTGTTGGAAAATTTGAAGCATATGGCTGTTGCGGTAAAGATTGCCTCACAACCGGAAATTTGTATCATTAATCATGGACTTACAATACTTATCATCATGGAAGCCCTGGAGAAGCAATGCCAAACCTGGGAGGATTTCATTAGCAAAAAGATAAGAACCCCATGCCGGAAACAAGCTATAAAATCCATTGACGCCTTGGAAGAAGATGATGTAGCTGAGGAACAGGGGCAGTCCTCTAGAATCATAATAAAGAATATATCGTTGGAGAAACCAATGGGTGGAAAAACACCAAAGAAGAGGGTTAAGGTTGAGGCTCGACCAGAACCGTCGCCACCGTCTAAAAATAAGTTTAGCAATCATGAAGATGCAAGGAAGAAGAATAAATAGGAACATGCCAAGCAGGAGGATACTTATTCGCCAGGTAAGAACGAAACCCAAAATTTTCTGCTTAAAATGAAATAATGAGAAGTATAAAATAAGGAATTGAAGCACCAATTAGAGTGTAGAAAAATGGAAATAAGGGTTTCAGGTCTTGATACTCTGGTGGAGGTTGTTGATAAGTTGGGAGAATAAAGTACGTAGGGCCCTGTATGTAAAGCACGTGCTAAGATTTAGAAAAAAAGGGTATAAAATTTGTTTTTCAAACACCATCGCGAAAGAAACTCAAACAAAACCATGGGAGGCGGATACACAAGAACCAATTGATGATGCTATTGTTACACAAGAACCAACAGTTGAAATGAAGCACCCCATGGAATTTAACCTGAAACTGAAACATAAGAACCTGCCAATAATGATGTTGTTACACAAGAACCAATAGTTGAGATAGAGGTATTTCATGAAGAAAAAATAAGATTTTTTCCAAAAGAATGTGTTGATGAAGTTGTTGTTACACAAGAACCAATAGTCGAGGCAGAACAACTCGAAACATGAGATGTTGTTACACCCTCTACTGCTGTTGCACATGAAACAACACGGGACCCTGAAGCATAATGGCGCTCAGAAAGACTTCTATTGATATCGGAATTGCAGAAATGGAAACAATTGGCACTATCCTTGAAAAAGGGAGTGATTTCCTTGGAAGAATATCAAAAGGTCATTCATATCCTTAAGGATCAGTGGGCCGAAGAATTAATGATAGAAAAATGGATAAAGTGGGAAACAAAGAAAGCCGAGAAGGATTAGGAATAACATATACAACAACTACAACAAGAGGCCAAGGAACTAAATGAAGAAAAAGGTAAAATGTAAAAACTCACCTTAAACCTTTTAGGTGGCAAGGTGTCATCTCCGTCTTATCCAATTTTCTTGTGGGAGAAATTTTATCTTTTTTCAGTTGAATGCTATCAATGAGAACATACCCTATAAGAGTGAATCCACTCGAAATTTCCTGAATGTTTTTCGCTTATGTGATTTTGATGAACAAAGCTTGTTATGTGAACTTTTCCTACATAATATATTTGATAAGCATGCTAGTTTGCATATGGTTGTACACATTTTCTCCTATGTGGGGGATTTGTAGTTACATGCTTTCATATATTTTATGAGAAACCAAGTCGATTGGCATATTTCCATGAAATCATCCACTAAAAATGAAGATAAGGGAACCCTATGGGTAAGATCAGAACCTGGTATTTCTACTGAGATGAGACATGAATTCATAAAGTTTCTTAGTAACCCTAACATGGTGGAGAAATCATCCCTCTATAGGAGAAGAATTTTTGGGTTTTCCCTTAATATATTTCCACATCTGAAAAGAAACGCATTAGTCAAATGTCTGAAACCAAAAAAAGCTAGCAGTGAAAGAATACAAGAAAGGGATCCTTTTGGGTTATCCAATTTTGTGATAGTTGTTACTTGAGTTTGTGAGTATGCACAAATTGTGAAAACAATGGGAGCTTACTGGATAGGACTCAAATTCAAGTTTCCTTTGATTTGGATTCCAGTTGAGGACTACCAACCTCACTTCCAAATGAGTAGATATGATGAAGAATCCTAGATGCATCAACTTATGTCTACTCAAGGATACAGGTCAGTTGACGAAGACACTGTTGGCGCTTATGATTTTACAGAGTTACATCAACAACATATTGGTGTTACCATAGATAAGGAACTTAAAAATTATGAAGAATCTGCATGAAGACGTGTAGTGGCTTCAGGAATGTTTTCCCTATTTTTGGTCATTTACCTTCATTAAATATATAAATTCCCTGGCACAATTCCACTCTCCTTGGTTAAAGAATCAATCTTCTCTCTGAAATATTATTATGCCATGTTATGTTAAATATTGAATGAAATAATGTCTTTTTTTTGGGATGAATAACCAGGGAAATTGTGGAAGATATCTTTTGGATGTTTTTATTTCAGGTGTTGCTATAATTACTAAATACCATGGGTAGATAGTTCCTGGGGTCACTTTCTATTACACCCCGAGTTTGTTGTTACACCCTGAATTTGTTGCTACACCGCAAATTGCCAAGGACCATGGTCATTATTCTAAAGACAACAGTTGAATACCATGAGAAGTAACTCTATGCGGACTGTTGAAGAAATATATGAGTAGTTATAATTGGAAGGATGGTGTAACCATAATATGTATTTTAATTGAAAACAATTTGTAACAACTTCTATTTTATTCTAATTGGATCAGCATGAGAACCACAAGATTCTCATGACTAGTTTGTTACCTAATTTTGGGGCTTGTAAAAGACTTTATAAAAATGATAAGTCTCATAAGGAGGGGACGATAACACCGGGAACAAGACTAACATTTTGATCTTGTATTATTCAGTTACTTTAATACAACACATATTTCGTGATGTTTTTACAAATTTTGTGTTGAATCTTTAACTATTTTTCGTTCCATCCCTGCACCATGCTAGGGAGGAAAGGCCCTCCTCTTTAGCATGGATCACACAATTAGTAGGTTATTTGATTTTTTTAAATATATGAGTGTGGATTTCTTATTTTCATTTCATATATTATTGAACATACACACTTTTGTTTTCAGATCCATTGTATGTTGTTACACCGGATTGGTCAGATCTATAATAATCAATTATTGTTGCAATCTATTTAATGATGCATGGCTCACCTATTTCCATTCTAAAGTTTATGAAGTGTGAATTCTTTCTCTGTTGAGTGAGTATCATTCCTGCAATGTGTTTTTTTTTAATTTCTACAATTGTGTTCAATGACATTTTACATTTTTTCCTCGCTATTCATGTATTGACACAGATAGTGCAGACACCTTTGAAATAAAAAAGCCTACCCTGGTTGAAAATTAATGGTTGTCGTTCTATTTTTTTAAGAGTTATAAAACCACACAAACAATTTAAAGCACTCTTTAATGGAAATTGAGGGATATTATTTATTGTAATACTATATTGACCATTAAATTCCATTATTTCATTGTTCACACTTGAAGGATCAAATGTATTAACACTTTCTTGTGTGTATTTCCCAAAGGCACTCTGTAGAATGTAAAATATGATCTGAAATCCTGATATATCCTTGATTTAACATGTTATTTATTTGAAAGAGAATGAAACACATTTCACAACATGATTTAAACTCATTGTAGACATATGGGAAATGAAGAATAGCAGACCAATCACTTTGTTCATGTCCTCAACTAGTAGTATTTTTTTTTGCATGGATATACAATATCCACGTCGTTCTTGCATTCCTAGAAAATGATCGTAGCATAATTCTTTCCTAGGTTATATTCTGGAGTAATTCATTAAACCCATATTTTAAAAACTTGGACACTTGGGCATCACATAAGGCCATGATTTGTATACATTCTTCACAAATAAATCTCAGAAATATTATCCTTCGTATATCTTTTATATAAATAACATCCTTCGCATGGTTTTTGTTTACCTTGAGATATTTTGGCGTGAAGACCCAAGGCTTCTATCTAAGCGGTGGCTCACAAAAATCATTATAATTTTGTGTCATGTGAGGAAAATATTCCAATAGTACTTGACCTAAGACATTTATCCGGATCACTAGAAATATAGCCATTGGTGGCACCTAGATTTACATGTCCCTGGAACATCTCATACACACTTTCCATATTAGAAAAACTTCCATGAAGGACATATGTTGGTTCCACTAGGGTGTGGGAGAAAAAAATGTAAAGGGATGTAGCATGCACAATATTGATTCGTGGTATATATATCAAATTGAAGCCTTGGAAAATTTTATGTCAAGTAGTGTTGGTATGGCTAGAATGTGAGGGATCTATCAAAAGGTATACGATGTGTGATATCTAAGGCCATCATTGAAAGCCCTTAAAAGGGAGCAGATTACAAACTGCAATGCCTCCATCCAACCTCCAATTTGAGAAATTTTTTCCCTAAAATCATGTATTTTTGTGAGGAGAATACATATGTGATGTTTCCTTGTGGAAATTATGCAGGAAAACACTTATATAGTGATCTAGTTGCCATGTCTCAAATCTGCAAAAAAGCAGGTAGAAATATTTTTCCCAACTGTTCCTTCGAAAGTGCTATGATACTACTAGTAGCGTACCTTAGACCTAAAAATGCAATCACACACAAGATTTACAATAATGGGTAGGAAATACTTCAATGCATAATATATCAAGATAACCTTTAGGTAGGGAAACACCTTACAAGGATCTTTTTATGGAAGGATCGACTCTTGTTCACTTGTCACTTTGAGGGGGCATCCTTTGAATGAGCTGTGATTCAATACATGATCACAAAAGGAGGATTTTATTCTCATTATTTATAGCCATGAAATGTTAAATACCTAGTTAGCCTTCTTTAATAAATATGCATTACATTTATTTAATGAGAACTACCTATTAGGCCTTATTCAATAACAATTAACAATGTAGACTTGGATCATATTACATTAAGTGGTCACCATGCTTATCATATTCGTATATCTAATGGGAACATAGGCCACTATTATACCCTCACGAAGTATCCCAACTGAAATTAATTAAGGATTATCCTTATTCATTGGTTTTATTTTTCCAAAAATCACTTATTACATTGAATTAGACATTCTTTTTACATCCCGATTATGCTTATGGAAAACCACAAGAACTTGATTGTGGTTTAGTTGTATGAAATTTATTATGTGAGACAAATCACAACTTAGATGCCAATAGTTAAACAATAACTACACTAGTGTACTGAGAAAAGGTTAGACTATAGAAAAAAACCAAAATACTCAGTCAGGAAACAAAAACATCAACAACTAGTCATCTTGAAGTTTAAATATCTTAAATGTTAGATGAGAAAGACACCAATAACCCACTGCTAAATCAAAATTGATTTGAAAGGGAAGTTGGAATTGATTAAGGGAGGTTTATATTGATAGCAAATTCAACTAAAAGAAGCTTAAGGAAAGTTTATATTGATAGAAAATTCAGCTACAAGAAGAAAAAGTGCTCAACTCTAGTATGTGTTATATCTTTGGTTCACTAAGGTCCAAAAAATGACCCTTACCATGAAAGAACATGAAGATATTGAGTCATCATTTGATTTTCATTTTGGATGTTTGATGCATTATATGAATATGGTAAGAATCATTATAGTATGGTCATCTTGAGGAATATCAACTGGTTCAAATCTTCCTTGGTGGGTTACAATGTTGATTGATACCAATGAAATTAAAAAGGGGTCATAGTCAAATTACCAAGAGGGAAAAATAGAAGGGAGGGTTTTCTAGCACAAGAACACCATGTTGATAGGATATAGGAGAAAGGAGTCCCCAGTGTCATTGAAATGAAAGTTGAGGCACCTCCAATGTATCACATGGGTGGTTTTATGGAATTTTATACTTTTTTATTCAATGATTATTTCAAGAAACACACCCCAAGACTGGGCCCTGCACCACACATCACAGTCTTCCTTTAAAAATAGGTGCCACCATGCCATGTTTAATAAGTACCTATTCCACCAAAATCACTTGGAACTTGAACCCATCCTCATCGCTTATTGAGACATGACATTTAGGTGGGACACACCATAACTAGAATGACCCCCAACAAATGGCATAATACTTTGTAGAATTTGAGGCTTGACCCTTTGTACACAACATATTCAACTTGTATAAAACATGCTTATTTATTGCATTATTTTACCATGCACATGTGTGTGTAGAAAATGTTTGTTGTTTTCATATTTCCTTGTTTCCTTCATCTTATTTTGGAAGTACAACCTGAAGAAATACTTGAAGGGATTTCCCATATTATACCACAACTTCCAACTTTTAGTGAAGATGGGAGATTAAAAAGTTGTGATCATAGTTGAAATTTTTTTTTATTCTTATGAGGTCTGAAAAATTTGTTGAGTCTTCTGAGGTATATACAGGAAAAATTATTTTTGGCCACGCTTCCAAGTCAATTTAATTCGGTCCAAGTCTCTTTCGATGAATGAAACTTTCCATAAGTGAGTCAGATCCAAAAATACTTACATGTTAGATTGTAACTTGTTAGTAACTTGTCTATTGTTTTTTTATTTCCTTGTTTCCTTCATCTTATTTTGGAAGTGCATCTTGAAGAAATATGTACTTGAGGGAATTTTCCACATTATACTTCCACTACTAGATGATAATTAAGGTGGGATATTACAAAGGTATGATAATAGTTGATGAATTTGTTGAGTCTTATGAGGTCTATATAGCCCAAACTATTTTTTTCCATGCTGGCAAGTTAATTTGGTCCCAAGTCTCTGCCAGTGAGTCAAACTTGCCAAAAGTGAATTAGATCCATAATTAATTATTGTTAAGTCTGTAAATCATGATTAAATTTCAGGTTATTCATAATGTGTGAATGGTAGACTGGTTATCAAGAATCAAGAGCACATATAGAGCAAGGGAGACATTCCTATTTTCAGGATACATGATTATATAAAGTAATTTATTGATAAAATTGATGGAAGTTTATTCATCAACTATAACTTCATATCATATTTTTTCTTACTTTGTACAACCAAGGACATTGGTTTGTCCTATTAAGGGGAAGAGAGGTGTGAGATTCCCAAGACAATTGTTTGATTCATAGAAAGTTTACATGGGTTGTTGAACGGCAAGAAAATGGTTAGGAAGTTGAAGAAGAAGGTGTTCTTTATTAATTTTCTAGGATGAACTTTGGCCAGAGCCTTGAAGATTTGAGTCTAGTATGGAGGACGAGTTTCATGGAGAATAATAAAAAGATGTGTTTGTTGATGTTAGTGAGAATTTTGTTTAGGGACATTCTTAGGGATTTTTTTACAAGAAGTGATGACGTTGAAAAATAGATGCCAAAAGGATAGAATATTTGATAAACTAGAACTTGTTTGATGTTATATTACATAGATGGTAGGTACACTGAGTACAAGTACTATACATTAAAAAAATTGATGAAAATGGAAGGGGGATCTAGCATGTCACTGTAATATTTGAGGGACAACAAATGGTCAGATATGTGATATATTGGATTCAATCATTCTTCACTATGTTGTGGGATGTTTCTAGTGATTGGTTGGTTCAAGGAATTTTCTAGCTATCTCACAGTGGATGCACCCTCCTGAAGGCCATGATGATTTTGAAGAGGTACATGAAACTGAAAAATTGAAGCAACATTGCCAGGAGAGAATCCAATCATGGCACTAGAGGCTAGGAATCCTTGATGAAAATTTGAGATATACACCAACATCATATCAAGTTGTGAGAAGTGGTTCGACCAAGATTTTACGTCCATGTTATGAATGAAATGTTAATTTTGGGAACTAAAGGTAGAAATGAAGTTTGATCCTAAATCCATAATAATCAAGGATGACAATATTGAGTTTTCTTTGTGTTGATAGGTGCTTTCCACAACCTAGTATGGAAGATATTTTAATATTTGTCCTGTGCTCATCCTCTCTGTAACACTTATGTGGCCAAAAAAATATTTTATTATCTTCATATCTGCGTCGATTTACTGAAAGGAAAATAAAATGTTAATAACAATAAATAATTCAGACACATATAAATGAACAGTGGATTCATCTCGATTATTTGATTCCTTTTGGTGCTTAATAGATCTAGAATTAAGATGGATCTATCTTGGTTTATTACAACCCACATCTAAAGACATGAAGTGTGTTCCTCTTTTTTATTTTCTTTCACTATTGGGCAATGGCTTAAACAAAGTGAAAAGCCAAACCTTATGATGGGCTTGATATTGTCACACATGGTCTTCACCTCTTATTAAACTTGATTTTTTCTATTTTTAGTCTCTACGGGTCACTTATGATCTAATAGCATTATTGCGTCAGAATTTTCGGAATGTGCGAGTGAGATGAAACACAAGAAAATAGTTTCTCCTACAAATTTCACTTCATATGTTGCTTGATTTCATATTGTTTAGTAACAAAGATTTATAGTGAATTTTTTCTTGATTTGAGTTTTGATGATTGGGATAGATCTCAACTAAAAATATCTTATTTATAGTGAATTTTTTATATAAATTCCTATTTTTAGTTTATTACAACCCACATCTAAGATGGGCATGCTTGATTAAAAATATGGATTAAAGTTAGAGTCAGTAGTTCTGGTTACTATGTTTTCCTCATCATAATGACGCCAAATATTTCCATAACTAATTCTCATTACAAACTTGTTCCATCTTGCTATATATATTATTTATGGCAGTTCACTCAAGGGTTAGTAGAAGTGAGCAACAACCTACTAATGAACTTATCAAAATATACCTAGCTTATAAATTAACAATTACAAATTCATATTGACATGAAATGAAGGTTTTAATATTTTCCCATATTGGCAAAGTTCCTCAATTGAGGCAATAATAAAGGTTCTGAGCATTATATAATGAGATTGCAGAGTGGCTAGGTTTTGCATTGAAATGAGTTAAGTATTAGAAGAGAACAAAAAAAATTGTACCGTTAAACTAAATATGATACAGTTGCTTCATAAATAGATAATGAATATACTGAACTAATTTTTTTGGGATGATTTGATCCTTATCCATCTGTCATAGGTAGTGAGTGCACTATTATGAAATTGTAGAAATAGTCAATTCCATATTATGAAATTGTAAAGTTTGTTTGTTCAATATTTTCTTGAAGAAATTATTATTTTGAATAGAGACTAAGAAAATTGGGATGAGGAGCTCCTTTCTTTGCCAACTAATCAAGAGTCATATTCTCCTTGCAATGATATTATTCCCAAGTTACATTATTTTTAGTTGGTCATCTTCAAAGTTTAGATGGTTCTTCTTTGTTGGCTGGATGCCTTGGGTCAACTCGGGTGTTCACCTGGCTCAGTGCACACCCAAGATTTTTCTTTCTTCAGTTAATTTTTTTAAAGCTAGCTTAACTCTCTTTCGGAATGGGTGGGAGGTGCTCTTCAGTATGTTAAATAAGTATTTTTCACTTCTTTCAGATGACTCGCCTTCATACAAATTATGCCTCTTTGAAGGCACTTGTGTTATCAAAGTCTATTTTTTTTTGGTCTATGATAATATTATTTGGTAAATCTTATTTAGGTCCAATTCTATGTATATCCTGGCATAGGTAAAAATTCCCATGTCCTCTTGACTTTGATCTAACTTGATAATATTGCTTACATTGTTTTCAATTTCTTGGAAAAATCCCTTCTTCCCCCAAGTAGAGTTGTAGGTTCTACAATATAACCCGCAATGGGGTTAAGAATATAGTCACTGATGAATCTGAGGGAACCATGGATTAGATAAGAGCTTGTCTCTGCCCCTTAATCATGGCTTTTATATGGTTTTTTGAGTTTATAAAATAAACAATAAATAATCCTTTTGAATAGAAATTTACCATATATACTTCTGTCGAGTTTGAATTAAATTGCTTTATGTGAGTTGCAAATGTTGGTTGTAGTGCATCAATTCTGTATATCTAGACCTTTTTTTCTAATCATCAATATATGCATTCCTCTTTCAAATGGATACACAAATTAGGGGGTGTTGTCAGCTTTTACTAGAATTAAACAACAATGAAACAAGGTTTTATTTTCTTAGGAGGTATCCAAAATTTAGTTCATTGTATGATGACATTGAATGTGCTTTTTGAACATTTATATAGTTCATGCACATAATGTTTTTTGTTTGAAACTTATTTCATAAATATTTTTCTTTTAATGGGATTGGAATTGAAGAGACTTACATGGAAAACATGGTATGTGTATTCCAATTTCTGTTAAGTTAAATTTTATTTTCTAATTTAGTTGCAACAATGTCTACATTCACTATTTTAATGTGAGATCAATTATGAATATAATTTGCAGAAGTTAGATGAAACTGGTAAAAGTAAATATTAAATTCATGTGAAGGGTAGTTTAAAAATAAAACCATCATAAAAAAATATGTGATTGGTAGGGGGACCCATCAAATTTAACCCCTGGGTGGGATGTCAGCACTCCTACTGCATCTACTGTTAGAACTTAGAACATAAGCTATAGGACATATGAAGAGAGGCTAAAAATAACTTAAAAACCTAAACCAATTGTCTATATTGAAGAGCAGAGTCATAAAGGACTAAGCCACAACAACAACCTTAGTAGTATCATCATCATCATCATATTTCTAGTTGCAACCATGGTTGGAAGCATGGGCTTCTTTATGTTCTTTATTTTCTCTTGTGTGGGAATTGAGGCTGGCAACAGTGGAGAGCTTATCCATGGTGGAAGGATGGATTGGTCTTCTGTGGCCTTCGTTATCTTTATTTATCCTTATTTTTCTCCTAGATATCCTTTCATCAAATAGGGTTGATATTATGGTAGTCTGCTACTTATGTATATAGCATCAACATAATATATTATAGGATATTGAAATGGTCAAGTTTTCTCTGAACATATTTTTTCCTGGTTTTAATTTGTGTGTCAAAATGAGCAGTGATAACATGGATGAAAATGTAAGACAAAACAAGCTTTTTTTTGAATTTAGTGAAAACATAATATTATTTATAAAAGAATATACTTATGCTTCAAGGATTTTCATGTCTCTTTTAAAATCGGCATACCAAACCTGCAAAACACCAAGTAGTTCTTAGACCTAATTGAATTAGTATATGATAATAAAGGTAGAGAATTCAAATATCCTAGCCCATGAAAGCATTATTTGGGAACCACAAATAAAATGTGTAATGTATGTCGTATTTCCACAACATGAACAGAGGTAGTCCCAACTTAAAGAAGCATGGTGTGGTGTTTAGAATTGTTATAGTAGAGTCCAAGTTAAAAATACATATTTTAGGCTCAAGTAGATATTTCCACAACCAGTCATATCTCACTTTCTACATAAATTCAGAGTTTGTATCCTCCAAAAAATTTCAAGTCTTTCAGTGACATATTGGTTTAGAACTATAGAAGCAACTTCCAAGGAGTATCTTTCTATTGGCTAGGATATATTCTAGACTCAATCTCTACAACAATATTTTGAAATAAAAATTCTTAGATTGTGGAGATGGCTATCAGGTACTATCCTTGGAACTTGGCTAACAATGCACTATTAATATTAGAGAGATTGAACTTTATTTTATGCTCAATCTATTCTAGTAATTTTCCAAATGTTAGGATTGTGGAGATTGCTGATAAACTTTTCCCAAGAGGCTTCATGTCTAGAAACAAATGGATTGCAAAAGAGAGTGATTGTTGAAAAATAATCTTGTTCCAATCCAAGCCTCACCATATAAGTGTATATATACACACAAATATCATAACATGGAATAAGAGATGAATATATCCATTTAAGATTCTCCAAGGATTTTATCATCCAACAGATACATACTGCAAGACCTCATTAATGATAATAACAAAGCTAAAGTAGTTAGAGATTTTTGGGAAGAGACATATGCTCCACTTTAGCTTAACTATATGGAAACCATGTTCCTTTTCTTAATTCCCCAAAGGAAAAAATTGTGAATTTGAGCCCATTATAACCTACCTTGTAAGGCATTGAGAAAGATTAACTGAAGAGACTATCTCTTTGGTATTTTTGATGGAGGTGCCACCAAGTTACCAAATAAATCTATAAACTTGAAGGCTTGCAAACACAAAGTGCCAACACAACACACACATTAAGGGAATTTTGAGGTAAAAAATGGGCCTCCTAAGAAAATTGTACAACCAAAATAAAATTTATAAAAGCCAATAGGATTAAAGATGATGATGTCAACCACGAGTGATGATTCACCATTTTTGGAGTAAAAAATTAAAAAACTAATTTTTTGACTCGTTTTTTCAAATGATCTCCCTAGGTTTTACTCAAATTTCGAGTGAGAGTACTTGTTGGATGAAAAATTTAATTCCTCATCCAAGGAGTACCCATGTTTCATACTTTCGATAGACTCTTCTACACAAAAAAATGAGAAATACATGAAAAATTATGATTGCAATCACGTTTTTCATGTATTTCTCATTTTTCGTGTAACAGGGTCCATCGAAAATCATGTTTTTTCATGTATTTCTCATTTTTCATGTAGTAGGGTCTATCGAAAGTATGGAACCTTGGATGAGTAATCAAATTTTGCATCAAATGAGTATTTATGCTCACAATTTGAGTAAAGACATAGGGAGATAAGTTGAAAATAAGAGATGAAAAAATAACTTTTTATTTTTTCCCTCTAAAATTTGATGATGTAATCTAATATTATTTTATTATTTCCATCCCAGCATTAAGAAGGTGATTCAAATTTTCTAAGGCATACCACGTTTCAGAGGTGCGACTAGTGGAGGTCACATGGTCCTCAGGATGCGTAGGTTTCACTCTTCGCTGCCCAGCTGAGGCTCTGCAATGCAACTATGTGACTTTTCTAGAGAGTGCGACTTAGTGGAGGTCGCATGGTTGCTACCCAATGCTAGTAGCACTTCCCAGGTGTAAGATGATTTCATCCATGCGACTCTATGACCAGTGTGGATATTTGACTGGTTAAAGGGTGCATTTGGAAAGCTTCATAACATGGAGTGAATGGGCCCCCTACTGGCTATTAAAATCTCCCGCCACTTTCTTAAGGATGTAAAACCCAATCTACATATTCAAGATGATGAGACTATGCATGTATAGTTTTTTTTCAGAATTGTGGTGCGTTTGTGAGGTTAACTTCTCTAGCATTGCATTGTTGATCATCTAGATGATTAGTGTAAGGATTGAAAAGTGTATGCACTAGAGGACAAAATTTATTATAATAAATAGGGCCAAAGTTTGGTAGGAAGTTACTATTAGAAATGGTATTTAGCACCTTGTTCACAACTGCTACCGCTTTACTAGTTACTGCATTGCTCTGATTTAAATATTGTTTAGCTATTTCCACATCTATACAAGGTAGAATGTGGTCTAAGGTAGTGTCTTTAAAAGGATGTGAAACCCACTCCTTCATGGTGGCACAGGAATTTACAACCACACTATTTAATAAAACAAACACTCCACAAAGAATAAATATTCTCGCCATAAGAAACCATACAGAAAGTATCAAAAGTAAACCAGAGTATTGGGTCCAAAAATAGAAAATAAAATTCCAAGAAATTCCAGAACTAGTATTTTTTCATCCACAGCAATTAAAGTAAATCACACACTCTCTAGTACATACCATATTTTCTGAGAATTGTCTTTGGTTTTTGACTCTATATCATTTGCTTCCCCGTTCAAATTTCTATTCAAATCATCACTATTTTTTGGTTACTTACAAGAAGGAACACTTGGTTTATGCCCATAGTTTTTTCAAGGTCAAGATACCTTGACACATTTCTTAGGTTTTGAACTATGAACTCGGATTGATAAACAAAATATTCCAAGGTATGAGATATATTGCAATGGAACTTATCCTTTCCAACCTAAAGCAAGATGCTCCCAACTATTACTCATTTCATAGTCATCGAGTCCACAACCCACCAATTGCATCATCCCTTTATCTGATGTCACACCTTGAGGGAATTCATGTCACCATCTAACTGGGTGCACTCGATAACTGAACCTGATTCGTACATCTTCCCTCTTGGGAAAAAAATTATCTTTTCATGACCTTTGATTATGAAATATCTTCCAACATGAAACAAGAAACCATCCTCTGCAAACATATACTTAGGAGAGAGACCATACAAATGGAAAATATGTGATTTAACCATTATTGGAAGTCTCCCAATTAGCACACTTTTATGTTCCTCACTCATAGGTGTCACATCTCTTCCACCTTTTACATTTAAGCTTGAACTACTCTTACTCTTTCCATCTGATTTGACATGGTCTTGGATATAAACCTTTGTTCTCATCTCTACATGCCATAGGGGATGAATATGTCATGTTCTACAACTGAGCCTTTGCAGGTTTTAGTTTCAATTTCGTTCATTCCTTGTAATGGTGATATTGTTCAATGTATTCTTCATGGACTCGACCTGCATGAAATATTATATTATAAAAGTCTAAGGGTGCTTTAGAGAATATTGTCCTTGATCCTAAAAATAATTAAAATGTGACCATAAGCTTGAAGGAGTACCAAACCAGAACGTCTAAATAATCCATGGTGGAAGTGCTTCTAATGGAGATATGTCATGCACTTAATTCACAAAAAAACTTATGCTGAAGTACATGTATGACCTTGGTAGTTGTAAAAGATACTTCCTAACATGATATGACCAAAGTGAAAGTGTCATGTCATGACTATGAGAAGGTTTCCTAGAGGTTGGAAATAGGTTAAACATGGATAAGATTTTTGTTATGAAAATCTAGGGTTTCTCCCAAACCCTAATATGATCAACATAATGCAAGCTAGACTAAAGCCTTGTATGTTTTTGCTCAGTGCCCCCACTAATTGGTGATGACTACTATGGAAAATATAGCTTTGAATTCATGGAGGAACTCTTAATGCTATTTGAAGCATAAAACCCCCAAACCCTAATGAAATCATGAGATAACAAGACAAGTGAGTGTGGTGTGCATCACACAAATGGGCGCAACGACATGATTTGGTAGAAATAGGTAATGGGAAGTTTAACCAACTGGAGACCAGATCGAAACCTTAATGGGCTAAGCGAGCAGAGCGGGACCCAAAATTTTGAATATGCCCAAAATTTTGGGTGGTGTTGTAGCAGCTACAACAAGCCCCTATAAAAATAGCCCAAAAATACGTTTGTAGCAAAGGTCAGTGGCGAAGGTGGGAAAACATAAGTTTTAGTGGATGTTTCTTTTATGGTGCATCTAAACATTCAAGAGCGCTAGTGCTTTATTATCAATGAATGCACCGGGGTTGCATATAACATGGTCCACTATATATATATTTTTTGTTTTGAAAAATAAAATACTACGGTGCACTAAATACACAAATGCACCGGTGCTTGAAATTTTGCTAGCACTGGAATCCTTCATATAGTAAAATGTATTGATGTTATTATATAATGACGCCTCGATGTGGTAAACTAATAACAATGTCCCGGTCCATGTTATAAAGAGTACCGATAGATGATTTTATAAAAAAAGACATGTGCTATTGTAAATCCACAACACCAGTGTGTTGTGAGTAACGTAAGCTCCGGCGTGTCTCGATAAAGCACCCTAATAGTTTTAAATTTTAAAAAAATGTTGTTTTGGATATAGCCCACCCCGGTGCGCTTCACAAAATGCACCAGAGGAGGGTTAAGTAAAAAAACTCTCCAGGCCGTAATTTTCATTTTTGCCCTTAATTTTCATTTTTACCACTATAGGGCAGTTGATCTCTGAAGCACTGATGCCACTCTTGCCACGTGCAAGCGCTCTGAAGTCAGTGCTTCTCTTGCTCACCACCTTTCAATACAATGCTCATTGTTTGAGTTTCCAATTTTTTCAAACAGTGTGAAAATTTATTTTTCCCCATTACGTGTCAAAAATGCCTCCCTGACGAACAAATTTCTAGGTAATCTCTATGTTTCTTTCTAATTTATTTTTTTAGCAGATTATAATTGAAAATTGGGTTTAATTTTTAATTGTTTTTTCAAAAAAAAAATTCAACATGTGATGCGCTCAATATGGTCGCCTCGCACTGGGCGCGGTGAGTCCTTTAAATTTATATTGTGCACCATGTTTCAGTGTGTGAACATAGCACACCATTTATGTGGCAATGTGTTTTGTAAATATAAATGCACTTGGTAAAGTTTGATATATTGTGTGTCAGTGCGTCACTCCCAGTGCATTTATATTTACCAAACACACCATAAATATATATTTTAAAATATTATTATATCTTAGTGCATTTGATAACTTGAACATACCTTTCTAATGCCAATAGGTTATATGTGTGCACTAGTGCACAAGTATGTTTCACCGCTATGGAAATTTAAATTTCTGAAACACCCACGATGCATCATACTTATGTGCACACCATTATTGGTGCAGTTATAGTTGAAAGTCCACCGACACCAATGCATGAATGTGTTTTGCGTGAACCGGTAATTTTTTTTTTTAAGATTTAAAGTTATGTTTCCATAGTTATAAATAAATGTTTCATTTAATTAAAAACAAATGTATTTTATGTATGTGGTTGATGTATTTTATATGTCGATTATGTAACATAGACCTCAACAGAGGGAGCAGTAGTAGGAATAGGATCAAATATTAGACCCATATAATATGGTCCGACCATGGCACAAGAGAGAGAGGGAGAGGGATTTATACCCTCACCCTATTACTGAAACAACCTGAGTGATGGTGAAGGGAAACGAATTAGTTTCCCTCTTTTGTATTATGTTGATTCTTCGATTAAGAGGCCACATTGCATTAGATGGTTTGCAATTTTTTGAGGTACTTTTGCACGACTTTAGATAGATGTCGTGCATTGTCGAGTCAAGGGAGGGATACCTTTCCTTTTGCTTTCGAGATTTTTTTATTTATATTTTGAGAGGTTTCTGGAGATGAGGCTTACATTTTATCGTCACCCTCCTAGGCCAATCACTAAGGCCCGGATGCGCATGTGGGGACAAATGATGCCCAATAGGGGCATGTCAGAGTTTTCAGTATTAGAAAATTATATACTATAGAGCAATGGAACACATAAAAATATGTGTGTTACACAGCAATTTGTCACCGTCCCTGCAATTCCCATCCCGCACATAGGAGGGCTTATTTTGTGACCTGTGAGCAGTGAAATAACTTGAAAATACTTTCATGGCATTCCCCTAAACAAGAGCTTTCATTGCCCTGAAGACATCTCCTGCTGAAAAACCTAAAAACACCCCTTTTTGCATTGGCATGGGCAGCCAGTTCAATACCCGCGCCAATGGGGGAAATCCTTCAAAGAGGGCGCGCCAATTGGTGCTCTGTCCCAGAGTCGCACTCGCGCTAGCCAATTTAAGGAGTGTTTTTTAAAAATAAATGGCGGAAGTTTCATTCCAACTAATTCCTAAACTGGTTTCTAAGTTGAGTTGGGACGTTTGGCTCCAGATTTCCATGTAGAGGAAGTGGTTTGCCACCTCTCATGGAACCTTTCTTAAGGATAGGGCCAATCCCATGATTATAGGGATCCGAACTCCCCTTCCTCCATCTATAAAAGCTTGCCTATCTCCATTGCAAGCTAGTCTTCAAGTTCCCAAATTCCCAAGAGCCTTATGCTGTACTAAGCCTCCATAACTCCCTTAAGGCCAAACTCAAGCAAGGAGACTATTGTCAAGATCTGAAGAGAGAGGTTTGTCCCATCCTTGATAGGATTTTCGAGACATGTTCTGCTGGCGACCCTCTGAAGGAGAATTCAGCGTCAGAACTATGGTTGTAATCTTCCTTTGATTGATTAATAATGAACGACTATTGGTTATGGTTCCACTCTTGTTGTTGATTATGATGAAGAGTTATGTCCTTTCTGACTAACATATAGTTGCATATACTAGATTTTACGCTTACGTTTGTTTTGTTTCTCGCATGTGCAGGTGTCCCATCATGGAGATCGTGGGGATCGTGATCTGCCAGAGTTGAGGAACGGGAGCACCACCTCTTCTACAACGACTGCGTTGGATTCCAGGTAAGCCTTCATCGCTAGTTGGTTTATTTGCAATTAGGAACCTACACTACAGCATGATTGATTGTTGCTAGACCCGGTCTGGGCTAGTAGGGATCGCCTCTGTTCGCAGAGGGGATTTACCTCCACAACAAATTGGCGACTCCACTGGGGATCGTCTAGCTTGTTGTTGTTTGTTTTATGAGCTATAGACAGAGCCTGAAGTTGGCCAGATAGCCTTTGAAATGATTTTTCTCTGCAATTGCGAAGTATATCAAAGCCGCTTCAGTCAATCCCCGGTTTAGTTTGTAAACTGAACACTTGGAGCATTGTCTTTTCTTTTCGGTCGATTCTTGATCCTCCTTGCTTGATCAGCTCTTTTGGGCTAGTTCTTTCTAGGGAATTGGGAGTGGAGTGACCACTTCATCACTTCTGTCTGCTGTTTTGCTGCCTTTTATTTTTGATCAAACTTGACTGCACGTTTGCTACTAGCTGCGCCCATTGGCGCAAAGTTGCTAGTATTACCCGCGCTCAATTGCTTGGCGTCACAGTCACTCACACTGCATAATCCTGTGAGCTATTAGGGTTTGCTCAGTTCTGAGCTTCTTGAGCCTGATCTTTGTGTTTGGTCTTGATTTTTCGACTGCTTGAGTGTTCTAGAGCCTTGATTGACTGACTGTGACCTTCATCTCTTGGTTTTTTGCCCATTTCTGTCGATTTTTCATTTTAGCCCTAGGGCATCTAGGTGTTGTTGTGCGTCGAGCCTCCCTTGGGATTTTTTGGTTTCTATCGGTTCATTCAACCTTGTGATTGCTTCTTTGCATTCGTTTGGTGGTTTTCTATTGTCTCATTACGTTTTTTGAGTGATTGTTTCCTTCTTCATTCGAATTCCGTCTTGTCTTGCTTTGGGCCTAGATTACACGGCTCATTTTGAGTCTTTGGGATTCTTTTCGTTTTGAAGGACTTTTGGTTGATTTGAGGTCTGATTGTGCATTTGCATTGAGTGGAATTTTCTTGTTTTTTTCTCTCTTGTCATCATTTCTCAAATTGCCTTTTCATTAGTTTTCATTTTTAGTGCACTTTGCTCTGAAATATTGAAAATACAAAAAAAAAAAAATCTCTTTTGCCTTTGATTAGTTAATGTGAATTAGATCTTTTCGGTGTTATTAGTGAATTAGTAACTTTGAACGAAAAGTTTTTATTTTTCATTAGCTGCATTAGAGACATCATTGGTTGTTTTCTGATCATTTTGTTATTGTGTGAAAAGCTCTTAACTCTCTCATAAATAGCTTTCATCGAATGAAATGATATATTGTGACATATAGTGTGCATTTAGGAGATTTTGTGACATTACATTCACTAGGGCCTGAAAACTGAAACGTAATTGAAGATAAACGTTAAAATTTACTCACTTTACATTAAGGCAGCATTGAAACATTAACGCAACATTTAGAGGTCTAGGCCAGAGACGTGTTCCAGCGTCTTTAAACCTAGTAGCTGTCGTTCGCCTCTTGGCTTTAGACATCGCTAGTATGGACTTGTGCTCCCCGTACCGTCGCGTATATAAAGGGAGACCCCACAAGGTTTCAATCCTTTATCCATAGGAAGCCGAGTCTGCCGCCCTATACCTGTGATACACTGGACACAGCATTCGGGGAGATTGCCTGCATGTACGTTAAGTCCTTGGTTGATTTATCTTTAATTTTGAAACCAAGGTGTATATTGCAATTCACGGTTATTTGGTACACCCTTTGCCTAGTATTCCTGAGCAGTCATTTTGATCCTATCTGACTCCTTAAATTTGAAAGGATCACCAAGCACTTTTCCTTTCACGCTTGTTTCGAAATGGAAAGAGATAGAGTCACCTTTCAACTGTTTCTCGACTCTTAAAATATGAAACGGTGAAGTTGCTAAGTTTCAATGTGGTAAAAAATAAATCACCCGCGATCACACTCCCTGTTAGATTTTGCTTGCTGGCCGTTTGATTGTGTGTCTTGACTCTTTTTCAGCCCGTGTGTGTGTTTGATATTTTTCTCCTGTCATTACTACCACAGTGGCGGAACCCTCAGTTTCGTCTACTGGTAGTCCGTATACAGACGATTCATCAGATGTTTCTGAATCCTCTGTTGAACCTTAGCAACCCATTGCTTATGAGTTTCCCGACGGGGGATCGGTTCTTGCTGAGCAGCCCTTTGGAGGACTAGTTGAGTTCAATTGGCCCTTTTCCGACCCTTGGTCCGAATTGAGAGTAGGGGCATATTTCCTTTCTCTTACATCGGGTTCGCCTTTTATAGCTGTTGTTTTTCCTCCTAGTCCTCGCCTTCTATTACAAGATCTAGCGGCAGGCTCAAACATGAGTGAATCCAGTGAGGAAATCCCAACGTCTGGTGAAGACTACCAGCTCTTCCCGCAGAGGTTATTCCCAGGAGACAACCCTGAATCACCCGGTCCCTCACTACCGGCAGGGTATAGATCTTTGGGTCAGATTATTTCCGCCGCTGCCTCTATCGGGGTATCAGCTCCTTCTACGAGTCCAGTTGTTCCTTCATTGGGGATGTCTCCTCGGACACCCGTTACGTCATCCCCTCAGGTCACTTTTGTACCCGGAAGGCCCACTGTTTGTGTGGCCGCATCTGTACCCGCTGTCATGGCGCAGTCTGCAAGGGCTGTGCTGCCTCCTGAAGACGTCTATATAGCGTCTGCCATGCCGGAGAACATCTCTCCCGAGGAGTATCGGTTGTCCCTACAACAGCCGAACCCTGATGTTGGACAATCCTCTCAAGATCCCAACCGCTCATATTTTTCGCATTATGCACAGGATGGTAAACCCGTGTACGCTTTTCCAAATCAGTACGATGAGCACGAGAATATGTTGCGTTTACCTGCTCCTAAGGCTCAACTTCATGCTCAGGGTTTACCGTATAACCAGGTTGGAGAAGCTTATAACCCGCAAGGGCAACCTTTTCAAGGCCAACCTTCGAGCCAGCCTGGCTATCCTTATGACCCGCAGGGGCAACCCATCCAAGGCTATCCTGTGAGCCAGCAAGGGCCATTATACGGTCCGCAAGGACAGTATTACAACCCTTCTGGTAAACCTGTGCAGCCTCAACCGGGGTACCAACCGGGACCGGTATATGGTCCTGGGGGGCAAGTCCAACCTTCCCAACCCATGCAACCTCAGTATCCTGTTAATCCAAACGTTGCACATCAGCCAGGATCATCTTATGGTCTTGTTGCAGGTCAAACCGGTTACCAGCCACCACCTGGCTCCATTCCGCCGCCAGGCCAACCGGCCCATCCAACACGACCTGGTGTTCCTTTATAGCCAGGTCAACCTGCGCAACCGGCACAACCTGTTCACCCGGGTCAACCTGTTAACCCAGGACAGCCCGCTCAACCAGGTCAGCCTGCTCAACTAGGCCAGCCTGCACATCCTATCAACCCTGCCCAGCAGCCAGTTTATTCGACGCCGCAACCGAATCCACCGTTGCACCCTAATTCTCAGGCTCAACAGGGTCCCACCTATCAGCAGCCCAATCGACCTCAAGGCGGTTACTATTCTCATGGTCAGTCTCAACCGAATTATAACCAGCCCCAAGGTTCTAACTACCATCCTCAACAACCCGACTACACCTATACTCAGCAGCTGAATCCACATGCTGCTTACACATGGCCGACATATAATCAGGGTCCATACTCTGGTTATCAAGCCCCGTACACTGGTTACCAGCAGCCCAATCAGACTGGTTATACAACCTATACCCCCTACGGTCAGAATCCTGCGGGACAGAACCCATGGGGGCAAGGATATTCTCAACCAGCGTGGAGTACAGGTACCGGTCCTTATCCAGGGCCTAACATGCCATCCAATCCGCCATTGCTATTTTTCTCTACCTTGGAATTACCGGATGTTTAGAAATTAACCAATGATCCAATTTTGCACAATCCTTATTGGCCTCCGGTTCCTACCAAGGTTCCCGGTGATTGCCCCAAGTTTGAGGGTAAAGCTGGGGAGGACCCCCAAGCTCATGTGATGACTTACCATCTTTGGTGTTCGTCCAACTCTTGGGTGGATGACTCAGTTCATCTATGCCTCTTCCATCGCACTTTGAATGGCGCTGCAACTAAGTGGTATATTGAATTACCCCGTGGCATATTTCAAGATTTCAATACGTTAGCCATGGATTTTCTGACTCACTTTCAGTTACCGGTTCGCTACGAAGCTGGGACGCACCTCCTGACTTCTTTGAAGCAGGACAAAGCCACCCACATTTCTGATCACATTCATGAGTGGCGACGTCATCGTAGACTGATCAAGTTTCATATACCTGATAAGATACTAACTCATTGGTTCACCACCTCCTTCGTTAACAAAATCGCCCAAGATATTGCTATGGGAGCGTGTGTGACTGAAGAACAAGCCATAGCACGTGCCCAATATCTGGATCTGGTATATTCTCAGTCTGGCACGCTTTATGATATTTTTCCTGATGCTCCACGGTTTGGAACCTCTAAAGCTCCATTTACCCCGGCGTTGGATGGCGTTATTGGTTCCGTGTCTCAGAATTCTAAGAAATCTTCGAATGGGAAGCAGAATTCCAACTCATCCAATAATTATGCTCCTCCCGCCCCTTCAGATTCTGGCAAAACTACGGAGGTGAACATCGTTCAGGCTAATCCCATGGAAAAAGCCTCCAAAGGGAAAAAGAAGGGCAAAGGCAAATCCAAATCCGATGCCCCAAAGACAGAAACTTCGAAACCCCATACTGAGGACGGTTCTCACCGTAAACCGAAGTACCCCTGCCTCATCTGTGAAGGAGATCACTATACAAAAGATTGTCCACGACGATCTGAGATTTCCCAACTCCTCAAAGGCTCCAAAGGGACTCCGGCCGTTCTTAAAGAACCGTTCCCATCTCAGCAGACCCAGATGGTTGAGCAGCCCTCACCATCTGCACCATTTGGGTCCCAAGTCTTTATGATGAATGGTGCTGCACCTGTCTCCGTTGCTACGCGTTCGAAGGATTATGCTAGATTGCGTTAGGCAGCTGGGAAGGAAGTTGTGGACGGTCCACCTCCCCCACCTGTCTCCGGTTCATTAGAAATTGAGAGGCCTACTGCCGAACTTGTTGTGAAGCCACCTTCTAAAGGTTTTCTGCGAAGATATTCCTACAATCCGAATGCCCGTGCCGCTCAGCACTACAGTATTGTTGAGGATTTGGCTCAGGCGCCTTCTGTTATGTCTGCATTGGAAGTTCTTCAAATTTTCCCATCACAACGGAAGGCTTTTTTGTCTGCAATCGATGGAATCGATCCCGCCGATTCGAGTCTTCTCACCTTCGACCTAGAAAACTTTACCCCCCGACTTCCACATCAAATCGCTTTTGTTATTCAAGTCAAGATCAACGGTCTTAACATCCATAGGGCCATTGTAGACGAAGGTGCTTCCACCTGTGTCATGTCATCCGCTTGTTGGAAAGCCATCGGCTCTCCAGCTCTTGCATCATCCCCTAATGCCTTAGAAGCATTCGATGGTCGGGAATCGAAACCCCTGGGTGTTCTTGAGAGTTTGCAAATTACCTTACAGGGGAAGACAGTCAACGTAGAAGTGGAAGTAGTTAACACCAAGCTTAACTACAATCTATTTCTCGGCCGCAGTTGGACTCATGCCATGCTATGTGTGCCGTCCACCCTCTTTCGACTTCTTAAGTTCCCTCATGAGGGAAAAATTGTTACTGTGGATCAGTTGTCTTTCTTCACCTCCTCCTCCGAGAACAACGTTCCATACGTGGATCAGATCCCCAATCCCCCTGACAGTGTAGGGCCTAGTCTCTTCAAAGACCCTGCCCTCATGGGTATCTTTCTCGCACCGCCACCTCACACTGCTCAAGTTAATATGATCTCTAGGTCTGATGACCCATGGCTCATCCCTTCGCCTGAGCAGGTGACTGAGTTTGGAGAATCGACGCCTTTAACCCCGGTAGAGATCAACTACTATGAAATCATTGCCGCATATGATCCTCCCCCTCCTCAGCGTGCTCCTTCGAGCATGACTTTAGACATCTATTCTCAATCCCCCTGGCTTGGCGAGGCCAACTCATCTGATCCTCTTAAAGAGATTTTTCCTTCTAATGAAGCCATTGTTGAAACAATGTCTCTTGAGGAGCTACCTTGGAGCGATGGACATCATCGTTCCTCCTTCATGCCTGGCTTGGGGGAAATGTCAGATTGTCTAGAGCGTTTTGCATCTCAGGTTCCTACTCCACCTCTCCAAATGCCTATACTGACGCATGAGTTTCTTTCGGAAGGAAACCTGAGCAACATCACTCAAACCATTCTGATCGACATCTCCGTCAAACCGGGGATAGTCGAGAACATACACGTGGGAGTAACTTGTTCTCCTAATGAGATACGAGTTTATACTGATCTTTTTCGAGAATTCAGAGACGTGTTCGCTTGGTCCTATGAGGAAATGCCTGGGATTGATCCTAGTATCGTAGTGCACGAGATTCCTACCTATCCTGGTGTGAAACCCGTGCGCCAACGTTTACACCCAGTGCATCCTCACAAAGCCATTTCCATTAAAGCAGAAGTTGAAAAACTTTTGAACGCGGGCTTCATTTACCTAATTCCCCTCACAGAATGGGTATCAAATATTGTCCATGTAGATAAGAAATAGGGCACTATCAGAGTCTGTGTTGATTATCGAGATATTAATCAGGCCTGTCCAAAGGACAACTACCCCACTCCTTTCATAGATCAGATCATCGACGAATGTGCTGGGAGTGAGATTTATTCCTTGATGGGCGGCTTCTCTGGGTATAATCAGATAAACATTCTACCTGAGGATCAGCACAAGACCGCATTCATCTGTCCGTGGGGTACTTTCGCTTATAAAAAGCTCCCGTTCGGCTTGAAAAACGTTGGAGCCACTTTCCAGCGTGCGATGTCTTACGCTTTCCATGACATACGCCATATCGTTCAGCCTTATCTGGATGATCTGCCAGCTCATTCAGCTCGGCGAGCGGACCACCCTGAACACCTCCGCCAGATTTTCCTTCGCTGTAGGCGCTACAATATCAGGCTTAATCCTCACAAATGCGTCTTTTGTGTGGATTCTGGCCATCTTTTGGGATACATAGTCTCCAAAGAAGGAATTCGCCTTGATCCTTTAAAGGTCGAGGCTATCATCAATCTCCCATCACCCTCCTCGTTATATCAATTGCAGAGTCTACAGGGAAAAGCTAACTTTCTTCGACGCTTTATCCTGAACTACGCAGAGGTGGCCAAAGGATTCACGCGTCTCTTAAAGCAGAACGTTCCCTTTCACTGGGACGAAATTGCTCAATAATCCTTTGAGAAGCTTAAGACGTTACTCGTTAATGCTCCTTTGCTTCGTCCTCCCAACTATCACCGTGATTTCACTTTGTATCTCGCCGCCACATTTAGCACCATAGCTATGGTTCTGGTGCAGGATGACGATGATGGAAATGAACATGTTGTTTATTATCTATCACGGAATCTTCTCGACACAGAAACGCGTTACGCTCACGTTGAGAAGCTGGCGTTAGCTGCAGTACACGTTGTGCAGCGCTTTCGCCACTACATCCTGTTGCGTACAACAATCGTGGTTTCGGATTGCAACCCCATGACATATATTCTTTCTCGACTATTACTGGGGGCAAATACTCCAAATGGATCGTTATCCTTCAGGAGTTCGACTTAGAGTTCACCACTGCTAAGTCGACCAAATCACTGGTTTTTATGGATCTTATTTGCTCCCTCCCGACAGACTCCACCCCATCCCATTCCGAGGATCATATCCCGGACGAAACTCTTTTCCTTATCAGCACTCGCGACCCATGGTACGGTGATATTATTGTGTATCTTCAGACGTATATGTTTCGGTCTGAGTTGAATAAAGATGTCCGACGTCGGATTTGGCATCAGTCTCAACCCTACCGCATAGTAGGAGATACTTTATACCGCGTAGGAGTAGATTCGGTGCTTCGTCGGTGCCTCACCCTGGAAGAGGCTGAAAGAGTCCTAAATGACTGCCACAGTGTCGCCTGTGGCGGTCATATGTCCGGATATGCCACTGCCCAGAAAATTCTACGAGCAGGTTACTTCTGGCCGTCAATATTCAAAGACTGTATCGTTGCAGTCCGTAAATGTCACGTGTGCCAGGTCTTTCAGCGCAATATGCACGCGCCGCCTCTCCCTTTGCATACTGTTATTACCGTTGGCCCTTTTGAGAAATGGGGTGTAGATTTTATGACGTTTAACCCTCATTCGGCCGGGGGGCATGCGTATATAATCGTCGCTGTAGACTAATTTACAAAGTGGGCCGAAGCGATGCCTACACTAGCTGCCGACGGTAAGACAGCTGCCCAATTTATCTTCAACCACATTATTGCACGTTTTGGGGTCCCTCAGGCCATTGTTACTGATCATGGTACTGATTTTCGAGACTACATGATGGCCGAGTTGACATCAAGATTGGGCTTACGCCACGATAGCTCAACGCCATATTACCCCCAGGCAAATGGCCAGGTTGAGGCCGTGAACAAGGTTTTGGTCACAATGCTTCAACGAACAGTTAGTATTCATAAATCCAATTGGCATCTCCAACTGTTCTCAGATCTTTGGGCCTACCGGACGTCAGCAAAGAGTGCAAATGGATTCACACCGTTCCAATTGGTGTACGGTCTGGAAGCAACTCTTCCGGTTGAGTGCGAAATTCCTTCTTTGAAATTAGCTGTGGAAATTTTTCCCGACACTTCTCCTCAGGAAGAGCGTCTCTTGTATCTGGAACGGCTGGATGAAACCCGCCGCTTGGCTGCTTTAGTCATTGAAGCACAAAAGAAGCGGGTTAAGGCTCATTTCGATCAATCTGTATCTCCGCGTTCCTTTGTCGAAGGGGACCTCGTCCTCCTATATGACCAAGCGCACGATAAACTTGGTGCGGGAAAGCTCCAACCTATGTGGCATGGGCCCTACATAGTAAAACACGTATTGAAAAATGGGGCTTATGAGCTCATCGATTATGAAGGAGTTCCATTGGCGCATCCTAGGAACGGGCTGTACCTTAAAAAGTACTACGCTTGAAGTGATTTTTGGTGTGGTGTGTGTACATAGGTGTGTATATTCATTTGTGTGCATGTGTGGTGTGGTGTGCGATGTAAGCGTCTTTCTGCTGATTGGGTCTTCCTGATTGTGCAGATGTCCATCAATCTGTTTGTTGGTTTCGCGGATGGTGCCTCCCACAGTACCAAGAATCTGTCTTCGGCAGCCTGGGTAATATACGATCCTGCTGGTGAGTTGGTCGACCTGCAAGGTGTGTGTTTGGGGCGTGCTACAAATAACATTGCGGAATATAGTGCTGTGTTAGAATTATTAACTGAGGCTGTAAACCTTGGTATCTGTGAATTACTTGTGTATTTAGACTCGCAACTTGTAGTATCACAACTTAACGGTTATTATTCAGTCAGAAACCCATCCATTTTACGTCTGTATCTGCGTATTTGTTTACTGGAAAGAAATTTTGACTATATTACATATCAACACATACCCAGGCATATGAATACACTAACAGATGCAGTAGCTAACATGGTTCTAGATAGACATTTGCACAAATTGTAAAAACATCATCACATGTAAAAGAAAGATCCATCCAGAAATAGATATGTATATATATAGATATCAAAATGTTTACATAGTGTGCGTCACATAAAATCAAAAAATATACATGTTCGTCTTAATACATCCGGAGACGACATGTCTCTCAAAAAATATGCATGATAAAATCCCTAGGTGTCTAATCTGCGTGGTGCTCATGATAACAAGTCACCGCACACACTAGGCGTCTCAGAAGACGGTGGAGGTGACTAGGCACTCCCACCGTATGTCTCTGGTATGCTAGTGGAACATCTGCCAGCCGGGCGTAGTCTGGAATCCCCCGGGAAATCCCCTCGAGGTTCTGGATCAACTCTCCTCCCTCGGCACCCTCCGCCTGAGGGTCAGCTGTGGGCTGAGTTCTCTGTGAAATAGGAGACATACCCACTGGTCTCTCTGGGCCCACGTCTGCATACATATAAAACTACTGTTAGAATGGACATGTATTACCAAAAAATCATAAAACATAAAATCAAAAGAGAGTCATACCCAACTCCTCGTCCCAATCATCTCCCTCCAGCAGTGGGAGATCTGGGTCTCCAGTGAAATCGTTCCCAGCATAGGGCCAGTCTTCCACTACGATCAACTGACGCCGTAGCCATCCAAAAAACTCTGGCCTCCAGGACATCTATTGGCCTCCTCCTACTCTGGGCATCAGTGCTACCCAGCGAGCCATTCTTGGCTCTCGTGGTACCGGCTTAGCTACTATGGCCCCTTGGCCCTGGAAGATAGGTAGTCGTTCCAGAATGAACGATACCAAGATGGAACCATAGCCAAACTGCTTTATTTTGGCCTGCTTGCACTTTGTGAGCTGTCTCTTGATATTTATCGTTACTGCTATGGCCCAGTCGAATAATAGGGGACTTATACACTCTGAGGCCAGTAAGAGTTGGGCTTTTGTTGCCTCGTGCGGTGCCTGCGACCCAACAGCCCGCTTGATGGTATGTAGCACTACCCTGAGTGCTAGATCAGGAACAGTGTGAATATCTACCTTCCCGCTTCCAGATCCTAGTCGTGCCCCTGGGCACACACGTGCCATCACTTGCTCCATATTTTCACCAGATGGTCTGCTCCCTGTCAATATGGGCACCAGACCTCTGCGCGACAGTCCGGTTATAAAGTATACGTCAGAAACCTCCAGTTCCAACACCTGGTCTCGAAGCTTGAACACTTGTTCATGTTCGTCCCATATACTGATCAGGTATTGTAGAAGCTCAGGTTGAGCTCGTAAGCAAGGTGTCAGGAAGAATTTCTTAAGCCCACAGTTCTTGAGGGCATTCATACAAGTTTCATTCTCCATAGCCTGTTCATCCTCTTCCCCATGCTCCCTCTCTTTCCATTCGATAGCCATTTTGCTCGGTTCCCTACATTCACATGGTCAAAAACCCTTGATTAGATCTCTGTTATGCTTGAAAATTCATGTAATTCATTCATTGTTTGGAAATTTGAAACAGAAAACCGTGCTGCGCCATTGGCGCGGCTGTTTTCCCAACAGTCGCACCAGCTGGCGCGGGCCCTTTGTATGCAAAAGACCATTGGCGCGGGTCCGTGCCCGATACCCGCGCCAATGGGCGGAGCCCTAAAATTTAAAAAATCTTCCACAGAAATCTAACAAGCAATGGAAAACTATGAAAAAATGGATTAAAATGGAGTACAGGGAAGCGCCTCTTACCTGGAACGAACGGGAATCTGAATAGTAGCCCGGATTGGTCGCAATCGCCGTCAGAAGGTTTGCACAAAATGGACCACTGCTGCTTTCCAAATGAGGTAAATAGTAAAAGTAATTTGTTTTTACCATTTCAGACATATTTATAACTTTTTGAAATCTCATTAGGTTTTAAAAGTCATTTTTTATTAATATTTCAAGATATTTTGTTGAAAATGGATTTTACACTCGCCTCTATGTGCAACAACAGGTTTTTTTGCGACTTAAACGGTGAAACGAGTTGTATTTTATACTTTTTCGGACTCAGTAAAAACACGAAAAAGTCAGTGTGGAGTCATCTTTCAGCTCTTTTCTGACTCTCTAAGCATGAAAAGATTTCTGAGGCCCTTGTCGTTTCGATCTCGTTAAAGTGGCTGCCAAATGACATCTACCCAGTATACGTTTACCCTTTTTTCGGGCTGGGATAGATTATTTACGAAAAAGGAATACCCTAGCCTATCGCGACTAGGAGGTTTTCTCAGACATAGTTTTCTACCTTTTTCTATCCAGAAACCATTACTAAAAGTGATCTGTTGAGTTACTCTTCTCATTCTTTTCTGCAATGTCCTCTAAACATGAAAAATTCTCTGTCGCACTGTTAAACCCTGATGACATTGGATTTCGTCGAAATGACGTTCTCCGAATTTCTCCTTCCTAGGACTCGTTAAATGCACTAGGATGGATTCGCCCGAAGGGCGGACTTATATCACAAGCATATGCTATCCCCTTCAAGTTTGTTATCAAAAATAATTGGGGTACTCGCCAGAAATGGTGGGGGAAAAATGGAACCATCGTCGTTGTCGTCGGCAGTATGTCGCTCTTGAACATGGCACTTGTCTGCATTCGTGTCGGGTTGGGGACATCTCATATCGTTTCTTCACTTTGCCTCCATGGGTTTGGGTGATCCCTTTTTGAGCTCTCATCTGATCTTTGCCTCGTCACCATGACCTCTGATATTTTGATGTCAAATACTACCAAATCCACTTTCGTGTCGCCAATATGTTCAAAAGAAGTTGACCTCTCGTTTGACTAAACCTCCCTCTCGATTCTCAATTCGATCCTAATCTTAAAAAACTATGCTCCTCCCCACTTTGCCGATGACGGGAACACTACAGCTCTTTCACCTTCACTGGTCACTTCCGTCGACTTAGCCATTATCCAGGAAGCTGATCTAGAGACTCCCTTCTGGTACCTTGGAGCCTGCATGCCTCAATGGCAGGTTCTTCGCGTTCGACGTGAGGTTTTCATCATTGGCCTCCGATCGAGTGATTCTGCGGGTGTTCGACGTCAGTTCATTGATTCACATGCTGTAGATTGTACCTATAGTACCTTGAGGGCCATTGTCATTATTGGTGGTACGTCTCGCGTCTGTTAACAACTTTCATCATTGGTTGGTAATCAGAAGATGTTCTTGCATGTTCGACTTCAGCTCACTTATTCACATGCTTGAACTTGTACTTTTTTTGGGTCGAGATGGAGCGCAAGACCCTGGATTGTGTCTGTTGTAATCCAGGCTACGATTTTGTGGATTATTATGATTATTTACATGACTCACTCACTGGATGGCTGCGACCATGCCTAAGTCTATTTATCGATCCTTATTGGATGGCTGTGTCCATGCCTCGGATCTTCATTATTGTATACTCTGTTATGGATGGCTATGCCCATATCACTTATATCATGTATTTGAGATATCAGTTGTACTTCTTCACGCAGGTTTTCCGACGGCGGAGTTTTCAGTTGGACACATTCTCGTAAAGCATTTCACCCCTCTCTCTCTCTCGGGCCTCATGCTTTATGGGGGAATATGTTACACAGTAATTTGTCAACGTCCCTGCAATTCCCGTCTCGCACATTGGAGGGCTTATTTTGTGACCTGTGAGCAGTGACATAACTTGAAAATAATTTCATGGCATTCCCCTGAACAAGAGCTTTCATTGCCCTGAAGACATCTCGTGCTGAAAAAACCTAAAAACACCCCTTTTTTCATTGGCGTGGGCAGCCAGTTCAATACCCGTGCCAATGGGGGAAATCCTTCAAAGAGGGCGCGCCAATTGGCGCTCTGTCCTAGATTCGCACTCGTGCCAGCCAATTTAAGGAGTGTTTTTTAAAAATAAATGGCGGAAGTTTCATTCCAACCATTTCCTAAACTGGTTTCTAAGTTGAGTTGGGACGTTTGGCTCTGGATTTCCATGTAGAGGAAGTGGTTTCCACCTCTCATGGAACCTTCCTTAAGGATAGGGCCAATCCCATGATTATAGGGATCCCAACTCCCCTTCCTCCATCTATAAAAGCTTGCCTATCTCCATTGCAAGCTAGTCTTCAAGTTCCCAAATTCCCAAGAGCCTTATGCTGTAAGAGCCTCCATAACTCCCTTAAGGCCAAACTCAAGCAAGGAGACTATTGTCAAGATCCGAAGAGAGAGGTTTGTCCCATCCTTGATAGGATTTTCGAGACATGTTCTGCTGGCGACCCTCTGAAGGAGAATTCAGTGTCAGAACTATGGTTGTAATTTTCCTTTGATTTATTAATAATGAACGACTATTGGTTATGGTTCCACTCTTGTTGTTGATTATGATGATGAGTTATGTCCTTTCTGACTGACATATAGTTGCATCTACTGGTTTTACGCTTGCGTTTGTTTTGTTTCTTGCGTGTGCAGGTGTCCCATCACGGAGATCGTGAGCATCGTGATCTGCCAAAGCTAAGGAACGGGGACGTTGCCTCTTCTACAAGCAAGAGCATTGGATTCTAGGTAAGCCTTCATCGCTAGTTGGTTTATTTGCAATGAGGAACCTGCACTATAGCGTGTGACAATTGTTGCTAGACCCGATCTGGGCTAGTAGGGATCGCCTCTGTCCGCAGAGGGGATTTACCTCCACAACAATGTGGAAATACAAACACAGAAAACATATAAAACAATAGAGACACATGTGGTTAACCCAACTTGGTCTACATCCATGGAGAAACAACCAGTCCTTCCTTTATATTATCCAACAAAATGAGGAGACACAACCTATAGCATATTCGCTGTAATATCCTACACTCTCTCACATGGTTCCCCTTTCCCTTTCTCACTCAGAATACACACACCACACACAACCGCAATACTATTCCCTCATATGAACCAAGGGGTTGCCTTGTAGGGAAAAAAACCTTAAATTAAATATAAATTCTATTGTTAGATCATCCTGCTAATGAATGACCTAGATTGACTACGAAATTACAATATTTTACAAGGAAATTTTACATCTGTTTTTTGCTTTGGGGGCGCTGCCATCGAACCCCCAGCTAGGGGGGATCGCCCCCCCCCCCCCCAAAAAAAAATCGTCATGGGCTGGGGAAGTCCCCCCTGCATGGAGGGGTGTACAATCTTCCTGGGGTATAGATCTAGCTGAAACAAATACCTCTAAATCAAGATGATAATCAGGCTCCACACCTAACATTGGTCCTAGGATTTCAGATGAGGCACTGGAGCTACTAGCTAGTGTATATGACCATATGTTTGTCATGTTTAGGTATTCGTATGCGGGAATTGATTGGAGAGGGTGTCCCAATATCTTCTTCGAAATGAATGAGCCTCTATATGATAGAGGTAATACTAGTGTTTCCATTAAATTAAATAAGTTTCATTTTTCTTGTGATAATGAATTAGAATAAATTTTATTCTAGCACGTTCTTTACCTTGTTTTATTATATTTTTTAATGAAATTGGCTAATTATTTTTATGTACTATATATTTTGTATACATCTCCTCATATGATGGGGACATGCCTCCTCCCCACCGCCGGATGCAGGAGATGAGGAGATGGGTGAGGCCCAAGAGGGTGATGGTGAGGCACATCCTCAGGGTGGCATGGGCGTCCAGGGGCAGAGGCCTAATATGCGATGTCAGATGGACTACTATGATAGATTGGATAGAGTTTTGGATCAATAAGGATTCCACCTTGGGAGGCCTCGATATATTAGCACGGATCCAATGTTTATGGATCTCTACATGACCTGTCTACGAGATTTTATGTCTCTTATGTAGCATGCCATTTGAGCTAGTATTTTACTGACAACGATGAGGGTTGTGTGGCATCATGCAACAACACATCCATAAGATGATGCGGGGGGTCATGATGATCATGATGATGAGGGTGATGATGAGGATGGTGATGATGGTGCTTCTAGTGGTGCCACCCCATCGAATCATGGTTGTCAGGGTGTCAGTGATCCTTCAGGTGGTACATTTTCTCGTCAGTCGCCTGATGATGTCGATAAAATGTAGGAGCTTATAGAGGATGTATTGTATGTTTCTCTTCAAAAAGTAGACCGGCCACCTTCTCCTGCATACTAGCCACGCCCTTCTACTGCAAACCAGCCAACTCTTATTCCTCCACCTCAACTGAGTTCGATAGATATACTTTATTAGGTAGTAATTGACCATCCGTCGTCTTCTACTAGAAAATGAGGATGTAGGCCCTACTACGTCTGTTGTACCAGATATGTTTTTGTTGATGTGTATATTGTTAGGTCATGTTAGATATGTTCATTTAATGTGATTGCAGATATATGTGTACGTGATAGTAGTTATTATAAATGATATTTATATTACTTTTAGGATGTGTGTGGTGATGATGTTAGATTACAATAGTTGTGTTTTTTTAGGTGTGATCATGATGATGATGCCATGTTAGATTATTAGATTTTTGTGCTAGCTAATGACACTTATATCTGCTGCTAAAAGTGTATATAATTAGATGATGGTAGTGAATTCGAATGTATATCGTAGATGATGTTTATTTTTGTTAGATGATTATCGTCATGATGTTTATTATAGATTATGTATTGGTGAATTTATATCAAACTTTTATATATGAAATTGCATGTAAAACGACTTACTTTAAAAAAATGCAAAGATATTTTTATAAATTACAAAGCTTAGTATGGTTGAAACTATGATTTTAAAATTATGATAAATATTTTTCTATTGCTTAGATAGTTCATTGACATTCAATCTAACTTAATTAGTAATATATTTCAAAACTCATAATGATAAAATAATTAAAGGTAAAATAATTTAGTTAGTTCTTAAAAAGGTGAAAATGTGTAACTCATTCAAGTTTTAATATAAAATGTCATTAATAATAAATTATTAAAAATTTTAACTTAAGTAATTCAATATTGGTTTATAAAATTCAATATATTTTTAAATTTAAAATACTTAAGTCATGATTTTTTTACAACATGTAACCTAGATCCATCTTAACTCTGGATCTACCAAGCGCCGAGTGGGATCGAATCTCTTGAGATACAAATATATTTTTGAGTGAAAAGATATTTGATCCCTCTAGGCGCTTGGTGGATCTAGGCAGCTGGTATATTAATATATATGTAGTTGACATTGAAATAGTTTATTAATAATTCACATTCTCTGTATTAAAATGTTAAAATATGCCCCCTCATAATTTTTTTCCTATATGTATACATTTAATTATTTTTATTATTACTATTTTCTAAATTAATACTACATATCAAATCCTATTAAACATTGAAAATTTTACAAATATCCCTCATACATTGAATTATAAAGAAACTATTAATGGAATAAGAATTCTCTCAATCTTTCTCACTAAAGTGAAAATATAAGAAAGTTTTCAATTTAAATTACTTTACTTTTTTCTATATAGAAAATTATCTATAAACTTATGTTATTTAATGTGATTATCAGGCTTGTTTTACCTCTGGTTTTCATTAAAACATATTTTTAGCATAAATATTTTTTGTTTTAAATATCACATTTAAATGCAACAAAGAATGAATTAAACATAATGTAATATCAATAATATCATTTCTTTTCATGTGAAAAAATTACATTTTTTCCTTTTAGTAAAAAGTAAATTATATTTTCTGACTTATTACATTTCTTCCTCATAATAAAAGTTTTTTTTTTAACTTTCAGTTACATTATATCTCTATATAAAGTTATATAAGATAAAGATGTAAATTGAAGTATTGTAATTATGGCCGACATTAATTTATTTTCTTATTACTATTTTTAATTTGTTAATTTTAGTTCCGTACTGAGCTATAGAGCCCCTCTCGGTGCAATTAATTTAGATTCAATACAACTTAAAACATTATAGTTTTATAAAATTTATTTTATTACTAAAGTTATGAGGCTTTCAATCAATTTAAATTTAATATTTATAACAAATCTTACCAATTTAAATTAAAAATTTCTCTCTCTAAAGACAAGGATAAAGAAATGTAAAATAAGGCTTGTGATCAAGTTACGTGTAGTTGGGATTTGCTTTATTGGAAGTTCTCCCTTAAAGAGGTAAGTGAACTTTTTTCTAGTAATAGAGATATAATTAACAAATTGATGCTATTTTGGTTCTTTATTTGTTAGGTCCCTATATTACTAGTATAGTCCCTTATTGTTATTAGTGTTACCCCCTTATTGTTATTATTGTACCCTTGTAACCCCCATTTTGTTATTATTGTGCCCTTAAATTATTATTGTTAGGTTTGAAGTAGGATTGTGAGTGAAACAATTAGGATTACATTATGGGCTCCATGGACTCCCATAGAAAGGAGGTTTTTTAAATTGTACTGTCCAAGAATTGTTCATTTATGTAAGGTATCAGAGGTGTCAGAGGTTGCTCCCTCGAACCCCTCGAAGTGTGTCATTTCTAAGTTTTCCAAGCATATATCTCTTTTCTTCTATTTTTGAAGCTGGTTACTCAACATTTGGTATCAGAGGTTTGGATTCTAGGGTTTCGCTGCTCCAAACAGGTCATCGTGGAATTTTCACTATAACTTTTTTTCTACGACATTTCAGAAGCTAAAATTTTTAGGGTACAAAGCCAAAATCCTGAGGAATATTGTCTAAAAATTTCAGAGCTTGGTTCACAATATTTTCGTAGATATCATCTGTGGAAGTTAGGTCTTGTTTCAAGCTCATAAATAGGTCATCGTGGAAGTTGCGCTATAAATTTTTTTCTACGAAGGTTTAGAATCTGAAATTCGTATGGTGCAAAGCTGAAATCCTGAGGAAAATTTTCAAAAAATTTCAGAGCTTGGTTCGAAACATTTTTGGAGATATGATCTATGGAAGGTAGTGCTTTTTCAGGCTCCTGAATTTCATCTCAAAGAGGTGATCGTGGGAAAAGTTCAACAACTCTCTCTCTGGGCATTGGATTGGAGTGCCGTAAAAAGTGGTCGCAATTAAATGGACTGTAGTTTCTTGGCTGTCAATTTCAGAGACAAAGGACGAAACAGTGACACGTGGCAAGTCCTACAAGTTCGCTCTACTGAAACAGTCCATAATTAGGTCATTGTGGGAGATTGGACACAACGTTGTCTAGGAGAATCCAAATCAGGTCAGACCTGTGGCATTCAAAAGATAATTCAGAGGGCTACATTGATACCGAAATTAAAATATTGAAGTTCTGCAATCATATAGATAATCCAATTTCAATGTCGAGCTCCTCAAAAGCAAGAAAAAGGTGTGTATTTTTTCCCACCAGCATAAGTAGGAGCTAAGAATCAATTTGAATTATCCCCATGAAGACAAAGACCGCATTGGGTTCTAAAATATGCCTTGTAAAAATAATTCAACACCCATTAAGCCTTCAGAAGGCTCTACTATGACTCATGAAGATGAAGAATTGCAACATGATCTATCAAAATTATAAGAGCAAGTCCACCAAATTCATCATACATAAACAAAACAAAACAGAAGTTTTGAAGAAAGGCGAGGCCAAATATGGATTTGCTGGAGAAAAGGCATGAAGCTAAGATGGATGAAGGGAAGTCAAGATGAATGGCATAAGTAGCTTGCATGGAAGCTAAGATCGATGAAAAAAATGAAAGACAACATGGAAAAAATGAAATATGATCTAAAGTAGTATACTCAAGGCTTCCTGATGTGCTGATACAAGAAATTTTTCCTAATGGTGAAAAGGTAAAGAAACCTCATACATGACACAAAATAATGTTAACGTACTGAAGTAAATCCTAATGTTGGTGGGAAGAATCACCATATTCCAAAAATGGATATGAGGAAGTTTGATGGAAAGGATCCTGTAACATGGATACTACAGATGGAGCAATATTTTGATCTCCATAACGTGCAACACACACAAAAGGTACGCATTGCAACTTTACATTTAGAACAAAATACATTTGTATGGTATCGATGGCTTTGTTCCCGTAAAAAAATTGTCACTTGGTCAATTTTTACGGAGGAAATGATAGCACATTATGAGGATACAAAGAGCAACACCTTCTTTACCCAATTGATAAATCTCAAACAAAAGGGTTGAGTGGGGCAGCACATTGAGGACTTCCAAAAATTGAATATAAGGGTAACTGATCTTACAGAGGAACACAGGATTGATCTCTTCCTAGGCACTTTAAAGGATAACATCCAACATGAAGTTCGCGTTTTGGAACCTGATTCATTGGAGAAGGCATTCAGTTTGGCAAGAAAAGTTGAATGTAAAATTATGGCGACAAGGAAGCCTACCACTCAATTCTATAAAGAAGGAAGTGTTGCTACGCCTAGATTTCCACAACCTACAAGGTTGACACCACAACAATTGGAAGAAAAAAGAGCAAAAGGGCTTTGCTACAGCTGTGATAGCAAATACACTAAAGGTCATAAGTGTGCTGAGAAGAAATTATTTTACATAGATTGTGAAGAAGAAGAAGAAAATGAACAAGAAGAGGATATACACCAGGAACCACCCCTAGAAGAGGAAGAAATGAATCCGACCATATCGTGTAATGCACTGGGAGGAATTACCACTCCTCAAACTCTCAAGATAGAAGGACATATAAAGAAGAAAAGGGTAATAGTGTTGATTGATTCAGGTAGCACCCATAATTTTATTCATTATAAGGTAGCCAAGGAATTAAATTGTTTCCTATACCTAGCACCAGAATGTCAAGTGATGGTTGCAAATGGAGGAACTATAAATTGCTCTGGAAAATGCTATAATATCAAGCTAACCATGGGGGAATATGTATTGACTAGTCCAATGCTTGCCATTCCTATGGGAGGTGCTGATGTTGTACTAGGAGTACAATGGTTACAATCTTTGGGGACGGTAGCTTTTAATTTTCAAGAACTTTTCTTGAAATTTTTTTCAGAAGGAAAGGAAGTCGAATTACGGGGTATTGCGGGGAAGCCAGGAAGGATACTAAGCTCTAATGTCATGACAAATCTTCTAAAGAAAGAACAGCGAGGCGTAATTGCACAATTATGCTCACTAGAAGTTCCAACATCAAAATCATCTATTTCTGCAGATCTCCAACAAGTCTTGGACAATCATTCCAAGGTGTTTGAAACTCCCAAAGGACTCCCACCTATTCGTGATCATGATCATGCTATTGATTTGATTCCAGGAAGTGTTCCTCCAAACATCAGGCCTTATAGATATCCTTACTTCCAAAAGAGCGAAATTGAACGTATGATTGCAGAAATGTTAGAGGCAGGTATAATTCAACCTAGTCAAAGTTCTTTCTCCGCTCCTGTAGTATTGGTACACAAGAAGGATGGATCATGGCGAATGTGTCCAGATTATAGGGAGCTCAATAAGATCACCATTAAAGACAAATTCCCCATTCCTGTGATTGATGAATTATTGGATGAATTACATGGAGCAATTTATTTTACCAAGTTGGATCTTCGTTCAGGATATCATCAAATTAGAATGAAGACTGAAGATATTCCAAAACAGCATTTCGAACTCATGAGGGTCATTATGAATTTTTGGTCATGCCTTTTGGCCTTACCAATGCACCTTCTACATTTCAAGGGTTGATGAATTCCATTTTCAAACCCTTCCTTAGAAAATTTGTGCTAGTATTTTTTGTTGATATACTAATCTACAGCAGGTCTTGGAAGGATCATGTTGAACATGTTGACATGGTGCTCAAACTATTGCAGGAGAAACAATTATATGCAAAAACATCCAAATGTTTCTTTGGAGTACAAGAGGTGGAATATCTGGGTCATATTATATCTCACGAGGGTGTTAAAGTAGACCCTAACAAAATTAAAGCTATTAAGGAATGGAAAGTCCCCACGACCATAAAGGAGTTGCGAGGATTTCTTTGGTTAACAAGGTATTATCACAAGTTTGCTAAGAATTATGGGAGAATAGTAGCACCTCTAACAACATTATTGAAGAAAGATTCATTTTCATGGACTCCTGAAGCAACTAAGGCCTTTGAACATCTTAAAGAGGCAATGTGCCTAGCACCGGTCTTAGCTACGCCAGACTTCACAAAAACCTTTATTGTGGAATGTGATGCCTCAGGAAATGGAATTGGTGTGGTTTTAATGCAGGAAGGAAGACCCATTTCTTTTGAAAGTTGTCCAATCAAAGGAAAGTATTTACAGAAACCTATTTATGAGAAGGAAATGTTAGCAATACTGCATGCACTAAAGAAATGGCGAACTTACCTAATGGGAAGACACTCGAAGGTAAAAACTGATCATGATAGTCTTAAACACTTTTTGGAACAAAGACTATCTTCAGAAGAGCAGCAAAAATGGGTCACAAAGATGTTGGGTTATGACTTTGAAATAATCTACAAAAAAGGAAAGCTTAATGTTGTTGCAGATGCACTCTCAAGAAAGAATCAAGAGGTGGAAGCATTGCTTTGTGCCATTTCTATTATCCAACCAGATTGGATAACCGAAGCAAGAGATGAATGGAAGAAGGACAAAGATATATGGACACTCATTCAAAAGTTGCAGCAAGATCCTAGTACATCTGATACATTTAGTTGGAAAAATGATTCCTTATGGTACAAAGATCGCTTATATCTTTGTAAGAACTCCCAACTAAAACAAAATATTCTTCTGGAATTGCACACTTCTCCTTTAGGAGGACACTCAGGATTTTTAAAAACTTACCACAGGGTGAAGAAAGAATTTTTTTGGGATGGCCTTAAATCTCATATTCAAAAGTTTGTGGCGGAATGTTTGGTTTGCCAGCAGAATAAAGTGGAAACAATTAAGACCCCGGGACTTCTACAACCTTTATCCATTCCAAGTCAAAGTTGGGAGGAGATTTCAATGGATTTTATCACAGGTTTACCTAAGTCTGAAGGAAAGAGTGTCATCATGGTGGTAGTTGATAGACTTACCAAGTATGCACACTTTTGTGCATTATCTCATCCATTTAAAGCAAGTACAGTTGCTACTACATTTATGAATAGAATTCAAAAGCTACATGGAAGCCCAAGGGTTATTGTGAGCGACAGAGATCCCATTTTTACTGGAAATTTTTGGACGGAGTTATTTTCTTGTTTGGGTACTCAATTAGATCATAGCTCATCTTATCATCCTCAATCTGATGGTCAAACTGAGATAGTAAATAAATGTTTGGAAGGATATCTTCGTTGTTTTGTATCTGATAAACAAACACAATGGGTCAAGTGGTTACCTCTTGCTGAATGGTGGTATAACACTTCCTTCCATACTGCAGCAAAAATGACCCCATTTATGGAACTTTATGGATATCATCCACCATCCATCACATCATCTTTAAGTGAAAATTCGAAGGTTCAAGCAGTGGAAGATCACATCGAGCATCAGCAAGAAGTTCTCCAACTCTTAAAGGATAACCTGAATTTGGCACAAAATCGAATGAAACAACAGGCAGATCAACATCGTAGCGAGAGAAGTTTTGATGTAGGAGATTAGGTATTTTTACGGCTACAACCATACAAACAAATGTCCCTCAAGCAAGCAAAGAAGGATAATAAATTATCGCCAAAGTACTATGGTCCTTACAAGGGGTTGCAAAAGATTGGTACTATGGCATACAAATTGGAGCTTCCTGCTTCTTCGCGAGTACATCCAGTTTTCCATGTTTCATGCTTAAAGAAGGTTATAGGTGAAAATCTTCCAGTTCAAACAATATTGCCAGAACTTGATGAGGAAGGAAAAATCATATTGGAACCGAAAGCGGTCACGGAAACAAGAACTCGACAACTACGGAATCGATCAATTTCAGAGTATCTCATCAAGTGGAAGAACTTACCCACTGAAGATTCTACATGGGAGGATGAGAATTTTATACAGAAGCACCCAGAGCTACTCAAGCATCGAGGACAACACTTTTTTGAAGGAGAGGGGCATGTTAGGTCCCTATATTACTAGTATAGTCCCTTATTGTTGTTAGTGTAACCCCCTTATTGTTATTATTGTACCCTTGTAACCCCCATTTTGTGATTATTGTGCCCTTAAATTATTATCGTTAGGTCGGCTAGGATTACATTGTGGCCCACTAGGATTACATTATGGCCCCATGGACTCCTATATATAGAAAGGAGGTTTTGTAAATTGTATCATCCAAGAATTTTTCATTTATGTAATGTGTTGGAGGTTGCCCCCTCGAAGTGGCTTATTTCTAAGGCGTTTATATCTATTTTATTCTATTTTTGGAGCTGGTTACTCAACATTATTTGCTATTGTACTAGTTTAAATTTAACTATTTTTAATAATAAATATGAGTTAAATAATTTACAGTTTAAATAATACAAATTAAATGATCACGAGATATTCACTAAAATTCATGTTTTTCACATTTCTCCTAACTAATATTACATCATGTTCACAATGATAAAAACATGTCTACCTAATAATTTAGTTACAAATACATAAAAAATAGATATTTATTTTACATAATCTAAACAGGGAAAAAAAACATCACCAAGTCTATTTGAAACTCAAACAAATGCCTCTTAATCACCATCAGAAATGCGGTGTGCTTGGTATGTTATGTTGCACTAGTGAAATCATATTTACCCAATGCACCACCTAAATAATATTTAAAAATATAGCTATATTGACGCGTTAGATAACGTGAACTTTTTGTCTCAGTGCGACAATGTTATATGTGCGCCCTGGTGCGTAAGTGTGAAGCACCGCTACAAAAAAAATTATTTTCAAACCAACAATGGTGCGCCATAGGTATGTGTGCACCGTCTATGGTATGGTTGTGGTTGACAACACACCAGAGCCGGTGCATGACTTCGTTTTTTGAGCAACGATGATTTTTTTTTTTAATTGAAAGGTATGTTTCCATATTAATAAATACATTTTACAATTAATAAAAAATGTATTATATGTATGAGGCTGATTTATTTTATATGTCAATTATGTAGTAGAGACGCCAACAAAGGGAGCGAGAGCAGGAGAAGGAGAAAATGGTCTGATCATGGGAGGCTAGAGAAAGGAATAAATCCTAATTTTTGTCTTACAATACACACTCCAGGTGTCTTACCTGTATCTTAGAGGTCTTTGCTACAAATCACCATGGTGCCTTGGATTTCAGAAATGGAACTGTGAAAATTTTACATTTTGTTAAACATGTCAGTTCAAATGGTAAAATAAGAGTGAATTTAGAAGGAAGTGGTATGGAGAAAAGGTATCAGATTATGGTTTCATGGGTCTTATCATTCACACACCAAACACCATGAAAGCTTGCAGGTGTGCCTTTCATGTCATCACCATATCGTACAATTGATGTCCGTCAAACTGATGACATGATGTATATGGATTTTGATCGTGACCTTCAATGATTATTTTTGGAAGGATATTTTTTAATAATATATTACACACAACACCTTATTATGTAGCCTTATCACTTATTATTATCGAACTTATAAAAACATGTCTACTTTAAATAATTTACTTATAGATACATACAAATATATATTTATTTTACATAACGTAAATAGGAAAGAAAAATAAATCACCAAGTCTATGTGAAATTCAAACAAATGCCTCTTAATCACCATCATATTATTTATCATTTATTTCTTAGCCATACAATATTATTACTTCAACTTTTATTTATAATTACAAATAAAAAGAAAAGTCAAAGTTGTTCCATTATCCATGAAGAAAAAATCAAAACCTCTCATGCACCTGTGTAATCCCATTTATTTCTCTTATGGTCCATAAAAATATGTAATGAACATTTTATATAGCGGTGTGTCATTGGCATAGGCAGTGCGAATTTTTTTTATAGAGCATCGAAGCTGGTGCATGATTGTGTTTTTGGCGTACTCATAATGTTTTTTTTCTTAATTAAAAGTTATTTTCCCATATTAATAAATTAATTTTTCATCTAATAAAAAAAACATGTTTTATGTATGAGAATGATGTAGTTTATATGTCAATCATGTAGCAGAGATGTTAGCAGAGGGAGCAACAAAAATTGGAAATACCTAGCTAAATATTGAAAACAAAAACATACAAAAATAGTATAAATGATGAAATAACACAAGTACATATCACTCTCCATAGTCATCACCTTTATTATCTTCCTCGATGCTCGGCATGATAACATTGTTGTTCTCAAAAACATGTTTTGATCTAGTGTCGTGTCGTAATACGAACCGCCAATCCCTATCTAACATCTAGGAAAAAAAAACCTGGTTGTAGTGTTTTGGGAAAACATCAGGCTCCCTCGCTTCATGCTACATATTTCTATATATATCAACTCACTATTGTTATCTTCCTTTAAAATATTCTGATCAAAGGTATCCCACCACTTTCACATAAAAATAACACATTGGAATGGAGAGAAGTCCACATGAGTGATATCTTGTATCTTTCCAACGTAACCTAATGTCCCTTGCATTAGGTTTTGATTTCAGTGGATAGAAAAACTAGCCTTTGGTAGAACATGGCTTCCACTCCATAGTATTGTGTCATGCATCCATCATCGACATCCTTAGTGTGAAATTAATGTCCATATGCCTACATATATGGGAAAAAATGCACCTATAAAAAAGTGAAAAAAACACAATGTCATGTGTCTAATAACCCGAACATAATTAAAAATATAAAATATATATAGATGTTAAAATTCAAAGGTGGAATATTAAGTTAAAACTATACATAAAGAGATTATAATTACCTAGTTTCTACACCCAATCCCTATGTTTAGCGCATCCTATTCAACATGCGGGTAGTGACCAGATGCACCATATTTCTCTCTGACACTATTAACAACCTAGCTATTAGGGCATGTCATTGGAATATTTTATTTTAAATGATCACAATAAGGCACACTTCTACCATTCAATTGTTTGATTCCTTTCTTGTCACTGTCCCATTTTCTCCGCTTCTCTTTGTACCATGTGACCCAAAGTAGTGTCACTTCCATATTATAAAGAATTAATCTATTGATGGCTTCAATTTATGAATTTTCTAATGAAATAAAACCAACAAATATACATACATACATATATATATATATATATATATATATATATATATATATATATATATGAGATCAAAATATGCATTAATATTAAGTTTAGTGTGAATAGTTATTATGTAGTAACTTGACAAATGATAAGCTTGCATTTACTCTTTATCATGCATATATTTTCATTTGTTTTGAGAATCTCCCCTTCTCTTTTTTCTTCATCCATTTCATTGTCCAAAATACGTTGCACCTTGTGTGTTGTCCGTCTGGTTGATGTAATCACCGGCATAATAGAAATACTCATACAATATATACCCCTCTTCCATAAACCCCTCAGGTGTTTCCCTTTGTCGAACACAACCTTTCAATTTATTCATATACCTCTCTAAGAAGAACATCCAATGACAAGAAACAACCCCAAGTAATTCAACCTCATGTCTTAGGTGAATTAGAAGATGAACCTCAAATTCCATGAAACTTGTTGGAATTTCCTTCTCAAACATACAAATAATCTCAGTTATCTCTTGATGCCACCATGGAATGCTAGCCATATGAATCTCCTTTGATGTGATCCAACATACAAATGCAGATAATTTAGATATGGCATGTCGTAGCTCTTGGGGGAATTCATGGTTCACACACCCATGTACGAGAAGTGGATAATGAAAACACATAGTAAATAGTACATTATACAAAAAATAAACATAAAATATCGCATTACATAATAATAGTAATAATAATAAAAGAATGTTTTTTACATACTTAATCTTAGAAGGTTCAAATAGTCATGTGATTTCAACCCCGAAAAATGGTCATCCATAATGAATCAGTGTTGTAGCGAAGACCCATATAAAGAAGGAACACTCACATTCATTATAACTTCCTTTGCCAAGGAAAGATCGTCTCTCTTTAAAATCCATGGGACATCACCTTCGTTGAAATACCAAGAGGGGAAAACCTCTCCTTTAGTTTCTTGTCTTGGCAAATGTTTCTGTTTAGTTTTTGAAGAAATAAGATCTCTCCTAACAACCAATGTGTCACTTTATTTTGATGATATGTACCTCCATAAAGAAGACAAAACATTTTTAAATATATGCATGGGATCTAGTAAGTGGGAAATATTAAGATGTTCCCAATATGGGATCTCATAAAAGACATATTTCCTTTTCATCCTAATGGTAAATTTATCAACACAGGTGTCGAATAAATCAGGATCATCAAACATAGGCTCCCCATTTGAATCAAACATTTATGCAATTCCTCCTCCTTCTCTATCTCATATGCTCTAAGCCATCCAACTGGTGTCATTATTGCAGACCTTTGGGTTCTCTCTTGTTTACCATTGAAAGTAGATGTAGCTTTCTGTAAGGGTGGTCTTCTCGGACGAATACCTTAGAGAATTCATACATTGGATTTCATAAGTGTTCAGACCACCTTGTGAGAAAATATATATTACAGAGAAATGGAACACATAAAAATATGCAGAAATGCAAACAAAAAAAACATTTAAAACAAGAGAGACACAAATATATGTGCTCACCCAACTTTGGCTACATCCACGGAGAAACAACCAGTCCTTCCTTTATATTATCCAGAAAAATTAAGAGACACAACCTACATCAAATCCATTGTAATATCCTCTACTCTCTCACACAGTCCCCCTTTCTCTTTCTCGCTTAGAATACACACACCACACACAACCGTAATACTATCCCTCATATGAACTGAGGGGTTGCCTTCTAGGGGAAAAAAGAACCCTAAATTATACATAAATTCTACCATATGATCATTTGCCTAATGAAATACCCTGTTTGACTATGAAATTACAATATTTTACAAGGAAAATTTACATGTATTTTTAGCTTCTGGGGCACTTCCCTCGAACCCCCACTGGGGGACAGATAGTCCCCGAACCCCCCAGTCGGGGGGGGGGTAGCCCCCCCTGAACCCCTTGGGGGGGAATAAGTCCCCTCCTGCACCTCCCTGCGTGGAGTGGTGTACAGTCTTCCTAGGGTATACATCCGGCTAAAATAAATACCTCTAAATCAGGATGATAATCAGGCTCCACACCCCACACACCTAGCTTTTAGAGAAGGTCCACAACATTTGCATCCATTTGTTACAAGACTTGTGAAATTATTGTATACAAGGCGAGACATTAGCGACCATGAATATTTGAAAAATTATTAAATTAATATGTGAAACATTAATATTCTTACTAAAAAAATAAATAAGAATGTAATTTACCAGAGAAAAGTCCTAAGCCTGGATAATGATGTATGGTGTAAGCAGATATGCCATACAACGTAAAACTCATCTCTGTTGCAATGGGCCTTGATACATCATACACATGTATCCCTTCCCATAATTAATTAAATTCATATACCAATGGTTGTAAGTAAACATCCATATTGTTCACTTGTCTTCTACCAGGGACTATGAGAGCCAACATAAGATGTTCATTCTTCACGGACAACCATAGGGGCATATTGTTATTCATCACTACTACATGCCAAACAAAATAGTTGGTGTTTTTAAGGGAATATGGGTTGATGCCATCCATGGCTATGCTGAGTCATAGACTTCATACTTCATCCTTGATTTTTTCAAGCCATTTTTCCTATATATGCTTCATGGTTATTGAATCTGTTGGGATTCACATAACTCTTGAATCACTTTTGTGTGAGGCATGCCATCCCTGCAACATAGCTAATTGTTTGCTAAGAAAGTCTTTGAATTCTTGGGATTATAGGAATGTGCCTTAATATATTATGAGGAGGACCATGTGATTTAATTGTTTTTTTGAATTACTGTACCTGTCATGACCAAATTTCAGACATATCTCTTTGTCTACAAATTCTCCTATATATATAATACAATCATTCAAAAATGCATGATATGATATGTACTCAACACCTAAAATTTTCTATAGCTTCTTTTCCTCCTCGTGGCTACCCAACAAGACATTATCAGTCGAAAGAACCTTATCTTTGAATATCTTGCAGTTGGTGGGGAATATAATTGTACAATGTCAATATTTAACATTCGCAAAATCGACCATTTTTAATTATGATTGGTTGAAAAAATAAAAGGAACTTGATCGATCATGCAACTCAATTACCTCAATATTGCTGAAAAGCATGCATTTGACATGCCAAACTTTGCTTTCACAGTGTACAACAACTTCGTTGTCCCCAACTGAGTAGAATTTCACTTCCCCCCAAGTCCAAAGAGAGGGGTGGTGGAAGCAAATTCCAGGCTTTCGAATAAGGTATCAATGATATGAGCATCATCCCTTAGCTCATCGTTTTGGAATGCATTTAAAAACATTTCCTCCATGGTGGTCGTATCCCGTAAGTAATAATCCATACCAACCTCCACTTGATTGCCTCCATTTCCAACTTGCGATGAAGAACCACTACTATTGTAGTCATTCCTAATTGGTGAACTTGGACATAGTGGAAATTGAATACGTGATTGATTCGACCATTCTTTATATGTTTAATCTCTAAGTCTTTCTCTTAATGAAACCTTCTCTTGATTTGACGTTGTAGTGGGGTGCATTAAAATATGGTAGGTGGGTCGCTTGTAGTCACTAGAATCCTAATTTCAAAAAATATTGAATGTCAATATCAATGATATTAGTAAGAATGACAATGTAATGGGTTTGTTGAAATCTCAGTGTACCAAACAATTATTACCATCGTTGATCCGAGATTGTGGCTAGAAGATGTCATGTTTCAATTGGTTGGGTGAATACGTTGTCCATTTTCATCTACCAACTGCTTGTGATATGTTTCTCTTGATAAGAGCTTCTGACTTTTTTGAAAATAATACAGAGAAATATTTTCTGCATTTAACTCGATTCTGAATCTAGATCCTACAAATAATTTGCATACATTTTTATTCAAATTGACATGGATTAAAAAAATCAAATTCAATTATATAATCAAAATACAAATAAAATCAAAACTTACTCGATATGGAAAGGAAGAAATCCACGAAGGACTTTGATTAACAATATGGAATGAGTTGGAATTTGAAGAATTGACCATTTGGTATTTGAGAAAAATCAGAAATAAAATTTTGTTTGAATATATAAAATTAATCTTGAGAACCATATAACCACAAACTGAATTTCAATATATTTTTGAAACCATTTTTCAAGAACAAGGTGACTTTAAGTGAAAAATGCATACTATGAACTACTGTAATTCCAGTGTGGATGCCTCATAAAGGATAATTTGAGATTAATATGCTATTTTATGTGAAAATAAAATTTAATATAGATTTTAAACCCCACTGGTGCTCTAATAAGAATAAACGACACTGGCCCATTTAAATAATAATCACACCTAAATGTTTAAATAATGCTCGCATCAGTTACCCACATTATGAAAAAATTAAAAAATATTATCATATCAGTGATTTTTCACATAAAAACGCACCAGTACATTTAAATAAAAAACAACATCGATCTGCAACTATTTCTCCAATTTAGAAAATAAAAATGAATTCAACCATCTTGATGCTCTTTTAAATATATACCGCATTATTGCATTAAAAAAAATAATCACACTGTTTCAGGATTTCGAAAATGAAAAGAAATTGAATCATGTCGGTGTGTTGAAAAAATACATCACCATGGAAATGATGGTGCACTTTTTATATAAACACACTAGTGCGCTTTATTATCGAACACACCGATGTGTGAAGAAATTGAATAAAAAAATGAATTTTTTTTCTTTTTTCTAAATTAAAAAAACGAGCGACAATTGATTTTTCGAAATTTAATTTCATAAAGGCTTTTAAATAGTAAAATGTTATTCACCATTTCATTATTTTACTTAAAATTTCAAAAGACTGATTTGCAAGAGAGATATACTAAGAGCATTGTGCAATAACAACAAAATACTTTGGAGTAACAAAACTATTTAGAAGATCAGAAGTTAAAAAGTATGGTGATTCACTCAAAAATCTGCATAGTAAGTTTTAAATTTTATTCTTTATTTTACTAATAAAAAATTTTACAATTTTTGTTAGGGTCTAATTAAAAGAGAGATCATTTGCAAGATAAGATAAGATCAAAGCTGCATAATATTTTGGATTTGTTGAAATATTAAAAGTTGAAAGGTATGGTGATTCACTGAAAACCCTAGATAGAAAGAATCTTAAATTTTACTCTTAAAATATTTTACAAACTCTGTTAGATTTATTCAGAATTCAGAAAAATAAAAATTAAAAACCCTCTATAATAAAAAAGTTACTATAGATTTTACTAGTAATTTTTTTTAAGAATTTTGTTCCTATTTAAATTTTATTAAAATTCAGAAGAAAACAAAAAAAATCAATGCTTGCCTTAAACGCTTGCTTCTTCCTGCAAAATTTCACGTTAGGGTTTAACTTTCTCTTCCACTTCACAATTAGGGTTTTTCAATTTAGGCATTTTAGATTTAATTTTTTTTTGGACTTACTATTATATATAGGGAATTTGACATATAAAGTGGGGGAATCACTTATTGAATTAGATCCAAACCTTGTTGGCCCTCTCCATTTTTAAAAAAAAATGACTATATGTTGTGCGGTGTGCCATCTGTAACATAATGCACCGGTAATACCTGAGTAATACAACACACCATTAAATTATAACACTTTTGATCTTGTCAAGTTTGTTCATCGTTGCTCTCAATGTAATATAATGCACTGACACACTTGTTCCTAATAGCACCGTTAAATTATTACGATCCATTGAACCTTACAAATCGCACCGTCGACCCTCTCTGATTTTTAAACAACAAATATATGTTTCACGGTGTGCCCTATGTAACATAATGCACTCGGGCTACCTGACTACTTCAACGGATTGGTATATTGTAACACTTTTGATTTTGTCCAGTCTGTTCATCGTTTCTTCTTGTGTAATATAATGCACTGATGCGTCTGTTCTTAATATCACCATTAAATCAATGAAATGCATTTATCCTTACAAATCACACCATCAACTATCTCATTTTTTTAAATGGATATATATTTTGCGGTACGCCCCTATAATATAACACACTGAGGCTACCTACCTACTTCAACGCACTAGTATATTATAACACTTTCGATTATGTCCAGTCTGTTCATTGTTGCTCTTGCTGTAATATAACACATTAGTATGTTTATTCTTAACATCACCGTTAAATCAATGTAGTGATTTTATCCTTACAAATCACACCATCCTAATTTAAAATTAATTTTCCATGAAGGTGTTGAACAATTAAAATGTTGGTGCATTATTCTTATTAACACATCGGTGCATTTATTCAAATAAACATACCAGTTATCAGAGCTTTTTTCGCATGAAATTATTTAATTTATTTATAAAATATATCTTATGGCTTATGTACTGAATGGTACTGGTTGTATATTGATAAAAAATGTCTCATAAGGTCTCATGTAACAAAAATACTGTTCGACACAATGACAACATATCAAAAAAATCAGAGAAGGAAAGTTCTTTGTAAATTCTTTACAGAATTCATATGTTTGAACTATATGTAAGTTTCACTAATATGTATTACTTGGTGTGTTTCATGAAAAGCCACAAAATGAAGAAATTCAATAAGATTATTTCTAGTTTAAGTGCAGAAGAACGTAAAATGCTGATAAAAAAATTGCAGAATGATAACTCAGGTGAATGAAAAAATATTATTCAATATGAGTTTTTTTTTTTAAATTCTCATTAATAATATACTTAAGGAAATTAGATAACACGTTTCAAACAATCTATATATATGTATATAATTTTCTATAGTGAGAAACAACGAAGGGAAATATCAATGTCATTATAAGAAAACAAAAATTATAGAACATGCAAATGACGATGAATTCATACTTAGCTCATCTGGACTGGTGCTAGAGGCTGATGAAAGGAGATATTTTTTTTATAGAACTATGAGTGATCTAGTGGAACAAACGTATAGACATAATTTCTACTTATAATACAAAAATCAATGCAATGATTCTAAGACTGAAATTATATCTAAACTACATGAAGCATTTCTAGAGAAATTGTTAATGAGACATGTTAGACTTTCAAGAACAAAAACATCAACAAAAAAATACATTTGTTCAAAAGGTAATATTCCTAATTGTATAAAATGATTTTCTAGAATTATATGTATATATTACTACAAACCATTCATTTATTAATATAAATTTTATTATATTTATTTTTCATATATCATTATAAAAATATTTTATTACCTTTTTTAGGAAGATTATGAAAATCCAAAATGATCAATGCACTGATACACGAAACATGCCAGTAGGAATATCCCAAAAAGTGTATAAGGAGAAGGTTAAAGAAATGGACATAATTACATCATATGAGGAGCCATCTCAACAAAAAAGTGCTTCAAATGTATGCAATCATGATTGAATTGTAAATATATAATAAAAAAATTAACATTAAATATTAATTTTCAAGTATTTTCTTGAAGAAAATAAAACAATATGGAACTCATTCAACGCATAAAACAAGAAGACATGGAAGAAAAGGGTCAATTTCCAAGTTTGTGAGTAATTGTGAATATTTCCTTATAAAAACTCAATGTTTCATTTTTATATATTTTAAGTTATTTTACAACAACCATCCTTGAATGTCGTCAAATAGGTGCTAACGTACAAAGAAAAGTTATTGGAAGAATTGACTGACATTGGGTTAAATAACGGTTGTGAGTATATGTTGGCATATCAAAAATTAATTGTGTAATTTGTAAGTATCTATGTTGTTTTACTTTTCTGAGTTTATAATTTTAGAATAAAAAAAATCCTTTATATTAAATATATGATTTATTATGGGGTATAAAACTTGCAAGAAACAAAGTATGGAACTACGCCAACATTACAGTTGTTGAAACAAGGAATGAGATAGGGTTTTGAAAGAATATGTATAATTCACGAGTCACTTCTTGCTATGGTACATTGTTTTTCGATTTACATTGATGTATATTATTTATTTCAGTTTTCATTATTCTCACCAATGTAGATACACTCATTACACTTTATTTTTATGTTTGCAGATGGAACAAGATCAAGAAGATGAAAACAATCTATGTAATCAACAAAAAATTCCTCCAAATAACCCAATTCATGGAAGTAGCTTGAGCACTTACAATAGTTCCAATGAAGAATGATGATCAATTTGGATATCAATGCAACCTATTTTATTTTTTGAAGTAATTTTCTATGAAAATTAGACATTTTGTTTAATGTAATCATGGACACAGTGTCCCAATTGAAAGACAAGAGGTTACCAATAGAATCCCATTTTGTATGACAAAGTGTCTCTTATTAACATATAATAAAAAACATTTTAATGCATTCTATTGTGTTATCCAATGTAGCTGTGAAATGTTACAACAATGATTAAATATATGGATGATTAAATATTACAATGAAGAGATGAAAAATATGATAATATAACAAATTGATTCAAACATAATATAAAAATGCACTAATACAATATTAATTTATATGAATATTATGATAAGATAGATGTAAATTTTTCAATGAATAAACGATTTTAAAAATTACAATAATTGCGTTGTCACAAGTCGATGTCTCAAAAAAAAAAGAATCTCATACAAAAACACCTGTGTGTCCATAAAATAACAATGCACAGTGATTTACTTTAAATAAAATCACTGTGACATCATATTTTAGCATAACCAGTGCCTTTTCAGAACGTGAAAGCATCGAGGCATTCAAGTCTGCAATCGACAATATTGTTTTTAATTAATACCCCGACGCATTATAAATCTTAACGCACCAGTTCTTTCATAGAGACAACACACCTTGATTCTACAAAATATTATTTCCATTCTCGGTTCACTATTAAAATTAACCACACCATACCCTTTATATAACAAATTCATTGGGGCGCTTATTTGAACAAGACGTTCTGGTTATGTGCTTTTAAAAGAAAGCACCAGAACTGCAATGATTTTTTTGCATGGCCTAGAGTAGTTCCTTCATCAAAGAAATACTTGGACTTTTGTATATAATCACCACCGCAATATACATTTCAAGGTTCGGTGCTCTTTATGTGGAACACACTGGAATTTTTTTGTTATAAGCACCGGGGTTGTATACAGTTCGGATTCTGGTTCTCTTTCATTTAAACGTCTTGGTGATTTTAATTATGTATCAAGTCCAGTGTGTGTAAATAATTAGTTCACTAGTGTGGCTTTTTCGATAAAGCACACCAAAAAAAAAAAAAAAAACATCCGCTAAAACTTCTAACCACCTAGATTTTTCAGTTATGATGAAGTTTTGTTATAACCTCTGCTAGAAGGTATTTTCCTTGTAGTGATCAAAAAATTTAAAATATATGTGAGTACAAACTCTTATTAAAAACTCATCAAAAACTTGTTTTTGGTTGATGAGAATTTTAGAGGCCAAGGATGCTCTTACATCTTACTCCATTGGTAAAAAAACATGAGCTACCAGCTCATGTGGTATTTCCTTCAGAGATTTAAGTCCCTTGTAGGCATGCTATATCTTCCTCAGTCACCCATGATGCATCTTCAGATCCCTTGTTACTCCATTTCACCAAATACTCCAGACACTCCCTGCGTCGAGTCTTCTTTCCAAACATAGTGGCCATAATTTATTCCACTTCTTCGATAGGTTTGACTAGTAAATTTTTCTTCCACTTAGCATACACATCTATCTCGTCATTGATTTATCCTTCAAAAATCTCATATAAATCAACCACATTGAATATTTGAGAGATATCCAAGTGTCTCGACATCTCCAACTCGTAGGCATTTTTATAAATTTTTCGAAGAATTCTTCATGGGTTTGTTTTCTTATATTTTTACTTGTTGTCGGCACCCCTGGGAATCCTCTATTTCCATAAATGTGCCATTACTATATCTACTTCAATGAAAACCTTTTCTCTTCTTTTCAAAACTTCCTTATCCTTATACATGTCATTCATGTTGTCTACAAAATCAATTGCATAAGCACACTTCCTTTCCTCCAAATATGGACACTGTATCAGGCCTACAATACCTTTCAGTGACCACCCATAAACAATATGAAATGGTATATTACCAATGAATTTTTTCACTGAATCATTCTATAGAAACTCTCCCTGTGCCAATACCATATCCCACTCGTTGGGATTTTTACACCTCAAATTTCTTAGCAAATTTACAAGACTCTTTTTTATTGCTTCATTTTTTCCATCTATTTGTGGATGATAGGCTGAAGCGTATAACAATTTAGAATCCATCTTCTTCCACAAATTCCTCCAAAAAGTGACCCAAAACTCTTATATCTCTATCTGAAGTAATGGTTTTTGGCAACCCATGAATCTCACTACGTCTTTGAATAATAAAACAACCACTTTAGTAGCATCACTAGTCCTCTTGCATGTTATGAAATGTGCCAACTTTGAAAAAATATCTACAAAAACCATCACTGAATCATTCTTCCTTTGTGTCATTGGAAATCCCAAGAAAAATTCCATGCTCACATCTTCCCAAGGCCTTTCTAGTACCAACAATGGAGTATAAAACCCTATATTTTGACTTCTATATTTGGCTAGTTTACAAACTCTACAACATTCAACAAAATTTCTGACATCCTTGTTTATGCTAGGAAAAAAATACCTCTCCTTTATCGATGTTGCAGTCTTATCGATGTCAAAATTTCCACCTAGGCCTCCAACATGTATCTCCTTAATAGGATTCAAATTCATTGAACCTTGAGGAATGCATAATTTCTAATTAATAAAAAACCTTCTTGGATATGGTAATCCAAGAACATGGTCCTATACACACTCCAAGGTGCTTTACAAGTTATCCAAGCTTCTCTAAAATTGACATCTTCTTCATATAACTCCTTTATGCTTTCCAAACCTACCACTACTAATGAAACAGTGTTGAGTAACAACACTCTTCTACTCAAGGTATCTACAACTTTGTTTGACTTCCAAACCTATGCTTCAAAACAAATGTATAACTTTACAAGAATTCAACCTGTTTAGAATGCCTTTGATTCAAATTATCTTAACTACTGATATAATTTAATTCCTTGTGATCAATAAATAAGATAAATTCCTTGGGCAACAAATAGCATCTCCACTTCTTCAAGGCTTGCAAACTAGAATAAAATTCTTGATCATATACAAAACATTTCTTCTTAGCATCATTCAACTTCTCACTAAAGAATGATATTGATATTCCTTCTTGACTTAAAACTGCTCCAATTGATGTCCCTCTTGCGTCACAGTCAACTTGGAATACTTTATTAAATTTTGGAAGCAACAAAATATGTTTCCCTACCACCTTCCTTTTCATGTATGTGAATGTTTTACCTGCTGCTATTGTCCATTTAAGATTCCCCTTTTGTAACAACCCTGGTGAAAATTCCATATAATAAAGTTAAAATAATAACCACGGTTAATGGGGAACTTATTCCAAGCTGAATGATGGGAAAAACATCCTAGTGTGGGTGTTCACATGGTATATTATGAAAAAGGAAATTGACAATGGCTATGGCTAAGGAATTAGAGAGGCAGAAAGTATTTTTGGCACATTTATTTATGAAAATAGTGGAAATTAGGAGAAAATGGAGATGAAAGGTCAAAGGTTGCATGTGAGGAGTAAAATGAAGGAAAATAATGGAAAATGAAGAAAATAGAGGCCTATTTTATAAAAAGGCTTATGAGGTTCACTTGGTACCTTTTTTTAGTGCATTTTTGGAGCTCTCTCAATATTATCTTTCTCTCTCTCATACTCTTGGATACTTAGAGTTTTCTTGGAGCACTCTTGGAGAGTTTGGAAACTTGGTGATTTGGAGCAAGAAGGAAAAGGAAGAGCAGGAAAGCGCAAGCAGACATCGGGATCAATAATTACAGTGGGATTTGATTGTAGGTACTGAGTTGCATGTATGTTTTGCTCACTAGTTTTGGAATGCGTGGGTAAGCATGTGGATTTTCCTATGCTTTCCATTTCCTGGATAACCATGGTGTTGTGGGTTTGTTTCCATTGAATTATTTCTGGTTGGTTCTCATGGTTCCTTTAGATGTTGGGTTGAGTTATTAGTTCTGGGAGCCTTGGTTGGACAAACACTCCAGATCATGGTGGAAAGTTGTTGCGTTGAGTTACTAGTCCTGGAGCCTTGGTTGGAAAAACGCTCTAGATCACTAGGTGGGTTGAGTTACTAGTCCTAGAGCCTTGGTTGGACAAACACCATGGAGCCTGGAAACAACTAGGGTTGAGTTACTAGTCCTGGAGCCTTGGTTGGAACAAACACTTTGGAGCCCTGGAGCAGCTTAGATAGACACCAATCCGTGATGGTTGTGATGTCTGACTGTGAGGTGGAATCACTAGTTGAGGGTTGAGGTGGTTTGACCTCTGGAATCCCTGAATGGATTGTGATTGATGTGTTTGATGAGATCCCACATTCATGCCTGAAATATAGCACAAGGGTGACTAGATGAAGTGAGACTTGGCTCAACCAATCTATGGTCGGGTGGAACGCAAAAGTACCATCTCCGGTTGGTTTTTAATTGCATTAATGAAGAGCTCATTCCTCTAGTATTTTGTATGCAAATGGATTGGTTTATGTATGGATTTTATTTTTGTTGTATCCATTGTATTTTTGTTGTTATTATGATTGTTATAAGCATGTATTCGATCAATGATGATGTATGTCTCTATCCATGTTTTTACCTATAAATGAGTATATAATGTGTTTATGGTCAAATATATTTTATTTCATCTTATGGTGTAGGGGAGCAATGCTTCTTAGTGATTCTAAGATAAGTATGATACCCCTATGTTTAAATCTATTGTTTACACCTCTAAATGCAATGTTTGACGAAATTATTGTCATGGCTAGGAGGGATCCATATGAGTTCCCGACGATGTGATTTCTTTCGTACATTTTTTTTAATGTTATTTATCATCTCCTAAAGTTTCATGAAGTTCTGGGCAGTGATCTGGGCTCTGGGTTGAAAAGGTGGCACAAATCCCAGAGTTGCAGGAACATAACTGACTAATTGGGGCCCTGGCCACATTATTTTTTTGTTGTGCTCGCAGCTATAGGCTCCCAATTGTTACCTTCCTTGGCATGTCTGCAGCTATGGTCCAAAAGGGTCAAAAAATCAGTCTCCCTCGGGGGTTAGGGGCATATAATGTTGGGTTACCTCTTGGGGATGTTGTTGATGTTGTGTAAGTTGTGGTTGTCTTGTTTTCGTTAGTTCCACTTCCTTAGTTCATATAGGAGGCTGAATATCATATTAGTATCCTCTTGTCCCATGTTACTTGGGTAGATGTGGGAGGAAGGTGTTACAGAGTGGTATAAGAGCATCGTTCAACCCTTAGACGGGATGGGCAGTGCGTTGGCCATGCTTTTACTATTTCTTATGTGTTTCTCATACCTAAGGTGTATGTGTTTATGCATCCGTGTTTGTGTTGGACATGGTGGCAGTGGTTTCACCATGGGAGGAATGATGGTGTTGTTTTCAACATGTAGTCATGTGTGTATGACTGATTATGTGTTGTTCATGTTTGTGTATTGTTAATGCACATTAGCTGATGTAGAGGCTCTACACAAACCATAATACGCGCAGAAAACATAGCGTTCACCCACTCTTCATATACCAAAATGATGATTAGCATAATCTTCAAATGAGCCACCATTTAAACATTAACATACATCGTGGTCAAGAAGTTCAACCCTGCAACTCGATGGTAGTATCTACTGCAAAAAATTAGTGTATATATTGTGTAACAGAGGTTAAATAATATATTTGAACAGAGAGTGGAAAACAAACAAAATACTTGCATATAATAATAATAAGAAATTACAGCTTCAAATTCTTCTTTGCTGAACATTACATTTGTGGCCTCTTGCTCTCGCCTTCACAACTCGTCACACTGTCACACCATTCATACTCTATACTCTTCTCCATCTTCACACAAAGCTTCATATTTATACATAATTGTGGATTAACTTGAATCCATGATTTCCTCCACAAATAACTCAACCAAATCCTAAAATAGTTGTATCCCTCCTTTGACTCAACTAAATTCTATTTAAGGAGTTAATAATCCCTAAGATATCTATACAACCCAACTCCACTCATATTCTCAATTATGAGAGAATATTTACAATAAACCTCACACTCAGATTTTCTTCTTAATTTATTTAAAATGTACATAATTTGTAAAATAATTAAAAAAAACATCACCCCCTAAATCACCAAAATAAATAATAACATTTGAGTAGGATGCTCCTACATCATTAGCTTACATATTGTTACATGTTGTATACGCATTTCTTATGTATGCTAGGTCACATATTGGTCATGCGTATGTAGTGTCCTTTTATGCATGCTTGTGTGATGTTACATTTTGAACATGCATTGGTAATTCACACTTGATCACATGTCACTTATGTTTGTGTATGGTCATGCTTGAGATGGTGTGTGGTCAAGTTGCATTGGTATGGTTATGACTCATGTCATGTTCTGTAATTGGTATGGTTATGCATCCATGGCTGGAATCCAACTAGAATGATTTTTATGCACTAGTATACCATGTGTTACGATCTTATATGTTGATTATTATTATGTATATACATGTATTTCGCTGATTGGTTGATCTTACAGGATGTATCCTCCCCAAGTTACACTAAGGTACATTGGTTTATTTATGAATTGGTTTAGATGACATATTGCACCATGAAGGAAGAATTCAAAGATGAATAGCATAATGGTAGACTACAAAGTTTCTCCATATGATGAATAACATAATGGTAGACTACAAATTTTCTCCATATGAGTCATATGAGTATCACATTGTTAGACATTCATCTGATTTGGTAGATACCCTGAGAAGTATAAAGGAATAAATAAGGAGTTGTATGGCAGAAAATTATAGACTCATACAGGCACAAGAAAAGCAAGCAGAGGTTTATGCATCCATCCTTCAAAGTTTGTCATAGTTGCAGAAACAGGGACTGCTTAGGATCAACTATGGGTAGGAGGATGGGACCAATGGAGCATATGGCAGTAGGTCTCCTAGTGGTTACAGGTCAGATAGGGATGACAGGGTTAAATATGGAAGATTTTTGGACACTCCAAATAAGAGAGGTGACAGACACATGTATCATTTTAGTTCTGGTTTAGATAGGCATCATGATTGTCATCAGTATCATCCTTACAGGAGGAATGACAAGGGATATTTTCCAAATGAGTTTAAAAAGGAAAAACCACCTACATTTAATGGAGAGAGGAAGAAAATACATGATGCATAGGCATGGTTACTTGGCATGAAGAATTTTTTCACATTTCATTATTACTCGTAAAATATGAAAGCGAGGATAGCTACATTCAGCCTTAGAGGTAGAGTAGACATTTGGTGGGAAGATGTGAAGAAATTCAGAGATATTTTTGAGGAGTTGACTTGGAGTGAGTTCAAAAGGTTATTTTGAAAGAAGTATCTATCAGAGAGATAATTCGATGACAGGGAAGAGGAGTTTTATGAGTTGAAGATGGGTTCCATGAAATATGAGGAGTATACTAACAAGTTCTTGTAGTTACCAAGATATGTGCCTTACCTCAAGGAGAAGAAGGCCAAGATTCATAGATTTATTAGTGGGTTTTCAATCACATTTAGAGATATAATTGAGTTCGATGAGCCTAGATCATTGGAGGATGCCATTCAAAAACTAAAACATTGTTATGAAAAAACAAAGCGCAAATCATAAACTAAGTCGGATTGGGAAGGTAATGCAAGAAACAAAGGAAAATGGGACAATAAGCAAGCAAGACCCCATGATACAGGTAAAAAAGAGAATGTTGTACCACTGAAGAAGTTCAATACATCTGGCAGAGAACAAGGAATTTGGTCGGAGGAATAGAATAAGAATGAGAATAGGGAGCCAGTGAGGTGTTGGACTTGTGGAGGAGATCATCGTAGGAGCGACTTTCCACAATATCATGGTGGTAGGACACATATCTACAGTGCGTGGGAGGCACAGACAATGAGAGATGTTGGAAATAGCATTCCTCGAATTTATGCAGCTATGGACAACATGCAGGGAGATCATCAGGCTTCTATCATTCTAATGGACGATAATCTTTGTGATCAAGTTGTTTATATTTTGTTTCACGCTAGATCTAACTATATTTATATTAATCCAGACTTGGTGAATAAGTGTGGTTTGAGTAAGGAAATGCATGCAAAATATTGGTTAGTGCAGCTAGCCATAGGTACAAAGAAAAGAGTTCACCATTGGGTGAGATCTTGTGCATTCAAATTAGTTGGTATGCCTACAACAACACACTTGAACATATTTACATTAGGTTCATATAGTATGCTATTGGGTATGGATTGGTTGTATCTTCATAGGAAAAAGGTATATTTTTATGATAAAGCTATTGAATGCTTGGATGACAATGGGGAACCAAGAGTCTTACATGGAAATAAAAAATCCACATCAGTTAGGATGGTGAAAACCATGCAAGCCAAACGTATTCATAGGAAAGGATGTGTACTATTTGCAATTCATATCTCTAGTGAAAAAGGTAAGGAGGCTTAGGATGCATATGTGTTGAAAAGGTATCCGGTTTTACAACAGTTTCGGGGTGTGTTTCCAGTAGATATTTGAGAGTTTCCACAGAACATGGAAGTAGACTTTTCTATTGAGAGTATGCCAGGGGAATCTCCAGCATCAACGGCACCTTAGAGGATGAGCACAACTGAGTTGGTGGAATTAAAGTTGCAGTTGAAGGAGATGATTGAAAAAGGGTACATTAGTTCAAGTGTGTCGCCATGGGGTGCACCTGTGTTTTTTTTGAAGAAGAAAGATGACACTCTTAGATTGTGCATTCACTACAGGAAATTGAACAAAGTGACAAGCAAGAACAGGTACCCATTACCGAGGATTGATTGTTTTTTCGATCAGATGAAGGGAGCAAAATTTTTATCTAAGATAAACTTGAGATCAAGCTATCATCAGGTACATATCAAAGAGTAGGACATCTATAAGACTGCATTTAGGACCAACTACGGGAATTATGAGTTTTTTGTAGTTCCATTCAGTTTGACTAATGCTCCATCTACATTTATGTGTTTGATGAACAATGTGTTGCGTCATTATTTGGATAATTTTATGATTGTATTTACCGATGCCATATTGGTGTATTCTAAAAATGAGGAAGATCATGTCGAGCATTTGGCATCAATACTGAGGTTGTTGAGAGAGAATTAATTGTATGCTAAGGTCAAAAAATGCAGTTTCTTCCAAACTGAGGTTCACTACTTGAGACATGTTGTCTCCAAGGAGGGAATTGCAATAGATCAAAAAAATATAAGAGCCATCATGGAGTGGGTAGATCCTAAGAGTGTAGATGAGGTGAGATCATTTATGGGATTGACAGGTTATTACATGAGGTTAATCAGGAAATTCTCACATATTTCTTATCTAATTACATTATTGCAGAGGAAAGGTAAGAAGTTTGATTGGCCAAAGGAGTGTGATGGTTGTTTTGAGTAGCTTAATTAGTTGTTGTCACATGTCCCAATGTTAAAGTTTACAGATTTAGACAAGGATTTTGTATTGTGCATCGATGCTTGTAATAGAGGACTTGGTGGAGTCCTTATGCAGGATGGGCAGGTGGTATGCTATGAGTCACAAAAGCTGAATGAGCATGGGCAGAAATACCATACACATGATATTGAGCTAGCAGTGATTATAAATGCACTGAAGATGTGGAGGAACTATCTTCTTGGTAGGAGGTTTGTAGTAATGAGTGGTCACATTGGCTTGAGGTACTTGTTTGACTAGCTGAATCTGAATGCTAGGTAGGCTAGATGGTTGGCCACGATTAGTGAGTTTGACTTCAAGATCAGGTACATCAAGGGAAAGGAAAACAAGGTCGCGGATTCTCTTAGCAGGCGGGTATAGGTAAATCACATAGCAACTATGATCTCCTATGGGATAGACTTACACATTAGGATCTTGCAATCAGGTCAACTGGATCACAGGTATATGGAGATTGTGCACAGGTTGCAGCAGAGTACAAGTAAAGTGTTGTTACAAGTACAGGTGTTGGAACAAGTACAAGTATAGGTGTTTTTATAGGTATAGGTATTGGTACAGGTACAGGTGGTACTATAGGTACATGTACATGTGTAGGTACAGGTACAGGTAGTGGTACAGGTACATGTGCAGGTGTACAGGATTTGGACTATCGTCTCACAGTAGATGGATTGGTTAGATTTACAGGAAGGATATATGTAGCGGACATCACTAAGCTCAAGAAGATGATATTGAGGGAGTTTCATGTGAAACCATATTCGGTTCACCCAGGCTACCAAAATACGTTGACTGCAGTGAAGAGATTCTATAATTGGCCAAATATAAATAATGTTGTGGCAATTTTTTTAGCCAGATGTTTGGATTGTTAGATGGTTAAGGTAGAGTGTAAGCATCTAGGTTAACCATTACAACCATTTGTGATTCCAAAGTGGAAATGGGAGGTCATTTCCATGGACTTCATCATAGGTTTTCCCAGGACAGTTATAAATCATGATTCCATCATGGTTGTGGTTGACATGTTTACAAATGTTGCACATTTCATTCCATTAAAGACTACATACTCAACTAGTGATGTAGCATGTGTGTTTATCAGAGACATAGTCAAATTTCATGGTGTTCCGAAGAATATTGTGTCCAACAGGGATGCAAAGTTCACTTCCAAGTTTTGGAAGGATTTGTTTGCAGGTTTCGACACTGAGTTGGACTTTAGCACAACTTATGGTCCGTAGACATATGGAAATACTGAGAGGGTCAACAAGATATTGGAGGATATGTTGAGGATGTATGTGATGCATCAACAACTCAAGTGGGAAGAGTATCTTCCATTGGTAGAGTTTGCCTACAGCAACAAGTATCATGATTCATTGAGGGTGAGTCCATTTGAGGCATTGTATGGGAGGAATTGAAACACTCCTATCAGTTGGAGTGATCCGGTTAACAGGGTACTGATTTGACCAAATATGTTGGAAGAAATGGAATAAGAAATGCAGGTGATCAAGAAGAAATTGAAAGCAACACATGATAGGAATAATATTTATGCAGAAAAGAACATGTTGTTCAAGGAGTTTCAGGTTGGGGATCAAGTGTACTTGCATATCACGCCCAAGAAGATCTCCTTACGGATTGGATCATGTGCCAAGTTGGCACCAAGGTTTTGTGGACCCTTCAGGATCATTAAGAGGATCAAACTGGTGGCCTATCGATTTTCATTGCCTTCCATATTGAAAATCCATGATGTTTTTCATATATCATTGCTTAAGAAATATGTTAAAGATGTTGATCATGTGATTGACTCATCTGTATTGTAAGTGGATCCCAAAGGAGAGTTCCAACGGGAACCGTAGTGCATTTTGTAGAAAAATATGCTCATACTCCGAAATAGAGAAATCAATCAAATTAAAGTGAAATGGAAGCATTTTGGGCCTGATAAAGCTACATGGGAGATAGAGGATCAGATGTGGGCCATGTATCCTTCCTTTTTTTCAATTTGAGGCAAAACAATTTTGGTGTGATGTTGGTATATGTTTGATATATGTTTTGGCGATGTTTTTATATATGTATTGATGTGATGTTCATGTATATGTACATATGTATATGGATGTAAATACCTCCATGAGCTATGTTATAAAGCTCCAATAAGTGGTATGGTGTCATGTCATTATAGTTTTCATGTTGTTATGATGTCATGTTGGTTTTCTTTTAGTAGGGTGATCATTGTAAATACTGCATCGATCTATGTTATAAAGATCCATGTGTAGTATGTTTTATTTTCAATGGTTTTTTTGAGGTATATGTGTAGTTGAACACCGAGGATGATTTTCCCCAAGGGGGAGGGTTCTGTAACAACCCTGGTGAAAATTCTGTGTAATAAAGTTAAAATAATAGCCACAGTTGATGGGACACTTATTCCAAGCTAAATGTTGGGAAAAACATCCTAGTGTGCATGTTCACAAGGTCTATTATGGCTAAGGAAATTAGAAAAGGCTATGGCTAAGGCATTAAAGAGGAAAAACATATTTTTGGCACATTTATTTATGAAAATAATGGAAATTAGGAGAAAAGGGAGATGAAAGGTCACATGTTGCATGTGAGGAGGATAATGAAGGAAAATAATGGAAAATGAAGAAAATAGAGGCCTCTTATATAAAAAGGCTTCTAAGGATCAGTTGGTACCTTTTGTCAGTGCATTTTTTTAGCTCTCTCTTTATTCTCTCTCTCTCATACTCTTGGATACTTAGAGTTTTCTTGGAGAACTCTTGGAGAGTGTGGATACTTGGTGATTTGGAGAAAGAGGGCAAAGGAAGAGTAGGAAAGCACAAGAAGACATCAGGATCAACAACTACAATGGGATTTTATTGTAGGTGCCAAGTTGCATGTGTTTCTTCCTCACTAGTTTTGGTATGCATGGGTATGAGTGTGGATTTGCATAGCCTTTCCATTTCCTGGATAGCCATGGTGTTGTGGGTTTATTTCCATTCACTGTTTTCTAGTTGGTTATCATGGTTACTTTAGTTGTTGGGTTGAGTTATTAGTTCCTGGAGCCTTGGTTGGAGGAATGCTCTAGAGCGTGGTAGACAACTGTTGGGTTGAGTTACTAGTCCTGGAGCCTTGGCAGGAAAAACGATTTGGAGCCCTAGGTGGGTTGAGTTACTAGTCTTGGAGCCTTGGTTGGAAAAAATCTCTAGATACCTAGGTGGGTTGAGTTACTAGACCTGGAGCCTTCGTTGACCAAACACTCTGGAGCTCAGAAACAATTAGGGTTGAGTTACTAGTCCTGGAGCCTTGGTTGGAAAAAACACTTTGGAGTTCTAGAGTAGCTTGCATAGAGACCAATCCGTGATGGTTGTGATGTCCAACTATGAGGTGGAATCAATGGTTGAGGGTTAAGGTGGTTTGGCCTCTGGAAGCCCTAAATGGATTGTGATTGATGTTTTTGATGAGATCCCTCATTCATTCTTGGAATATGGCACGAGGGTGATTGCATGAAGTGAGACTTGGCTCAACAAATGTATGGTCGGGTGGAACGTGGAAGTCTCATCTCCGGTTGTTTTTTACCTACATTAATGAAGATCTCATTCCTTTGGTATTTGGTATGCAAATGTACTAGTTTATGTATGGATTTTATTGGTGTTGTATCCATTGTATTTCTATTGTTATTATTGTTAGGATTTACTGCAGAAATAATAAACAATTTACTGAGAGGAATAAACATAAAAGGCAAAAAAAAAAATCATAAACATAAACACATATGTTTATCTGGGAAAACCCCAAATCCGAGGCAAAACCCAACCAATGAAATTTCATTAAGCATTGGCCAAAACCGTGGCCAACCTGACCAAGTGAGCCTTCACCGCTCACCTCCAAGCCTACATTACAATGAAGTCTTCCCAGCCTTTTATAGGCTCCATTACATGGAATACCATGGGCTGAAAACCGTGGGTGCACAATACCATGTGCCCCAAAACCACTACTATTTACCCTAGTCAACATTGACTCTATCTCGAGTCAAGTTTACCTAACAATTATGTTGGTTATAAGCATGTATTCAATCAATGATGATGTATGGCTTTGTCCATGTTTTTACCTGTAAATGAATATGCAATGTGTCTATGGTAACATAGAATGTATTGAAGCTTATGGTGTAGGGGAGCAATGATCCTTAGCGATTCTTAAATAAGAATGAGACCCCTATGTTTAAATCTGTTGTTTACACCTGTAGATGCAATGTTTGTGACATATTTGACGAAATGAATGTCATGGATAGGAGGGTTTCATATGAGTTAATAATTATGTGATTGCTTATATACCTTTGTTTTAATGTTATTTATCATCTCCTAAAGTTTCATGAAGTTCTGGGAAGTGACCTCGGCTTTGGGTTGAAAAGGTGGCACAAATCTCGAAGTTACAGGCACAAAACTGACCAATTGGGGCCCTGGTCGCATGCTTACTGTGTTTTTCCTGCGGCTATAGGCTCTTAGCTACTACATTTCCTTGGTATGCATGTGGCTATGGTCCAAAAGGGTCAAACAGTTAGTCTCCCTCAGGGGTCAGGGGCCTGGAAGGTTGGGTTACCTCTTGGGGATGTTATTGATGTTTTGTAAGGTGTGATTGTCTTGTTTTCATCAGTTCCACTTCCTTAAGGTCATATAGGAGGTTTAATTTCATATTAGTAGCCTCTCATCACATTTTTACCCTGGTTGGATGGTTGCTTGGGTAGATGTGGGAGGAGGGTGTTACACCTTTTTCATGCACTCAGTATGAGGTGCACAAATCTGGCTAAAATTCCTAATTAATTTCTAATATAAGCTTGGAAATCCATGAAATCTTCTCACCTAAATAGTATACTAAGGTGTTGGCCAATCCAAAATATCACCCACCTTTTCTGAATCCATCTTTAAACCTTCCTTGGAAATCACAAATCCCAAGTACACTAACTCATCCTGCATGAATGTACATTTCTTTAAGTTGATCAACAACTTCTCTTCCTTTAACCACTTCAACACTTTCTTTTCGTGTTCTAAGCAATCCTTTTTTTTTTTTTGCCTAAAAATTAAAATGTCATCCAGGTACACTACAACACATTTTTGAAAGAATGGTTTCAATACATCATTCATGAGCCTCATGAACATGCCAGGAGAATTAGTCAACCCAAATGTCACAACCAACCATTCAAACAATCCATCCTTCATCTTAAAAGAAATAGTCCACTCATCACCATCCCTAATATGTATGATAACTACTCTTCAAGTCGATCTTTGTGAAATATGCATCCCCACTCAAACATGCCATAATATCCTCCATCCTTGGCAAGGGAAATCAATACTTGATGGTTAACCTATTAATGGATCTAGAATCTGTGCTCATCCTCCATTCACCTATCTTCTTTGGAGTCAATACGACTAGTACAAAACATAGACTTGAACTTTCTCTTATCATTCCTCTATTAAGAGACTCTTGTACCTGATTACTTACTCATTTTATGTTAGAGTCATCTTATAATTTTCCTTGTTTGATAAGCTCGATTCTGGAATCACGTCAATCTGATGAGAAATACTTCTCATGGGAGGTATTCCTTTTGGAAATTCAACATCAACCATATATCCTTGAATTCATATAACAAGGATTTGATTTATGTTGGGATGGTTTATAATTTCACTTCCTCTGGCACAACATTTGGAATCACTGCTAAATAGAATTTCACCTTTTTTTTTTCATGTACACACTCCTTGGTTGAAAACAACATGATCTTGCTATTACATGTGCTAGTACTTCCAAAACTTCCTATTGTTAAAACTACATTTTCTAGCATTTGGGTTAGCTTGTATCTTTGGTCATCCTTCTTGAACTCATATGTATTTTCTCGACCATCATGGTGAAATTTTCTGTCAAAAAACCACAACCTTCCCAAAATTATGTGGCATGAATCCATGTCAACCATATAACACAATGCTTGCTCCTGAAGACTTCCGATTTTAAAATTCACAAATAATTTCTCAGTCGTCATCACTCGTTCTCCCTTTTGTAACCATGAGACCTTGTAAGGGGTTGGATGGACTAAACTCTTGATTTTAATATTTTCCATAACTTTCGTGGACACTAAATTATTTGAACTTCTACCATCTATAAGCGAGTTACAACACTTTCCTTGGATGCTACATCTATTTTTGAAAATTTTCCTTCTTTGCTTGGTTCTTCCAAGATATTTTTATGGGGCTTTAGCAATACTCTATGAAACATCAAATTTTCTCCCTATTCTTGTTGAAGCACAATCACATTTTCTCCAGAAATAGAAGCTTCATCAACTTGTGTAACTTTTTTTCTTCCTTCACCTCTTCTCCTTGAATTTTGTCCTTCCAGGCACTCAAATTTCTTATGTCTTTCAACTCCACAATGATAAAATTTAATTATATACTTTCCCTTTCAAACACTATTTTACCCTCTACCACCTTGACCACTAGTGGATTTTCCCTCCTTTTCATTTCCTTTAGTAGTCCTTGCCTTACCTCTGCCTCTAAAACCTCTTCCTGTGCACTTCTGTTGTGTTTTCCTATTCAACGTTTCCTCCACCTTCCGGGAAAAGTGAGAGGATTCATCAACAATTTATAAATAATGTGTACTCTTTTCATCTTGAATTACGTATTTTAGTCCATTCACATACCTTGTGACTCTTTTAAAGTCCCCCCCCCCCTTATACCTAATCGAAGTGACAATATGAAAAAGTCCTTAGTGTAATCATGATTATAGGTCTCCTTTTGTCTTGGGTTATGAACTTGTCTATACAAATTCTACTGGTAATCAACATGTATAAATTTCTCCTTGATCTTGACGACTATATTATTCCAAGTCTTGATATTTTCTAGATGATTATTTACTATGTATTTCTACAGCATATACCACCTCAGCGCAACATGAACTTTCAACTTCTTCATGGAAAATTTCACCCGATTTGCATCCTGAAAATTTTCATATTCGAAGTATCTTCCGAGTTATCCATTCCAATCGATGAGCATATTAGCTCTCCGATTTATATCATAATAGGAAACTTCAACTCTTGCACTACCTCTATTTATAAAATATGAAATAAACCTCGCTATTTCTCTCTCTCCTCAACCTCTTTTTCTTCATCGGTTTCTTCTTTTGTCTCTAAATATACCTTTGTATTTCCATTTGTTCTATGCTCCAACTCTTTTATTTTTCATCTTAATTATTCTAGCTCTAGATTTCCTGCACCTCCTCCTTCTGCCCCTCTTCTCCTTAATGGAATCCTTAGAAATCGTAAATGTCTCACCAACATCCACAAACCTCAACCCATTTTATGTGAACAAAATTGTACCTTCAACACTCTTGTAATGCAACCACCAACGGGGTTTCTTGGTACATTATTACTCGAATAAATTCAAAGTACAAATCCAAAAACAAATCCCACTCAGATACAACTTGATGTAGTCTAGATTTTGTAGCTTTCACAACACCTACGAAAATATGGATTTTGTTTATAGAGAACACATCCCAAGCTATTGGAGTTTGGCTACTAAATTAATTAATTCAAGATTAAATCACATAGCACAAACAAGGATTAATTGAAGTATGCTCACACAAACAAAAAAAATATTCGAATGCTTTTTATTTATTCAAAATGTGTTGTTATAGTCAATAACACAAATTTGAGAGTGAATTTATAGGAGTACTTAGAATTCCTATGTTGTTACACAACAACACCACACACAATAGCCAAACACACTTTCCAACTCGTACAACAACCAGTCACTCTCTCTGAAAATCTTGTAGTAGCTAAGACAAATGCTGACAACCCAAGAGCCTAATATGAACCCATAGAAAACCAATAGGCAACGAGCAAAGGAAAAATCCAAAATCCCCTTTTCTTCTGTGTGTCCTCAATTTATTGTCACACTACTGACCTCTTTGCATTCTAATAGAAACAATTCATTTCTTATGCCTTTGACCTCTTTGCCTTCCTAAACTTAACTAATTCTCTTCCTTTCAATGTGTAGACAACCAAATTTTGTAACTTATGTCTCATTATGGTAACATATCTAGAAATTTTTGTCTCGTAGTAGCACAACTAAACAACTGTTGATTTTTAGATGTGTCAACCAATTCACACAATAGGTGTATCAATATACGATATTGGGAGTGTTAGCAACTTGAGAGTAGTTGTACTTTTGATAAATTGTAGCTACAAGAGTTGCAAAAACTTCCATTTGGGTGTATCAACAACTAACATAATAGGTGTATCAAAAAATTTAAAATATATGGGAGTAAAAACACTTATTACAATCTCAACACAAACTTGTTTTTGGTTGATAAATATTGCTTGAGGCCAAGGATGCTCCTGCATCACCAAGTGAGGGAGTGCTTAAATGGGAAATAGGTCATCCAAACCATTTTAAACCCTTAGAGTAAGAGAAGAAGGAAAGACAAAAGTTAATAAAACCTTACAAATAGGACCACTATAGACTCAATTGATGTCGTAAAGCCAATGGTGGTGAAAAATCCAACAATACTTTCTACTTATTTCAAATACTTTAACAAAGCTCTTAAACATGCACAATATTTGAAGGATGAACATAGTTATAATTTTCTGAAGACTCTCAAGTTTGGACCACTACCAACTAAGAAAGGATAAAGTGGCTATGTAATTATTGATTTCCTTGACTCTGATAGTCTTGTTGACAGTGAAAAATAACTTAGGAATGTTTTTTCTACTCCTTAATTTGTTTACTACTTGTGTGTGGATATTGCACAATGCGATGCCTATAATTGTTGTACGCTGGCGTTTTTCCATGTTTGTTGAGGAGCTGCTAATTATGGTTTTGATGGAACTGAATGTGAAAATGACTAGTGCAGGACTAGGTTTTAAGGTTGTTAGAACGTCCACTCGTAGTAGATTTAATCTTATATGGAATCCTAATTGATAGTCACCCATGAAGCATGGTTGTTCTTAGCATAAAAAGTATTGCAACACTCTTCTTATGGTAAGAGGAAACACTCTTCTTTCAAAAATAGAAACACATGTAAATACATGTACATCCCTTATCAACTAAACTTTATAAACTAAGTTGAAAAAGATATTTTGCATCATAAAAACCTAATTAAGAAAACAAATCCAACTAGACTTTGATTCATACATAGATAAGATCAGACCACAAAGGTAACTTGATTTATTTTAACACACATGATTTGACCATCATTCCCAACATCTACACAACATGAGTGATTTCATAACCTATAAACACAACTTAGAAACAAAAAATCAAAAGGAACAAAGCTAAAAATTCATGATAAAACCTGTATAGTGATGCCTTACCTAGAAGAGCAATTGGGATTGGAAAAATGTTTGCAAAACTTCATGGATCCAAGCTTGCTACTATACACCCAACTATATAAAAAGACAACTTAATAAACAATTTTTTTTTTGTTTATAACTTCTTGTCTTTATGCATCTTAAGATGTATTGCAAAAGTTGGAAACCATAAATTACCTTAGACTTGCACTTGATCTATAAAATAATAGATCTTGGTAAATATATTAATATTCTATCAACATCACTAATAAACCAAATTCCCATTAGCACACTAAATATTTGATGGGTTCCCAAACCGATAAATCTATATGAATGGAAAAATTTCCACTATTTTTAATGAAGGGAACTATATTGCATACATAAAGAATACCTATTCAAAACTAAACTTGCTACAATTTCAATGGAAAACATAAGTTGATTTCATCTACCTCCATTGTTGTGGGGTTGTGGCCAAATGGAAAGATGGAAAACTTTCCAATATGATGGACTAAGTTCAAAAGCTTGCTCACTGTTCTTTGTGTTATTTTTTGACCAGGAGGTACTATTCGAGTTTGTGCTATGCTAAATTATTATGAATGATATATTTGCAGATGAAGCGAAGTAATATGTAGCTTCCACATAATAGATGTTAGTGTGGATTTTTTTTCACCTAATGTAGATTTGTTATTTGAGGTTGTGTTGTGCTAAAGTGAAATGGTTGTGAATGATATATTTTCATAATAGATGTTAATATGGCTTATTTTTCATTAATGTGGCTTAATTTTCATTAATGTGGATGTGATCCCTTAGTTTGTGTTGTGTTAGCCAAGAAAATATTCTAAGTTACTTCCAGATAATATATGTTAATGATATCCTTGTGAATGAAGTGAAGTATAACTCCTTAATGACTTCCACAAAGAGACAAACCTAAATGCTATAAAGATATCTCATCTATGAAAAAGATAGGATTGTGGATGTAGCTATGCAAAAGAGGTCAATACTACTAACATTAGAATAATCAAGGGGTAGAAAGTTGGCAAGAGGAGTGACAAACTGAGATAGGACCCCTCTCTAGCTTCTGTATTCATGGCTTAACATTCCTCTATAACAAACTTACATCAAACAAAGTGCCTCAAATGCCCAAAAAACCCAAGAAGAGCATAACATCTGTTGAACTTTAAAACAAACCTAAGGGGTTGTCTTGTTTGCCGAATTACACATCTTAGAAAACCTATTAGAGACTGCCACGAGATTCAACTCCTACATTCAACCAATTGTTCATAACACTCAAAGCAATAAAACAAAAATACATAGATATCACAAATGCCTTATGGTTATTAACCTCCATCTGCTTCTTGTTCTCTTCTAGGTGTTTCTTGCGAAATTCCTCGTGAGCGTTTGGACTATTCTTTGGACCCATTTTTTCTCTGCAAATAAAAAAATTTCTTCGCAAACATGTTATATTCAATCATCATAAGCACCTTATACTAAGGTGGTTGTCCATCATATAAACAAATTCAAGAAAAAATTACAACTATATCATTAGTTCCAAATGAATTGGCATGCATACCTCTAAAACTTAATGTACATTTGGGAATTTCATCACAAGTTTTCTAGGGATTCTCGAAGGCCTAGAAAAAAATAAAGGGTTTGTTTGGATATCATGGTTCACCAAATTTGCAACACGTAGTTTCTAGGTATGTCTAGAAGATATCAATATAAAAATTGTACGAGGTTGTGATCTACATGGATTCATATTAAGTAAATGAATTTAATATGGTAGTCAACATACAAAAAAATTGGTGGTTGGTCAGCCACATGACATTTTATTATGCAAATGCTACAATAAAACATTCAAATTACCGTCTAATACAAATTTTGAGAAATAGTTTTTTATTTATAGATAAAATAAATATTTGTTTTCCAAAGTTAAATATTACAGTTTATATTGTTCAATACTAAACTAATAAAATTCAATAGGCAAATCGATTATCAAAGACTAATAAAGACCAATACGAAAATCGATTACAAGAAACTAATAAATATGTAGCACTCTTATATTATCTCTGGTTTTCTAAATTCTAACAAATAAGCACAATAAACATACCTCACTCCAAATAGATTTCTAGCACCATCTCTTTACCCACAAATGAATACATTTTAACATTTATAGCGAGTTATATAAATGATTAGTCATACATTTCAAGTTTATTCATTATTTTATATTATTTATAAATGCAAATTTAATTTATAATTAATTTTGATTAATTTATAATTAATCTTGATTCTAGTTATTATGATTTATCTTCACTTATTATATATTAATAATTTTCAAATTAAAATATTTTTTTGAGTTCTTCAATCTTTTATTATCATTATTATTATTATTATTATATATATATATATATATATATATATATATATATATATATATATATATATATATATATATATATTTTATTTTTTCTCATCCTTCTAATTAAATAAACAATTTAATAAATTTCACTTTAAATTAATTCCCTTCTTTAATTTTTAAATATACATTTATCTTCTTTATTACTATTTTTTATTTATTTTTAAATTCAAAATTCATTTTCGTGATAATAATATATTTTTAGAGAAACCAATTTCATTTTATTTCAATAATGTAATAATATTTTATTAATAAAGCATTATAACTTCATTTCTTATATATATCTATATATTAATAAAGCATTATAATTTCATTTCTTATATATATCTATATATAGGTGTAGTGTAATTTATAGATTAAATGATTTTTTTCATAACCATTTTTTTTAGTTAATTTTAATCAAAATATGATAGAAATTTTTAAAAACTCAAGTTTAAATTGTTTAATCTGCATAATTCAAGCGCACAAAGGTTTTTCAGGGTGTTGAATACATTTATGCATTCAAAACTGTATTTTAAATAACAAAAAATCTTGAAATTGTATTGTCAAATTTTGGTGAATTCCGGTGAAAAAGGCTATTTTGTTTATAAGTTAGACTATATATATATATATATATATATATATATATATATATATATATATATATATATAATTTTATTTTTTTGATTGTTTGTTTTTAAAGAATGTAATTACTTCCTCCGATGGGGGAGACCCTCCTAGCTACAACTTGTCTCCTAAGCACCCAATGGGGCTCGTCTTGCCTCCACGCACACATTCATTACGACATTATGTGTTGCCCCAGTCCTCAATTCAAGCTAGTGCCATTAATGTTCGCACACTTTGTAGTTAAATTCATGGGCCACCGTGAAATATTTGGGAGATGAATTTGGACAGAGCGGAGAACAAAGGTGCTAGTATTGGGTTCCATGGCGACTCATCGGGGTCAAGGACTTGATTGAGAAGCGGTGTGGATGCATATGCTCAATTGGTTTGGGTCGGAACTAGTTTGCTAGCTTGCCCCTAGGATATGGGAACATGAGAGGCTCGGGTGTCATTTTGACTTCACTCCTTTTGGATTCCTTCGTGGAATGTCAAGTTTCAAGAGCTCACACTTGTTGTTCGAGGTAAAGTATATGTTCATGTAAGTTTCGATGTCTAGTATCATAAATAAGGGTTTTTGTTAGAGTCTAGTTGGGCTTGTCCTGTGTTTTGTTACTTTCTGGGAATTTCCCTTGGATTATGTCAGTGGAAGGGTGTTATCTCAGGCCTTAATATGCCCTTCTGGTAGCCTAGATGTCGACTAGAGATGAGGGTTAATGCTATTATTTCATTGTCATCTTGGGGCAAGGGTGTTTTCATTTATGAGTCAAGGGGGTAGAGGAAGGCTCACAACCTGTTCCGAACCTAGGACTGGGTAGTTGCGGGCTCTCCCTATGCCAGTATGTGTGTTTCCTGGTCGTTGGTATGTACTCATCTAGAGCAACAATTATGTGGGTTTGGTTACTTTGTTCATTATTGCAGGTACAATCAAATTTTTTTTCCTGCCTTCCCCCTCAATCGACGGTTTCGCCTCAACCAATGTAGCATGCCCTGCCAATGGGGTCAACCTTGTCAAAGGGGAGGGAACCATTTTCATGCAGGGCATCCTGAACCTGGCCACAACTCGCCCTCGGATAATTCAAACAACTAGGAATGTGAAGAAGCACCTGCCATCTCACCAGATCGCTCCCTAGGCCATGTCATAACACATGTCACTATGGATTCCATCGCTGAGAAGCTTTAGAATATCTAGATTAACATGGATATTCTCAGGAACCACCACTATGAAGATCACAATGAGCTTATGGCTTATATAGATGACATCCAATACAGTCAAAACAAAATCCTAGAACAATTGGACAACCTTCACCACAACTACCCTCACACCAATGACCACCTACGCAGCCTGGAAGTGAGGGTGGAGCACATAGATTTTCATACGCATGATCGTGTCAGCTACTTTGCAGCTCCCCCTGCAATGCCCCCCAATTCCCCTCCTTGATATGCTGCTATTACTCCTGCTTATATTTTTGTTTTCTCCTAGTATGTTAAGTCTACAATATCTCTCAGAAATAATTAATGTTAACTACTTTTTATGGTTTCCTTCAATCTCAACAAGTCTAATCGAAATAAAGGAAAATGGCCTATTGAAATTATTTTTATAATCAATGTTTTTATAAAAATCTAATGAAATTATTTTAAATGACAATATATATATATATATATATATATATATATATATATATATATAATTACTTTATATAATATAATTTTATGAAATGTTTTTTCTACAATTTTATAACATTTTATATGCAACTTGAAATATATTTTAGAAAATAGTTTATACAACAAATTTATTGTTTTTTTTTAATATATATTTATGTATCAAATTTTTTTAGAAGCCCATTAGTATTGATAAGTGGTAACTAGGATAAATAATAAGGTAAATTTATATTATTCTTATCAATATAGTTGGAAAGGACAACACTCTAATAAGGTGACTTTTTAGTTTGTTAAATTTTCTAATTGATTTTGACTAAAATCATTTTACAAATTGGAAAAAACTTATTTGATGTTGTTGAATCCACAATCCTAATGCACAAAAGTTTTTTCAAGGTATTAATTTTATTTATATATAAAAAAAATCAAAAAATTATTTCATTAAACTATATCATTAAAATATTAAATAACCATTTTATTTTATTTATTGACTTTCACATAAATACCTCATTAAACTATATTAACAAATAAAAAAACCAATCTATTTCATTTGACACTTTCACATAAATAGTGCAACTATACCGGATTAAATTATCATAATCTTCAAGATAAAATAGTGTAGCAGCTTAACCTCACATTAGTGACAGGACTTGAGTGATGGACTTTTTGTGGGATTTCAATATTCCTCTTTTGACTTTGTTGCTTTCTTGAATGGCAAAATCCTTTTGAATGTGATATATTATTGAAGTGTTTAACAGGAGAAGTCAAACATGATTTATTCATCTTATTTAGTCTTCGAGGTATGCATAACTTCCGGTTCAATCTTCTTGGATAACAAGATTACATGTTCTATGACAGGTCATAATCACACTGCAAAATACCATATTCAATATGTTATTCAAACAAGGTGCTTAGCATGTGCGGAATACATAGGAATACATAATTGTTCACAAAATAAAACAAGTATTTGCTTAAAAGTTGCGTAATATTAAAATTATAATACAATGTTTTAGATTCACATTGTAATATTAAAATTATTAGATATAAAAACTACAATGTTGACTTGAATTTGAATTTATTAGGTATAATGTTTTACATTCACATTGTATTTGTATTTATATTTATAGTTTTTAAGTGGAATGAAAGTGTATTTCCTGTTTTTTCGAAAAATGGAAACAAAAAAATATTTCATTTTATAATGTAAGGTTTTAGAAGACAGCAAGAAAAATTATGCAAGTATTCTAAAGATAAGCTCTTGAGATAATGTTTACTATAAACGACAGAATACAATAACAAAATAGAAAAACAATATATCCCATAAATTATTTGTAGTTTATTAAAATTAAAAATATTTTTTTTTTTTTTCTTATCCTCATTATTATTATTATTTTTAATTTTATGTTACTTAACTATTTCATTTTTATCGAAATACATCCCATGCCATTTTTCTTTTATAATTAAAAATACTAATTTTAATATTTTATTTGGATTTAAAATCAACAAAAGGCTCAATAATAAATGTAATATCCAAAATGTCCCTTTAACTTTCGCTTGAAGCAACGTGATGAGATGGATTTATTATTTTTCAATATTTTAAAATACAAACACGTGAATATTTTTATTTTATTTGACGTGCCTTTGTCATCTACACACAACGCGTACTGATATGTTCAATACGGAGTGTGGTCAAGTCAAATTTCTCAACATCATAAGAAATTTACGATAGATGTTTTTTCTTGTAATATTAAAATATATTTCAAATACCATATAGACATTGACTTGACAATATAGAAAAGTCCATGGTATGTACCTTAACTTGGAAGCCAAGGAAGGTGGAATTACATAGAACCTTCAAATTTTTTTAAATCAAGACCATAAATGATAAGAGTTTATAAAACAGCATGTACAAATAATTGGTCCATTATTTTCATTTTTTCTGGTGAGATTTTGGTTTTTTTTAAATGGGTGATAAGTTTATATTTTTTCAAAATTTTCATTAATTTATATATTTTTTTTGGAGATGGAGTATATTTTTATGATTTAAAATTTTGTATATATGTACATGTATATGTTTATATGTATGTATGTATGTATGTATTAATTAAAAATATAATTGATATTTATTTATGAAAAATTAATATAGTATGATAATGATAATGATGATGATTAATATTCAAAAACATACAATTGAGGTTTGATGAAGAGAAGGCTTATTAATGATGGCTAGGGTTTTCTCTTTCGAGTCGCCACTCTCGAGCTACGACTCAATCTTGCTGCACATGGAGGCTGCAACCCTGGAGATTGACGGCTCTAATATGCGTTTAAGGAGGTTTTCGAAGTCTCTAAAGGTTTACTACTCGAGATTTGATTGCTATTGCACCGTCTAGGAGTAAGATGTGTTGACGTGATTACACAATAGAGGAAGGGACTCAGTCTCTTTGTTTGTAAAGAGTTTCATATCACCATTTTCGATCACCCATTGGTTCTCATAGAAAACAACGACCTATATGACTTTGATTTGTGTCCATGCAATGAAGATCTTGTTGGTGGGAGATTTAGTTTGTTGACAAACGTACATCTACCTTTACAATGCCCAAATTTGGAGTTTCAATCCTCTTCCAAGGATTTTTGTACCGTTTGGATTTTTTCTATGTAGATATTTGTTGTGGGGGTTTTTTATTTGTACATCATTTCCTCCTTGGTCCTACGCTCATAGATCGAGAAGGGGAGCACTTTTCTTTTGCATGCACAATGATGGAAGGGGTTTGGTATAACTCAAAACACGAACTTCATTATATGACCTAATATTCATCATATTTGTACTGATCTATATTAAACCTAGATGGATCCATATTAGACCAGGCGAGATCACATGAACAAGATAATCATTTCCATATTTTTATTAAAAAATTTAGTGGCCATACAATTGTTCTTTAGATCTAGGGTTTGGATCTAGTTAGAAATCTGAAGCAGATGATCCAAAAGATTTTGGGTATACCAACTTCATTCTAGGTCTTATAATATGCAGGGAAAGTACTCCAAGACAATCAACGACTGGAATTTTACGTTGTTACTAAATATTGAACAATAATTTTAAATATGAGGTTGCGGGGAGGGTCCATAATCCTAAATCGAAATGGAGCCACATCGTTCAAATATACGCTCAAAGGAAACGAAGCCACACAAGTAGAACAATCTCAAAATATGTCAAGACCATACATTGTAGAGAAAATGGACAAGTTTCTAAAAATGGTCATCAAAACTCCTGTGGTAAAATATTATCATGACGATCTTCAATCCTCATCAATAATATTCGTGTTAATGGTTTTTTGGCCAAAAACAAAAGATCTATACAACTGGGTACACTCTTCATGAATTACAAAATGTGATCATTTTTGTTGTGTTCCAGAGGGTTTTTTATCATGCAATTTGAGAACAAGCAAGACATGGAAAATGTTCTAAAAGACGACCCTTGGTTCTGGGCCAGCACTGACCTCTTTATTACCCTATGGTTCCTGGGGTTTGATTCAACAAATATGGTGGCAATGACGATGCCAATGTGGGTAAGGCTACCAAACCTTCCCCTCAATTTTTGTGACTCTCATTAGAGGAAATTTCAGTATAAAAGTGGCCTCCTAAAGAAAATAATAAAACAATAGTTAAATAAAATAAGAGTGATGAATTTTGGAGGGAAAAGAAGAAAACTAATTTTTTAATTGTATTTTTAACTTATCCCCTTATAGATTTACTCAAATTTCAAGTGTAGACACTCATTAGATGCAAAATTAAATTCCACATCCAATGATTACCCATTATGCATATTTTTGAGAAGACCCACATGATAAAAATTGAAGATACATTAAAAAGTGTGTTAAAACATGCTTTTTAATGTATCTTCAATTTTTATCAACGCAGGTCTTCTAAAAAGTATGCATAATGGGTACTCATTGGATGTGTAATTTAATTCCACATCCAATGAGTGTCTGCACATGAAATTTGAGTAAACACATAAGGAGATAAGCCAAAAATACAATTTAAAAATGTAGTTTTTCTTCGTTTCCCTCCAAAATATTTACATGTACCTCTTTCTAAATTTAAATGATTTTGATTGGTTTACATAATATGACATGGAAATTACATGAAAATTTCATGTGCACTTTTAGGATGAAATTTCCTCTAATGCAAGTTCTGCGGGACATTGACAATGTTTTGGGGAAGTTCAAAAAAATAGATTTGGACAGAACCTCGAAAGGTATTCTTAATTTTTCCGAGATATGCATAGAGATCAACCTAAGAAGAGGTATCCCTTACCATATTATGTTAAAACATGAGAATTTTCAGTGGACATAGGTGCTAGACTACAAGAATACGACTTTCTGGTGTCGAACTTGCTTTCAGACAGGTCATTTGTAGAATTCATGGCCTCTAGCAAGGAAGGAATCATAAAAGAAGAGGAGGCAAGCCCCTAAGCCAAGGGGATGGCAATTCCCTGATAGTTCGGAATATGAGAAAGGAGAGGATGAGGAAAATCAACTAGACTACGAACCACAACCTCCTTCTGATAACGAATAAATTGTTAAAGAATGGGACAATTCTAGACAAATGATCACAACTCAGAAGCTTACAAAATCAATAGAAATCATGAACAAAAAAACATAACATGGGGATGCTAATGGAAAATGCCTCAGGTGGCAATAAGAGATCACATGTATGTAAGAGTTTGGAATTAGACAAAAAGATCCTCCCACCTGCAAACAACAATCAACTAGCAATAGTAACATCTGCTCCGGGTCATGGAGTATGGAAGAAGGTGGAGAAAAAGAAAGAAAAATTAAGTGATTACTATCACCCTTAACCATGTATCTTTTTGTAATTATTTTTTTTTTTTTTCTATTTTCTTCTTCTTTGATGTATCAGTTGCAAGGTTGATATGGTGGAAAGGATTACAAGCATCTACAAATGTAATTTTGTTCCTTGATTTTTGGGTTGAATAAAATTACGATTTTTCTTCGAAAAATTTTGATGAATAATATTCACTAAAATTGATATATTTTATTAAATTTTGAGAATGTAAATTATTACTCAGTTTTTTTTAGTATTTTATTTCTATATTTGAAAATAATTTAGCGTGTTCGAAAATCACCATGGTTCTGTTGTCTTAAAAAGAAAAAAAGGGTGGTAGTGTGACAATTATTTTGAAAATTAGATGGAATGTGAGTATAAGATGGAAAATATGAGATAAAATTATTTTCATATTCAACCCTCTTATTTTAGCAAAGGTGATAGACTCTTTCATCCCATGATGTTTTGGGAATTTACCAACACCTAGATTTACTATGAAGCTAATGAGAAGTTGTTCTTATTTTAGCAATGGTTATTTTCTTCTTAACCTTTGTTATGAAAAAGAGATACTTTTGATTGTCGAGATTGGGGTTGATCACCTCCTTATAATATCTTAGTTTCTTTTTTTCCCTCTAACTCTTTATCACCTCATAATTTCTCCTTAAATTTTGGAGTAATAATATTTTTAATATTATTCTTATTCTAAGAAATGATCTCCTCCTTTATCCGCCAATGGTCTAGCCAAGACTAGGCATCCTTATTTCATCCCCACTTGAGCTAAAGGTGGGGTTTTTGGCTAGAGGTTGAATAAATTTTAGGAAACCTCTTTGGTTACATGTTGTTTAAATTCTTCTTATACATAAGATACCTAGGCATAGTCGTGTTTTCAATGGAGAAAATGTTTGCTTCAATCAAGAAGATAGGATGGGTATTTCCTTTAATCTTGATATTGTAGGTTATAAACTACTTTTGTAACTACTCTATCTTCCTCCGTAACTCTCTAGAGATATTGCAACCCCAAACCTCACATCTATATAAAATAACAAGAGTGGTGAGAGTTTGAAGGAGGTTTTTTTTATATTAAATATTCCCATTACCAAAGATCTGCTAACTTACAATTTTTTCAAGTCAATAGTAAGCTTTCCATCATTCATTTATCCTTTTCTCAATATTATAATTCCAATTGAGTTTGTGATGGATATCGATTCAAGGTATTTGTATAAAGGAACTTCCTCCAAGTAGTTGTTGTCATACTCTCTAGAGATATTGCAACCTCAAACCTCACATCTATATAAAATAACAAGAGTGATGAGAGTTTGAAGGGTTTTTTTTTTAAATCCCATTACCAAAGATCTGCTAACTTACAATTTTTTTCAAGTCAATAGCAAGATTTCCATCATTCATTTATCCTTTTCTCAATGTTATAATTCAAATAGAGTTTGTGATGGATATTGATTTCAAGGTATTTGTATGAAGGAACTTCCCCCAAGTAGTTGTTGTCATATATGATAGTATCGCATGAGATCGTTTTGGATTTAATTATCATGATTTTATCTTTGTCAATGTTAATATTCGTACCCATCTTGGAGAAAAAACCTTGAGGATTCTTAGTTGCTTACAAAGATTGTAATGGATCCTCACCAAAAGAATAATATCATTAGCATAAAGGAGAATAGTTATGACTATACCAATGAGCATGGGGCCAACACAACCTGCATCTTCCAAACACTCTTCTCACTTATTAATGTATATGCTAAATAAGGTGGGGGATAAGGGACACCCTTTCTTGACTCAAAGATTGAATTAATTTCTTACGAATAACCCTCAGTGGTCCTAAACTTGGAAATAACATTTTTGTATAGTCTTGTCACAACAACCCTCAACTTGAAAGGAAACATTCTCTTACAACCTTTTCCATAGTTTTGTCCTAGGAATGATGTTAACATCTTTTCAAAATTCAATAAAAAAATAGAAAAAATCAATTTTATTATTGTGACATTGCTTTGCAATGATCCTGAGAGTAACAAGGTGGTCCATACTTGAATGATATATTTGATAAACCCATATTAGCCTTTATCTCTTTTACCATGACTTTCTACCCATAGGATAATATTCTTTTTCCAAAAGAATTTTCTACAACTCGGCTAAAAAATAAAGAGTTTCTAATCATAATGGTCCTATAATTAAAGGAAATGTTTTTATCCCCACTTTTAAGAGTAGGAATAATGAGGCTTTACATCCAAGGCTCGGGGAAACCTTGCTTAACTACCAAATTAACGATCTTGTGTATGCCAACAATGAGGATATGCCCTCCCATTTTAAAAATTTCAACTTGGTAGTCTTGAATAACCTTAGTTTTCCCATTAGCAAGCCGCTTAACCCCAAACTCAATGTTTCCAAATAAAAGATATAATCCTCTGTTTGGGCATTCAAATTAGCGTCCATGACATTAGGGGATCCATAAAGGTTTAAGGTGTTCCAGTTCCTCAAGGTAATCAAATTATTTTCTTTGGTTTTATGAATTAGAATTTTCCTCCAAAACTTTATAGGATCAGATTTAAATAGGAGAAACAATTGCTCTTGATTTCTATTTATGTAGTACATTTTCTTGCTTGTAATAATATACTTGTATGCATTTATCTTATCAAACTTTAAGGATTATTTAGGATCATCCCTAATCACTTCTATGTTTTACAATTATTAGCATACCAAGGGCTAGTAATTCTATTATTCTTTTTATATAGCACTTAAATAAAGAAATTGTGAATTGAAGCTGAGAGGGTTACGATAAAATTATGATAATTTTTCGATGATATCCTTATAATTAAAAAATTTAGATCCCTAATTGAATCCTTTAAGAAGAAGACTCTTTTTAGTTTTTTCAAATAACAAGTGCCTTCAATTCTCACAATTTTCTTTCATGTCAATTTTGTGCATAGTAAAGCTTAGAGTTAAGGTTAAAACTCTATGATCTAAATCAAGATCATGTCATTTAATATGTAAAAATTTACTATTTTATTAAAACAAAAACATCGAATAATAAATATTCCTATAAAAAAGAAAAAGAAAAATACAAAATATGTTTTATGATTTTTTTTTCATATTGGGATAATCATTTTGATTTTCTTGAGTTAGTAATATACAACCTAATAATTTTCTTACACATAAAACATCATAATATGGTATTGGGATAATCATTTTGATTTTCTTAAGTTAGTAATATACAACTTAATAATTTTATTTAAAATAATATATTATGAAATATTCTAAATATATGAGGAATCCATATGTTTTTATTCACATATGTAATGTGTAGTCATGAAAAATATATATGGATGAAATTAAGTAATTTGAGAAGAGTTACAACACATCAAATTAGCAAAGCTTTTAAAATATGTTTGATTTTATTTCTTTATTTTTTTTCGCAATGTATACATTATCCCTTTTTTCATAATTTTCAAATGAGAATGAAAAGAGTGTCGGTATTCACAATCATGCTAATAATGTGAAATATGATATTTGTGATAACAATAAATTTCGTTATTCAATTTTTTTTTAATGTTGATAGTTATTTTTAAGAGTTATAATGTTTAAACCAATAACAATTTATATAAATTGTATATAAATAAAAATAATTGGAAAATGCACTACAAGATCTCTTAAAATAAATAAACAATTTTAAAAAAAATTCAAAACAAAAATTATATGCATAATATAATTAAAACAAAAATATAAAATAACATCAACTATGATATAGAATGATGCAACCAAGGAAGAAAATAACAATCTTTAAAAAAACAAAAACAAACAAACCTAACAAACATAATACTTAGGCTATGTGCAATAATATCAAACATTATGTGTTTTATATATATATATAACTTAACTTCTATCGCCATGGTTTGATATTGGGAAACTGGACCAATGGTGAATTCAAAGGATTTTTGTTTAAAATGATACCAAAATTAAATGATTCTTGAGACAATAGTCTGCCATATTAATTATACTAAGCATTTCTATTTTGAAAGACAACCCATAGCATGATATAGAAACCTTCATACCTAACTAGAAAATTCTAATTGCATCATTAAGAAAAATGAAGCAAAGAAGAGTCTGACAATAACATTGAAAAATATTAATGGCCATGTAAAAAAATCTAAGGGAAAGTAGAAACATCAATGGGATCAACTAGGGTGCTAGATGAGGTTGGACATTTACCACAAGCCAAGATCGATTTTATTTGAGCCAAGTGATGTGCACCATGTCTTTTTTTTCAACTTGTAGGTCTTCAAGTTGCAAAATAATCTTCTTCTTGGCCTTGTTCCTCTCTAGGACGAAATTGACTAACAAGGTATTGATGTGCCGATAAAATTATATAGTGTAGAGATACTAATTCTTTTGACCTCTAGTGTGATCGGTCTGACACCCAGTTAGAAACATAAGCTAATATCTTAGCATTGATGAATTCTTCTGTCTGCTAAGAATTCCTTAATGACTTGTTGGATCTCTTCTTGTATATTTCAGGGGGTGTGAAGGTGGTAAAGTACATTTGTTGAATTAGCTCAGGTGTAGGCACAAGATAACCATTCCCCTCATCTTGATGAGCCTCTCCTGATACGGGCACATTGGTAGGGCATGGCAGGGAAAGAAAAAGTCCAAATCTCATTGAAAAGGGAGCGATTAAACACAAAAAGTCCCCACAATATGGAATTGTAGGACAAGTAGAGAAGAAAAGGGTGAGGGGTCATGAAGAAGTGAGGAAAGAGAAGGGATACAAGCTAAATAAATACCAACCCTCTGTAGCATAAATCTATGTGTCTCCAAAAAATAAAGATAATATTACTTGTATTAAAGATACAAGAGTAATAAAACATGAGAGAGAATATAGAAACCTCCAATAAAGTTAAATTAAACTAGATTCTAAACAAAAATTAGCTAATAAAACTAATAACGTCATCCAAGCGCTGACAAGAGTTGTTGATTCATATACTTTCCTGAGAGTTTTGCACCAGAATGTAGTCTAGGATCTCCCTTTTAACAATATTCCCATCCACCAACCTTGAAAAACACCCAACCATACATGGGAGATGTAATAGTGGGGAAGGCCAAGCCAGGAATAACTAGTCCTTCCCCTAGAGATGAATTGGAAATAACCTTAAAAAAACATCTGTAATGATAGTGAAACTTAGCAAAGAAGGGCCCAACTAAGTGCAAATAAAGTAAATTGTTACCAAATACCATCGATATTTCATTTACATGATTACCCTAACACTGTCGAGAACCTTCCCATCTTGGCTACCCTAAATCATTAATTGCAACATGATATGAAATGAGTGTGAAGGACAATGTATATCAAGCTATGATAAATGGGGGTGGGTGGTATTGACACCTCCACCCTCTATTGAGCACAGTGATGGTGGGGGTACTAACCCCCCCCCCCCCCCCAACCCACCATGTGTTATAACCCTATGTGGGTGTTAATTATCCTTTTTCAACAAAGAGGCACAATCATATTGCCAAGATGAAGGAGAGGTAGTATCCTAGGGAGAATAAAGATGTAAATCAGGCTGTGAGCACCCCTGGTTAGCTAGGAAATATGCTACTTTATTTCCATACTGACGGACATGAAAAGAATCACAACAGGGATTTGGGGGAGGAGAAAGCCAATTATTGAGATGTAATTTTCTAGTATCCAGCTTGAAGTGATATTTTCTATGTAGGTTACATTGAGCAATATTTTTGTTGGACATTTAACTAGTTTTGGTCTTCATAATTGTTGTTGTACTCATTTCAATATGTATCTTATGTAACAAAACAAATGAACAAAAGAAAAAAATATTATTTTAAATCATGGGTTTCATGCTCTTTATTGATGGTCTTCTAGGTAAAAGCATGTTCTTCATGCTTCTAGGTTTTTTTAGGTCACATGATTTATAGACATGAGTCAAGGGATTCAACATCATGTTTATAAGAACCTTTCGAGCAAAATAAATCTTGTAAAATAATTTATTTTGATTATAGAAAGTCATGGAAACCTCCAAAGTACAAATCAACCTGAAGGAGGGAATTCGACCCCTTGGAAAGGCTATATAAAGGAGCAATTTGACCTCATGTGGCACTCACTCATGAACAAGTTTGATAACAATTGAAAAGGTTCGAACTAAAGCTAGAAGAGTCAAGGAAGGTGGAACAAAGGTCTAGAAGGAAAAATAATTCAATAAAACTTGTTTTTAGGCTCTATCTCTCTCACACTGAGGAATTATAGGGTTTCTGTAGCTAAAAAAGAGGTCAAAATTAAATGTTCGAATTACAGAAGAGTGAGTTGTAGTATCAAGGTGTTGGAAGAGAGAATGATCTATCTTGAAATCTTTTACCTTGGGAGGATATGTCTTGCTCAAGGAAGAAATATTTAAGAAGTTGGATTAGGGTTTGTGCAACAACTACAAGGCTCGAATTGTTGAACGAAGTTGTAGGAAGAAATTGTAGGGCAGAAGTTGTGGATGAAGTTGTATCTAGAAGTTAGTTCTATTGGAAGGGTTGAATTGGTACTTAGAGGAGGAATTGGTATAGGGTTTAGGTCTTTGTTGTCTCATTTGAAGCAAATTCTATAAGAAGAGGAGAGATTTTGGGTTTTCCCGTTGGAGGGGTTTTTCCTTGGCTTAGAGCATATCTTTTGTGTCCACTGTCTATATTTTTCTCTTGATATTTGTTTGATGAAGAAGATAAAAAATAAACATAAGAAGAATATTAAATTTCACAAGAAAGTATTAATGTTAAGGAAAATTGGAATTAATAGCTGCTACTTTGCATTTTCCAACACTTCTAAGGATCTAAGTGACTAACTAGGAATCACCTTCCATAATGAGTTTGGAAAAGTGATGGTGAATAGTGATTTGCATTAAATTTTCTAGATTAAAGAATCATGCTGCATTATTACTATTGTGATCCATTGTACCCACTTTCGAAAATATGGGATGACATAAATGGTCCCTAAATAGACCTTTGTAGCTAGTAATGATAATGTTTCCTTTGGAGGCACTGTAAAAAATGAGTTTAATAAACTCTAGGGGAGGAGGGAGCCTAAAGTTAGGGGAAGCTAAGGAGGGAGGGGGAGAGTAGGAGAAGAGAGACTATGATGGGTATAGGTTAATATTATTAAGGACAGGAAGATCAACCGAAGAGGCGAACTAGTTAGCTGGGGACTAAGGAGAAAGAAGAAAAATTTCATCATTGAAAAGGAGGATGAGAGACCAAATGGAATCAACAGAAGAAGAATTCTAGATAAATATGAAGATTATGCACTTATAGGTAAGAAAGAGGAGGGAAGAGGAAAAATTAGAGGAGAAACGAGACCAATTGGAAATGGGATTATGAAAGGTAGAATATATCTAGCCCTCAATTGTCTTAAGGATGTATGAACAATTTCAATCGGATTGCCCAAAATGTTTTGTAACCTTTATCCATAAGAATTCAATGAAGGAATATGAGGGAAACATATGCTCGACTGTATCAATGTTTTAGTGGCTCAAGTATAAAATATACAGTCCTTAAAATCCCTTATGTATGATTTGATCCCAGTGAGGGTTTTTTTCTCTCTAGTTACTAAATAAAGTGAGATACCTTGGGTTAGAGATTTAAATTCCATATCTTTTTCCCTATCATTTGAGTAGGGGACCAATGAAATCCAAATATTGGACCATAAGTTTCCTTAAATTTAAATGTTATAGTAGGTATATATCACCATTTGAGCTTGTCACTCCCTTCCACTATTGGAATTTTCCTCTTTGAAAGTTCTTTCTCGAAATCAATCTAGTCAACTGAAGGGTTGTTGGGATCCCAATTATTCCTAGTTTTCCAAACCCTCCAAGGGAAAGCCTCTTGTTGAGGAATATGGAAATTTTCCACCATGTTGGAAGTATGGATTTTGCTGAGAGTTTCAATTTCCCTATAATTATCCCTTCTACCTAATTTGAAAAGTTGTTGACAAGAGTCTTTCCAGAAGAATGTTAATCTACCATCTATAATCTCCCATAAGTAATTCTTATTATAGATAGAATAACTTGGGATATTATTTTGATTTATCAAACTTTGATGTAGGGATTGTTTCTTTTTTTCCAAAGTTTCTTCTACATTTCATCCCCTCCTTGGATCCATCTCCATAATAATTTGCCACATAAGACCTGGTTGATAATTTTTGGATCTTTTAAGCCCAATCCTCCCTTTAATTTTGGAAGATATAATTTATCTCGAGGTATTATGGACCATTTTATCTCCCTGAAAGCTCCCCCCCTCCCCACCACCACCACCCCCCCCCCCCCCCATAAAAGGCATGGTAAATATATCATAGGGACCGAATCATACCCTTGGGAGCTGATAACGACTGAATTCAATAAATTAGAAGAGCTAGTACGGCTGATTTGAGAAGGGCTAGTCTTCCATCTAGATTAATGAGTGATCAAAGGGTCCAATTATCAAGATTATTGAATACGTCGAGGAGGAGATATTTCCATTGCATGGAACATAGGGAATTTTCCACTATAAGATCCCCTAGATATTTTTTAAGGTAAGGAATTGCATTGAAAGCTCAAAATTTGGAGATATGAGACTAAATAGCTAGATGAATGTCAAAAATTAGATTATTTGTTGAGGTTGGTTGTGGTTCCTAAGGAATTCATGAAATATTCCCAAACCTAATTGATCATGTTGGCTTCTTTGACAGTGGGAACTCCAATGAGCATAGTATCATCAAAAAATTGTTGATGAGAGATCACTGTAAAAGGGCCCAAATCCTTGAATCCTCTACTACCTCACTACTTCCTAAAGGGAAAAACTTAGTCATTCTGTTACCAGAATGGATAAAAATTGGAAATGGGTTCCCCTTGACATACACTAATGGGAGGAGTTGAAGGTTTGCGATGGATAACCATTAAAAGGAGGATAGAAAATAAGGGTGAGGAAAAAGAGAGCTTACTTAATCCGACCAATATTTCAAAATACAAATTCCTAGATGACTTGGAAAATATAAGACCATATTAGCTTAACGAGAGGATTGGAAAGGTAAAGTTTAATTATAAAACCTAATTCTTGAGAGACTGAATAATTTCATTGACCACTAATATTCCATCAAGGATTTTCCTTCCTTTGACATAACCAGTTTGCTCCTTTGAGATGAGGGATGGAAGTAAAGGTTTTAAATGGTTAGGAATGATCTTGGTAATATTATTATAAATTATTTTAAAAAGGGAAATGGGATGATAGTCACTGGGGTTAATGGTTTCATTAGACTTGAGGAATAAGGTGAGGAAGGTGGCATTGAGGGCATGGAGGATAAAGGAAGTATTTCTAGGATAAAAATGATTAAATGATTGTAGGAAGTCTTTCTAGGATTAAATGATTGTAGTCCTCTGATTGGAATGCATTTGTAAATAGTGTCGCATGTCTATATAACATGTCGAAAGGAAGTTAATATATCTAAATAAACACTTAAATTGCATGTATCTCATTATAACAGTTACACTTGTGAGTTTTGATAAAAGAGAAAAATTCTTAGATATGATCTTGTATTTGTTTTGAATGGAGATTGATTATCGGGTGAATATTTTGACATATTGATAAGGAAATCAAGTTCAACTTTGAAAATTTAAATTTCAAACTTTAAATTAACATACATGCAAATTAAATCTAGAAACCTAACATTTCAATATTAAATAAATGAACACTTAAATTCATAGAACACATGGCATGTAATGTATATATACATACATATATTCAAAATTACCTCAAATATACATTTTCAGCAAAATGACACAACATGCCCAACTGTTGTCGCTTTGACAAACACACTCCAAATTTTTTCCTATAGTTAAATTTTGGAGCCCACTATGAATCTTGTGATCTAGCATTCTGTAGTAACAAAGTTAATGATCAAATGAGAACTATTACCTCAAAACAAGAAATCTAGCCCAAAAACCGTAAATTTAACATGAGAAAATAGGCTAAAAACGAAAATTGTTGATGCTAGAAGAACGTTTTTTGTGGTAAAATTTCAACATTTAAAAAAAATGACAGTAAAATCCAATAAAACTAATCTTTTTGTGTGCAAAAGACACCCCGAAAACAAAAAGTGTTGATGATGGAATAACATCTTCTATTTTTCGAGGTAATTTTTCAACATTTTTTACTAATGACGTGAAAGATAAAATATATTACTCCGAAAAACTTTAAATTTCCAATGATTTTCAAGCATGGAATTAAAGACAAAACACCACGTCTTTGAAAAGTCTTAAAATTTCAATGATTTTTAAGAATGAAATTAAATATAAAATATCACATCTTTGAAAAACCTTAAAATTCCAACAATTATCAATCATGGTGCTAAAGAAAAGTTATTTATAATTGTTTTCAACCATAACATTAAAGATAAAATATCATGACTTAGAAAAACTTTAAAATCTTGCAAAGTTTTCAACCATGGAATTAAAACCAAAGATTATGACCACAAAAAAACCTTAAGTTTTCAAAATATTTGAAGCATGACATTATGGAAAAAATTTATGGCTATTTTTTTTTTAAAATGAACACCTGAATGAAAGGGTCATTATACCAAGGGTAATTTATTTTTAAAATTTTAAATGTAAAGAGATTTTAATATAACTTTACACATTGGAACAAAAATTTAAAAATCAATCATCAATTTGAAACGCAGTGTATGTGAACTCGACCCATTGTAATGAAAACTTAAAGACCAACCATGAAATTGACACATTATGGGGGCATACTTGATCATTATAACGAAAAAAATTAAAATCAACAATCAAATTACACATAATGAGATCAAGTTGTTAGTGCACAAACATCCACGGACCTGGGATGGGAATGCTCACATATAGCCTCTAGAGGAAAAAATACAAAAACAAAAATTCAAACATTAAAAAAAAAAAAAAAAAACACAAAAAAGTTTTTAAAAATAATAACAAGTAATAAAACATAAAAAAAATAAAAATAAAAAACATGACCCAAAAAATCAAATATAAAAAATATATAAAAAGAGACAAAAAAAAAAAAAAAACAATATTAACCTGTATAAACTATATATATATATATATATATATATATATATATATATATATATATATATATATATATAACACAATTTAAAAAAATAGAAAAAAAAAATTGACCCCGTTGCTCTCGAGGCCCAATTTTAATTTCAATTTGTGTTTTTATTTTTGTTTTTTTATTTTTTAATGTTTTTAATCATTTCTTTTTAATTTTTGGTTTTAATGTTTTTTTTTTAAATTTAATATGTGTAAAAAAATTGTGTTAATGTTTTTTTTTTTTTTTTTTTAAATATGTTTTTTTCTTTTAATGTTTTTATTGTTTGTTATGTTTTTTTTTGGTTAAATTTAATTGCAATTTTTTTTTTAATGTTTTAAATTTTTATTATTAATATTTTATTCTTTTTTTTTCTATTTTTACTTAAAATTTTATAAATTATTTTTTTTTAGAAAAAACTTCAAATGTCATCAATTTTTGATATAAAATTCATAAAAGTTTTTATTTTTCCAACTTTTTTTTAGTGAAAATGATGTATTGTTTTAATTATATTTATGTGAAAAATGTGGATTTTTTCTAGAGTGTTTAAAACTATTATGTTTTAGTGAAAATTATTTTTTGTGTGTTGAAGTATTATTTAGTGATATATAAATATATAAAAAATCCCAACCTAAAAATATTAATGTTATTATTATTTTTAAATTGTGCAATTTTTTTTTTTTTAAATTAATTGTATAAAAACATTGCAAAGAAAAAAAAAATCATGTTTGGAAAATCCTTAAAAAACAAATATCTTAGGATGAAAATCAGAAGAGGAATAAAACAACTTCAAAAGTGGTTAAATAATCAACATTAAAAAAAAATGTGCATACTTAGGACATAAGAACATTTAAAGTGTGAAAAATATGTCTTATAAAAAAAATGTTGATGCTTTTCAAAATCCACATGAAAACCACCAACATTTAAAAAAAAAAATCTACACTTAATACATTAGAAAATTTGAAGTGTAAAAAATAAGTCATCTAAACAAAAAGGGTTGATGTTGCATCAACACTTTTCAAAATCAACATGAAAATCACTAACATTTAAAAAAAATGTTCATACTTGATACATAAAAAAAATTAAGTGTCAAAAAAATAAGCCCTTTAAAAAAATGGGTTGATGCTACATCAATATTTTTCAAAATCAACATGAAAATCAGTAACATTTAAAAAAAATGTTCATACTTGATACATAAAATATTTAAAGCACCAAAAATATGCTAAAAGAGAAAGGTGTATTCTAAATAACCACTTTTTAAAATTGGGTGATTTGTTTTCTACCTCAAAAAAATGGGTAATCAGTCAATTTCTCGTTTGATCAGTAACTATGTTTAGTCACTTCTAGCTATGTTAAGTGTTTGAGGTCCCTTTTGGATTGTAAGTGTCGAAGTCACCTGCACACACATGCTCAATATGTAATGAACTCATTAGCATAGTCCTTCACACAAGCTTGAATATGCCTAACACAATCCATCAAGACAATGGTTGCACAATGTTCAATCCATGTTAACAGTTAGTGCGCACTGACATTGAAAATTTCTCACTTCTAGCTGCGTTTGTACTTCTATTTTAGTGAGTTTTGCAAATTGTCGCTTTTGTGCACCTTTGCTTTCACGAATTTTGTTTTCATGCTTTTAACAATCGCTTTCACTTGATTGCACTCTAATTAGTGTCATTTTCATGTTATCTTCACTCTGGCATGTGTTGCTTTCAATGTCGTTTGCATATCACAAGTGTTGTTCACACTTTAGCAAGTGTCATATTCTAACGTATTAAGTTTTGCACAATGTATATAAGACAATTATGGTTTGTTTCTAGTATATTTTTTTTCTGTAAATGAGTTTTTATTATCATGTAAACATGTATCAAACTCATTTCCAAAGTTTCAAGCACTATAATCACACAAGTGTCATCATTGTCGTCGCGAAGTATATCTTTAGTGTCGCACTTGGAGTGAGTTGTCGCAAAGTTGTCACATTGAGGAGAAGTATGTTGTTCATGTGTTCTGAGTGTTCCTTGTCATGTTTTCAAGTGATCTAAGTGTGTGATTATTTTCAAGTCTTAACTTGGTTTAATTTTTTCTCACCGATCCAAAACTTAGTCAAAACTAGTAAAACTCCTCGACCAGGCCACTCAGCCTCAGTCAACACTTCTAGACTACGCACTATGAAGTCTCAATAATTAAGCAACAACTTTTCCTCTTGGAATTGCATACTGCATAGTCTCTTGCCTCCATAACTACACATTTCACAAGCTCAGTGCTCAGGCCCAACCCCTGAGCTCGATAATTACAGAATCTTTCTTTCCAACCCTGCCTGAACTACACATTGTGCAGTATCACTCCTCAAGCCTCAACCTTAATCTCTTAAACTGTGCAAACACATGTCCTCCCTACCTCCCATAACTACATAGTGGGAAAAATCAAGGCTCAAGCCTCCAGCCTGAGTCACTGGGTCCCTCAATTGCGTAGTCCCTCTGCCCAGGCCTCCAGAACTACGCATTCTATAGTCTCAAGGCTCAAGCCTCTAGATTAAGTCCTTGAGTCCCTTAACTATTCAATTCCTTGGCCTATGTCCTTCTAGAACTCCGTAGTGGGCATATTTAAGCCTCAAACCCCAACCTTGAGCTCTTAATCCCCTTAAGTGCAAAATCTCTTGAACCTAGCCATCCTGAACTACACATTGCGCAATCTAAATCTTTAGTCTTGGACCTTGGCCTCTAGAATTGTGTAATACCTTATCCAATCACTCAAACACTCACCAATTTAAGCCAAACATGTGATTTCATGAAATATGTTAGGTTAGGGGTTTTTTCAGAATGATGTTGGCTTATTGTGAATGGTTTTTAGGTGCAGGTACTCTATCTTATCATGACAGGATGATGATCGAGGTAAGGATAAGGGGAACATGGTAGAAGACACATATGGAGCCAAAGATATAAGATGATTATCAGGTGAGAAGAAGAAGGGACACTAGATTACAACAGAAGATCAAAGATCAGGACCGCATGAATATTCCATCTGATTGAAAACTCTATGGAGGGTGGATATGAATAACAAATCATATCTCTCATGAAGATGAAGCATTGGACATTTTTTATTGAAGACAAACCAACAGCAAAGAGTGGCTTGAAATTTCCATGTAGTCATGCAATATATGTCATAAGTGTCATGTCATGTCATGAGTCATCATGTGCCACATCATTTATGGATTATGTAAATTTTATATTGGAAAATGTAATGTAAAGTGGAAGTCCAAAAGTCATACATGTAATGTGAAAAGTCATGTGGGAGTCAAAATTCATAGAGAAGTAAAACAATCATGAGGGTAGTACAAGGGTCACATGGGAGGTGAATGACCACCCCATTTGTTATATATACACTCTCATTGTACATGCAAAGGAAATTTCACCTTGGCTCCTCCTACCAGGCATTAGAGAGGAAGATAGTTGTTTTGGAGGAGAAAGTGATTTCTCTAATGCTCCGCTATTGGGGCTAGTGGTGTTCATTGTCTTGATGTATCTTGGAAATTTTACTTAATTCAGAAGCTCATTGAGCTGACACACTTTCATGCATATTTCATGAGTATTGTAATAATTCTCTTTTAATGTTTGTGAGGTATGTTGTTTTCATTTGAACTAAGGAAATTGAATTATTTTGATCGATTTGGTACTTATCTTGTTGAAGGTGTGTTGTATTTTCTTTAATAATCATTGTTTCCTTATGAACTATTTCATTGGTTGATCAACGATTAATTCATATATATATATATATATATGCTCATGTGTCTTTTCTAGATTAGTACTATTACTTGCCTTTAAAAGGACCCACTTTTCTCTTCCCATTCAGGAGAAGGACCTTGATACTTTCCACAGTTGAAAATTTCACAAGGCATACTCACTTGTTGATCTGAAGATACCTGGGCATTACTCTCTTGTGTTGAACTTTGTAGCTAAGGAAAATGTGAAACAATACATGGTAGCTGGGTCAAAAATCTGGATGGGGATCCTATTCCAAATGGTGTGAGGTCTAATTGGGACTTCACATTGAGGATACCCCATTGGTTTATGGATTTCCAGCACCATCATCACCAACATACAAAATGAAATATCATGCCAAAGATGGAAATATGGCATATGGTGCCTCATATAAAAAATAGCTCTAATATGCAAAGCCCAAACATGAAAGTTTGGCATATGATGCCATATATACAAAACGGATCTGATTGATTTATCATTTACCACTGCCACCCTCATCACCATAATTTTCATCCAAAAAATCAATCCTTCTCCTCTTACTAGAATAAGGAGTTCAAGTTTTTTTCCTTTTTGGGCATGTCTTGTCTCAAGTGACTACGCAAAGAAACACCATTCTCATAAAAAAATTTCCACAATGAATTATCACACTTACAAACTGATACTTTATAATTCAAACCAAGAAAAATCAACACAGATAACATAATCAGTCAAGAGGATGTTTCTCTCCTCTGTGATCCCAACCTATCTACTATACCACCTTGCAATTGTTACAAGAGTTAAAGCATGGAATTTAAACAAAAATGTTTAAAACCACTTGCACTCATGATACACAAAAAATTCATAAATGAATGATATCATTGTGAATGTATCAAGCAATGATGGAGATTCACTAGCCGGTGAAGTAATTAGTTGCACAACCTACTTAAATGAAACATCTAATATTGCATTAAAAAATCCATGGCAATGTGATGATAGAAAGGGATAAATGATGACATGTTAGTGGGTGGTGGTGAACGATATGTTTGTGAGATAGAGGACTAATAGGAAAATGGTCCAACATGCATAAACATTTATAATGTTTTAACTATTTAACCAAAATAATATAAAAAAATAAACATTTAAACAAAATTAAGTTGGCACATGATACTTGGGAAGGGGATGATATGTCCATCCTAAGTGGGCATGGATCATTTCTTAGCATCATCGTAATCTATAAAAACATTAAAGGAACACGACAATTATATCCAAACTGAAAACATCTATAATATAGACCAAAACCATATGAAAAACTTTGCAAGGAAGGATTGTTTTAATTGACCATACTAAGTGTGTGGTACACGAAATGAACAAGCAATTTCCATTATTGCATCAGTTGCAAAAATTGGCACTGATGCATCTGTGAAGGTGGGGGGAGTGCTATTAGGGCATATAAACTGCAAGCAACATATAATTAGACATAAAAACAAAGCATATAATAAACTACATACATACATATATAATGAATAACATATAGATTGTGAAGATAATAACCTTCTCCAGAAAACTTTGTTATCTAATATCCTCTATTGACCCATAACAATATTTCCATAGGTTGTACATATATTAGGCTCACATGAGACTTTGTATGGTCTCTCTTGGAAAAAACCTACTACAAAATTTGATGGACCAACCCCTCCTGTAACAGCACCTATTGGTCACTCCTAGCACAATGATGCTACCAAGTTGCCATGCTACATTGATGTGCAAGTTAAGGTGGCTATCATAATTTGGGTTTTTAATAATGCATTAAAAAATCTATGGCAATGTGATGATACCAAGGGGAAAATGATGGCATATTAGTGGGTAGCGGTGAAAGATATGTTAGTGAGATAGCAGACCAATAGGAAAATGGTACAACATGCATAAACATTTATAATGTTTTAATTATTTAACCAAAATAATATTAAAAAATAAACATTTAAACAAAATTTATTTGGCACATGATACTTGGGAGGGGGATGATATGTCCATCCTAGGTGGGCATGGCTCCTCACTTAGCATCATCGTAATATATAAAAACATTATAGGAACACTGCAATTATACCCAAGCTAAACACATCTACAATATAGACCAAAATAATACAAAAGAAATTGCATGGAGGGATTATTTTAATTCACCATACCAAGTGTGTGGTACATGAAATGAGCAAGCAATTTCCACTATTGCATCAGTTGCAAAAATTGGCACTGATGCAGCTGCGAAGGTGGGGGGAGTGCTATTAGGGCATATAAACTACAAACAACATATAATTAGACATATAAATAAAGCATATAATAAACTACATTCATACATACATACATATATAATGAAGAACAAGATTGTGAAGATAATAACCTTCTCTAGAAAGATATGTTGTCTAATATCCTCCATCGACCCATAAAAAGACTATCCATAGGTTGTACATATATGAGGCTCACATGAGACTTTGTATGGTATCTCTTGGAAAAAACCAACTACAAAATATGACAGACCAACCCCTCCTGTAACATCACCTATTGGTCACTCCTAGCACAATGATGCTACCAAGTTGCCATGCTACATTGATGTGCAAGTCAAGGTGGCTATCATAATTTGGGTGTTTAATAATTCTCCCTACTACTAGAGGATGCTTATCATGGGGTTTAAGCCTATGTATATGTGGATGATGAATCAGTTCTAGGTTTCACCTAACATTCTCTCTATCTTAGGAAGATCCACGACCCACCCCTAGAATTCTCCCATGTCGAAGTAGTTGAAATGGAGTCCTATCATGAACTATATCCATAAATCCTCAATAAATATAGAAAAAACACCCCTATTATTACAAGAAGGTTTATCAAAAATCATGAACCACTTATCCATTGAAAGGTCTCAAAATGGTTGGAAGGTGCCTATTCCATACAAATGTATTTCTTATTGACCAATATCTATTGGTTGTTTCTTGGATCAATGAATAATGATAACAAATATTTTTGGGTAATGTCCAAGTATATAATTTGGTATTTATTCAGATCAATTTTATAGTATTCATACATCCTAACTTTGTAATAAAAAATATTATTCAATAGGCCTTGGGCATTAGAATTGGGTGATACAATTGAATTTAATGAACTTGCTAGAGACAATTTTGAGGGATATTTGGTGTTTTGGAGATTATGTATGAGTGCCCTCAAATTAGTCAAGGATGAATCAATTTCGACATCGATATTTCTATGTTCTAGGTTGAGGTTTGGTTGATCTAAGTTGGGGTTTGGTGATGGTGCATTTGGGTTCTCATTATATTTTACATGGTAACCAAATCTTTTACAATTCAATAAGGTGATTTTTTTAGGGTATCATTTATGTTTTTTTCATCAATTTTAAACTAAGTTTAAAAAAAAAAAAAAAAAACTGAAGAAATTTCATTGGAATTCCTTCCTATAATTTGAAGGAGATCAAATTCGTTGACTTGGTGCTTGATGTAGACCAAGGAGGAAATATTTGGCTCAATCAGATCCAAAAAAAGTGTCGTGTAGTCCAAAATGAGGATAAATGGGCCATGCAAATTTAAAAATTAGAAAAGACCAAGAATGTTTGCGTGTTCCTAAGGACACATGCACATTCTCAAGAATGTGTGCATGTCCCTGTCCCTAGCCTAACTAGTGTCTTAACCAGCATACTAGTTGGAAATTTTTGGTGTACCAAGGTGGACACCCATGAAACCATGTGCATTCTTAGGAATTTGCATGCATTCCTGATGGCCCTATTACCACTTTTAGGGTCATTAATAATATATTAACACCATAGTTCCATGATTCTCAAAATTCTCTTGCATGTGGATTTTGTGCATATAAAATTTTAGAGTTTAGGTTAAATGTGTATGATTAGAGTCATGATCATGGTCATTTAGGAGGTCAAAATTTATTATTTTGTTGGAAACAAAGATATCCTATATCACATAATCCACAAAAATACTTTTGATCACATGAATACAAGTCATTTAGTTGGATTTTGGACACTTAATTACATTATTAGGCCTTGAAAACTACAAACCTTGACTATCTCAGTACCAAATGAATTCGTAGTTAGGTTTTTATAGTTTCTTTGTATCTATGTGAAAAAAACAGGTCTTTATCTAGTCGTCTATGATTAGGGTTGGAATCAATTCTTATAAGTAGAGCTTGGTTAGTTGTACGTCCAACATTAAAGTCTCCTAACAAGAGGATATTACCTTCATTCCTCAAATTATGAATATCTTGTTCTAGGGTATTATAAGAGAATTTTTTATTTAGGATGCTTTTGTTATAAAAGGTATAATCAATAGGAATGAAATAAAAAATTGCAATATAAATCCTATTCATATTAATTTAAGATATTTATATTCAAATGTCCTGATTGAGAGGGTCTATATTATAAATTTGAATGTGATAATAATCATTGTTTTAATATAATATATTATTCCTCCAAACCCTCTATGATAGGATTTATTTTTTCATGGTGACCACAAAATGAATCAATCTATATGATGGACCTTAGACTGATCATGCTCCCATGTTTCAATGAGAAAAATGATATCAATTTCACTTGGTATTCAACTCAAGATAGGACCTTTACACCATGAAAAGCCATGCCAATTCCAAAAAAGGATCCACAGTGTTCTAGGTTCCAATTAATTATTATCAATATAGCTTCTATCCCTAATAATAGCTTTTCTATCTAATTATTGCTCATTTTCCTTCCTTTACCTTTTAAATCTACTTTTTAAAATCAACTTGGTATATTATAATGAGGTATTAATTTATAAATATTCTTGAACTTTTGAAGGTTAGATATTCATTGAGTATGAAAAATTTCTAGTCAATACATATTACCCTGAAATAGATCATTCTATCCTTATGTTCTAATATCCTTCCTAACCTCCTTGCTTCATGTGATAAGTTGTTTCAATGTCACTTATTTTTTAGTTCTTCTTTCATTATTGCTAGTGTCTCCTCATCATTTTTCTCTTTTATACAAACAATTATGAGATTTAAAACTCTTTTATTATGCTCGTGATCCAACTCAACTAGCTTATTCATTTCCTGTTTGATGGGTTTGATATATAATTTTACTTACCATACTACTTAGGGCCAAATTATTATTTAGTTTTTTTTTTAACTCTTTAATCTTATCTCTCAAGTTGTGATTTTCGTCAACTGTTGATGTTTTATGTTTTTCCATTTCTTGTTATCTAGCCTCTATTTTTTGCAAGGAAGTATCAAACTTTAATATTGTGTTCTATAGCTTCTTTTTCAAAAATTTAAATTTGTTATCAAGTATTGCCTCTAACTTTGTTTTGTGTTTTTCTTCTCTTTCTTCTCCCTTTATTTATAATGAATCTATATGATAATAAATAATATCTATGGTGACTATTTTGGGACTCCCATTACTCGATTGAAGGTTTGGAATATGTCGTGAAGTGTTCATAGTTGAAAGTAGAGAAAATAAATCAAAAGAAAATAAAATAAATAAGAATATGAACTTATACACCTAGTTTATGAGCTAGAAAGTATAACCTTATCACCATTCTTCTTTGATCATTGCAACGAATCCAGTCTCATATCTCTCCTCAAAGTTGCTTCAATTTAACAAAATCCAATTAGACCTTTTAAATAATTCGCTAGTCTCACATCATGCCAAATTGACCTTCTCGTTGGACTGCTTCATGTGACGGGGCTAGGGTTCCATAAGTAACTAGGGCTTTGTCATTGGTGGATTGTAGATGCAATTCACTACATAGACAACTCATTGTAGATAATATCATTCTATGCATTGTGTAAAGTCATAGTAAATAATCACCACAAAGCTTAATACAATTAGCTTCAAAGTTAAAATGTATAATCTAACTATTACATGAAATGACATTTTTCTGAATATTTTTCTAGTCAATTTTGTTCAAAATTCAGTAGAGATTTTCCAAAATCATAAGTTCAATTTTTTACTCTGCAAAAATCGAGTACCCCACATATTTTTTAGGATGGTACATCTATTTATACATTTAAAAATACATTTTAAATAATAAAAAAATCACAATATTACTAAAATTGAACAACTAAATTCCAACCAAAAAACCATTTCATTTATTAATTACAACAACATTACCTTATATAACGAATACAATGAACACATCTAATAATCAATCATAATTAACCTTTACTTTCTTGTGTGATCGATTCAGTATTTAGACCAGTCGAGTCAAATATTTTACACTCAACATCATGAGACCTATATTAATCCATGTCTCATTATATTCATACATATATTAATTAAATTTATTAAAAGTCATGCTTTTATTTAATTAATCAAGTTATACTTTTATTTATTTAATCATTTTTTTAATTATAAATTTATGTTTCAAAAATGTCTCCAGTTTTAATTCACTTTTGGAATACGATTGATTACAATTTCTTCTATTTATTTTTTATTACTTGCGAAGTAATTTAATCAGTGTATGTTTTGTTTTAAATTGAAATTTGTGGCTAATTTAGATCGGTTTTAATTTCATATCTATACAATATTGAGAGATCAAAAAAAATTTCATTCCATAATATTTTTTATTTAATTATTAATAATTGATAATTATAATTAATAATTTAATTAATTTAATTAAATTTTTAATTTTATATATTGTGACCCATCCAAAATGTTTAAATTCATAATCATAATCATTAATTTGACTTTTATGTTTATTTAATTTTTTAATTGTATTTTAATTTTATTTTTATTTTTATGTAATTTGACCAAATCAAAATGTTTACATAACATAACATAAATTCACATAACATAACTTAACCTTACAACATCTCTTCAATACTGGACTGGAAACCTATCTTGACACAATAGTTTTTTTATAAAATTACAAATTATATTCTTAATGTATTGTAATATATATAATTTAATATCGAGAAAAAAAAAAATATATATTTAAATTATATAATTTATATAAATCAAATTTACTATTTAAAATTCTTTAAAAAAAGAATAAGTAAAAAATCATTTTTTTTAATAATTATTGCTTATTTTTATCTTATTATGTCACTGCCTAAGCATTAACATTTAGTGACGAGTGTTCTGGGTATTAATTCGGTCCACACAACAAATTTGTGATTAATGTTTCACTCTTCCTAAGTCGACTTTAGGTTTGGCAGAGCCGATGTTGTTGACGTCTCGATGTCATTGTTGAATTTCCACGACCTTGGGTCTAGGTTAGAGTCTTAAAATCACTCACACTACCAAAACAAGAATCCCAACCATGAACTACTTTGCACAGGGGAAAATTATAAAGAATTAAATCACACATGCACAAATATACACAATTTTTAACAAAATTGTACAATAATGTACAACCCCAATCTTCGTTATACTAAACAAAATATGAATAATACAATAGTCTATGGTATACAAGATACAGTGACAATCTCTGCTGCAACTTCTATGTCGTATATTGTCTTGTCGGTCCTTTACTTTCGTATTGCTCACTAGTTTCCCCTTAATCCTTCAAAGGACAACACATCGAGACTCCAAGAGGGTTTCCACTTAATACTCTTGCACATCACTTTTGTAGCATGTACACAGGCTGATCCAATATGCTCTCTGGGTAGGCCCAATTTCTGAGCTCCAATCTGCCAGGCTATAAGTCACCTTTTTCCATCAAAGTGCTTCACTTCGGCACTAAACTTCACCCAACCTTCAGCTCCTCTTCGTTACTTCAAGATGGCTTGTCTAGGGCTACTTTGGGCTATCAACACACTTCCCTCCACCAGACCAATGATGGCCAATCCTTCACTATAGATTCTGCTCCTAGGATGGACTCTTCACCACCATGGAAGGTCCTCCAAATGGCACCCACAGGCTACAATACAATCGATCCAAATATGGTCAAAAAATTGTGACCCAAAACACATCTAGCGCTGCTCCAATCTACTTGTCACTTTCCTCTCTTGACTATTTTGGTTAGGGAAATTTAGCACACTGAAACAACCTTAAATTCCTCTCAATATTCCATTAACAACCCTCCAAAATCTACGGCCTAGGCAAGGAGAGATGCTTCTCCTCCACGCTAAAGGTAAGGGAACAAAAAAACCCTTAAAGTTTCCCATGCTATCCTTTCTATGGTGGTATGGCCTGCGACCTACCACACAACACTAGTGCTATTCACGACACCCTTCAACAATGTTACACCCCATACATTAGCCACCTCAAACCTCTAGGGAGTTGCCTCGACCTCCCTTCCAGCAGCTCTGCCCCTCTAAACGAACCCCTGAAACAATCCTTAAATGCCCTTGTTGTCCATTCTTCTTGTTGTGGCTAAGTTTAGAAGTAATCCCTCTCCAACAAGATCTTCTCCAAGGTTTATGTTGCACTTTTTGGATGGTTCTAAGTCACATTCACCTTGTATATATACCATACATAGGGGATCATCCAGCGTCATTTTTAGGGCTTCTACAACTATCATAGGTCATTTTTACACCAAGCCAACCTTGACACACATGTGTAAACCCCATAATATAAATTCAAAGATTAATATATCCACTTTTACAATTCGGAATTCGACAATTCTCGAAGCGTTGGATTCTCCTTTCTTCCCTATATTGTCTCATGCCATCACATGTAGAAATGTGCTCATGGAAATTCCCAAAAAATGATTTGGTTCAAAATCCCATACTTGAGTTCTAAGCCCACAAGTGACCCGTGTGGCGCTTTTCCCTCCAAACCCTGAACTCAAGGGCTTGGAATACCTCCCAAGCTACACAAATCAACACTCCCTCTTAGTGAGGGAGGTACTTCCAAGACTAGGAAGTATCTCGTCATAATCATCAATGCTCGCAACAATTTCCCAACTTCTTGTGCTCATAATAGTAGCAATCCCTCTTCTGTGAACTACGCCTTTCTTAGAAGTGTCATTGTCACTGGAAACATCATGGTTCTTCTTCTTCTTCTCCTATATCACTTTCTAGTCCCTCCATGATTCCTTCTTGGTATATGTGGAAGCACCCTTTCTCCCCACTGACCACACGCTCTTCTTGGGCTGCAAAGTCTCCCTCTGAACCTGCAAGCTACCACTAGAACTCGACTCCCTCTAAGTCTTTAGAAGCTGGAACTTCTTCTCAGGAACCTACAATTTCTCTTATGAATCCTACACCTAACATGCACCGCACCTACTCCTTCTTCTCTGGAACCTACACCTACTCCACTTGCTCCTTTCCATGATCTTCAATCTTTCCCATCAACTTGTAGAGACCATGCTCTCCAACTCTCAGTACAATCCCATTGGACTTAGAGACTCTCGGCCTGATTCTTGCCTTCCCATCCTAGAATAAGACCTCAAACCCTTCCTCTCGATCATTGATATGGAAATCACACTATATCTGAGTCCTGGCACAAACAATACATCTTAGACCCACATCATGTGTCATGTCTCCATCCTGAATGGCACAACTCCCGATCGTTGGATCTCCAACTGACTCTTGTCACCCAACACCATGTGAAACTTCGAGTCCAATTCAACTAGAGTCTCAAAAGCCTCTTGTGACCCTATCATATGCTTCGTAGCACTACTGTCCACGTACCATCCATCCTCTTTGATAATATCCTACGAGAAATGAGAGATCGGAGGAAAGTCCTCCTCCAATCTCCTGGTGAGATCCTCTATCTCAGTTGAAGTGTCAACACCCATGACCTGCTTTCATTTCCTATTCTCATCATCTCCCTTCTTCTTCATCATACATCTCAACGAAAAATGATCGATCTCACCATAGTTGAAACACTTGACTTTACTCAAGCCCTTCTTTGGCTTACCCTTCATTCACGCTGCAATTTCCACATCCTTGTATTCTCTCTTCGATTCATGAATATCCTCATCTCGCAACTCTTCCTAGATGAATTCATCCCATAGTCTATTTGAGTCTGGAAAAATATCTTTGGCAACAATTCCTTTGATGACGGGATTCCATTCCCTAGTGAACCCTTTCAAGGAAATCCTTACCATATCTCCATCTGAAAAATTTTAATCGATGACAACAAGCTCATTTTTGACCTGAGATAACCTCGTCAGATAAAAATTCACTCCTTCACCCTTTAATATCTTGGTGGACTTTAACTTATCCTCCAATACTATTACCCGATTCTCGTTCTTATTCTGGAAAAAATCCTGAAGAGACACCCACATCTCATATGCATTGTTATTCCCGGACAAATGAGGTGTTAAGGAATCCTTCACACCATCAAGGATGATCAATCTCACCTTCGTATCCAAAGCGTCCCATATATCCAGCTCCTTAGGGTCGATTTGCTTCTTGATCTATTTCTCGGAAAAATCCTAGATCTTGTTGACTTCCAAGACCAACTTGATCCTTTCCTTCCAAGGACTATAGTTGGAAAACCCCTGTAACCTGTCCTCATACCATAGACCTTCTTGCAACTTCGACATTGTCACCTACAATGTGACCAACTCCCTCTCATGCTATACTTCGCTACGCACAATTATGATTCACTGACTTCCAAAGTAGCTCATACACACTATGATACCATGTTGAATTTCCATGACCTTGGGTCTAGGTAATTAGAGTCTTAAAATCGCTGATGCTACCAAACCAATAATCTCAACCATGAACTACTCTACATAGCGAAAAATATAAATCAATAAATCACACATGCACAAATATACATAGCTTTTAACAAAATTGTACAATAATTTACAACCCCAATATTTTTTATATTAAACCAAATATGAATAATACAACAGTCTATGGTATACAACATACAATTACAATCTTCGTTTCAACTTCTATGTCGTATCTTATCATATCAGTCCTTCACTTTTGTATTGCTCACTAGCTGCCCCTTATTCCTTCAAAGGACAACACATCGAGACTCCAGGAGGGCTGCCACCTAATACTATTGCACATCACTTCTATATCATGTACACGGGCTGATCCAATCTACTCTCTGGGTAGTCCTAATTCCAGAGCTCCAATCTTCCATGCTAGCAATCACCTTTGTCCATCAAGGTTCTACACTTCGGCACCAAAATTCACCCAACCTTCAGCTCCTATTCGTCACTTCAAGATAACTTGTCTATGGATACTTTGGGCTATCAAAAAACTGCCTTACACCATACCAATGATGCCCTATCTTTCATTATATATTATGCTCCTAGGATGGACTCTTCACCACCAAAAAAGGTCCTCCAAATGGAACCCACAGGATGCAATACAATTTATCCAAATGCTGTCAACAAACTGTGACCCAACACACATCTAACGTTTCTCCAAATATGCTTGTCACTTATTGCTCTTAATTTTTATGGTTCGGGAACTTTGGCACATTGCAACAACCCTAAAATCCTCTCAACAGTCCATGAAAAACCCTCCAGAATCTGCAGCCTAAGTAAGGAGAGATGCTCCTCATCCACGTTGAAGGTAAGGGAAAAAAACAACCCTTAAAGCTACCCATGGTATCCTTGATGTGGTGGTATGGCCTACGGCCTACCACATAGCACTACTACTGCTCACGACACCCTTAAAAAATGTTATAACCTATACATTAGCCTTCAAACTGACCTAAAAATACTTACCTTTGCCTCAACCCTCTAACAAGCTACCATGGCCTCCCTTCCAGAAGCTTTTCCCTCTAAACAGGCCCATGAAACAACCCTTAAATTCCCTTGTTGTCCATTCTTCTTATTGTGGCTAAGTTGAGAAGTAATCTATCTCCAACAAGCTCTTCTCCAATGGTACGTGTTGCACTTTTTGGATGGTTCTAAGTCCTCACATTCACTTTATATATGCCATAAACAAGGTTTCCTCCAACGTCATGTTTAGGGGCTTCTACAACTATCATAGGTCATGTTTACACCAAGAAAAACTTGACACACATGTGTAAACCCCATAATATAACTTCAAAAATTAATATCTACACTTCTACAACTTGAAATTTGATGATTCTTGAGGTGTTGGATTCTCCTTTCCACCCTCTATCGTCTCATGCCATCACATGTAGAAACATGTTGATGGAAATTCCAAAAACATGATTTGGTGCAAAACCCCATACTTGGGTTCCAAGCCCACAAGTGACCCTTGTGGCACTTTTCCATCCAAACCCCAAACCCTAGGGCTTGAAGCACCTCCCAATCTACACAAATTAACAGACAGTGGGGTATGGATATAGAGCTCGATGCATGAGTTCAGTGGTTGATCTAGGTGGATATTGGTAGCCACCAACCTATTCCACATAGACCTACAGTCGGTTTCATAAGTTTCCTTATTTATAACAGTTTTTCAGGTCCTAAAATTCTGGAGCAGTTTTGACCCCCTAAATGGAATTTTTTTGATGTCTAAAGCAGGCACAACACGGGTTTGTAGTGACACCTGCAGTACTTGGAGAGATACTTCCAACAATATATCGTATGCGCCAAACGAAGATAATATGACCAAGTTACGACCCCAGGAAGTTGGCTACCCAACTAATCCCAACGGGGCCCATAAACTCTTGGTGTTCCATCTCCTGGGGCTAGGGTTTTGGTTGTTTATCATTTTCCCATGTTTTTCAAAAATAAAAAGGCCCTTGAGCCTCATTGTAACACAGTTGAGAGGCATGTATCTGCCACATCTCTTCTTAGAGATAAGCTACCATTGCCCGAGCTAGTTTATTTTCCATTCTATCTGTAAGAATTTTTCAATATTTGATATAATGAAATGAAGTTTTATTCATGATGCATCTCTGTGTTTTTTTTTATTTTTGTTTTTTATTGCGTTCCTGAAAAATTATGGATCATTGGTATCAAAACAATCTTCTCTTTCTCGATTTTTCTTTGCATGTCCCCAATGAGGTTGGGATATAAGGAGTTAGGGCTCAATATGGTTGAACCTTTGCAATATCAGCCTCACAAACCTCGATGGCCTCCCATGGCAGAAGAAAAGAAAGACGAGGGAGTAGGAGATCCTATTAAAATATTGCTTGAGGATGCCCTCGAGAAACAAAGGAATGTGATGATGGATAACTTTTCCCAGATCCTTCAACAGCTACCCACTGACAACACACCTTCATCTAGTAGCCACTATAGAAGCGCCACTACTTTTAAGGTATAAGTAAACTTTGAAATTCTGATATTTGAGGACCAAATAGATGCATACACCATAGATAGATGGTTGAATCTATTAGAAGGATATTTCTCGGTTCATGACTTTTCCAATCGGGAAAAGTTTACTTTTTCACTCCTCAAAGTCACCCCCCATGTTAAGGATTGGTGGGAAACCTACTGTGATCAAAATGAAAAGAGGGAAACCTGCCTATTCTTGGTTGCAACCACTTAGAATTCTTTCTGAGATGCCATAAAGGAAAAATATTATCCAATGGGGAGATATGATGACAAGTACATACAATAGACTACGTCATGGCAACAAAGGGATCAATATGTCCATGAACTGGCAAATTTGTTCCATACCCTGCACACAAAGTTGGGTATCAAAGATTCGAAGAAACATTTCGTGCTAAAATACTGCAGCTGTCTGCATAGAAACATTCAGGAGGAAATGGAGTTCCCCGAGATCTCCTCGTTTGGTGCAGCGTACTGATATGCTGCTGAGATTGATTAGAAATTCAAACAGAAGAAGCATGACTTTGGATCTATGAATCAGAAGCAAGGGAAAGGTGCCCCCAAACCGAAAAATAAAGGGAAAATCCAAGGTGGGGTAGCTCGGGACAACCCGCCAAAGTTGCAAGCGAAGAAAAACACTACAAAGATAAAGAAGGACATGGGAAAGTGGAGTGATTTACATAAGAGATCCACTCACAACACAAGTGAGTGTCAGGCCAGGTAGTCACTGGTGGTCGAGTTGAAGGCTTCCAAATCAGATGCATGTTCTGACTTTGAGTCAAAACCCAGCAAGCAGAATGACAAAGGGAAGAAAATTATTGATGTGGAGCCCAATGCCACTGTTTACACCACCAAGATACAAAATGAGTTACCCGAATATTCAGAGGAGGGGGAGCGCCTCTTCCACTCCCAGATGTGGGTGAAGGGTTCCCCACTGCAGTTCATTGTTGACAGTGGGAGCCAAAATAACCTCATTTTTGCAAAGGTCGTGAAGCGGCTGGGCCTGTCTACCACAACACACCCACAATCATACACCATTAGGTGGCTTCACCAAGGACGGGATCTCTGTGTCAGCTAGAAATGTCACCTTCCCTACAACATCAAGCCCTTCACAGATGAGGTAATATGTGATATTTTTCCTCTTGATGTTTGTGATGTATTATTAGGCCAACCATAATTGTGGAATAGACATGTTGTGTATGAGTCTAGGCCTCACAATATTATTGTTACTTTGGGCAATAAGTTGTACAGGATACTGGAGGTATCATCGCCTACCACCATCTCTTTTATCACTGCAAAACAATGTAGTAAGCTCATTTCCAAAACCAGGAAATTTGTTTTCTTGATGATCTGCCCTTAGGGCAAGAAGAAGACTGTAGCCACGAATTCCAGATAGGGCTCCTCCGCATGGAAACAATAGATGTACAAGGTCATGGAGGAGTATCAGGACATCTTCACCTCACCCACAGGGGTACATCTACATTGTCAGGTCAAGCACTCCATCGATATATCCCTAGGCACACTGCTACCCAATGGACTGATATATCAATGCTTTATTATGGAGAATGATGAAATCAAGAGGCAGATGCAGGAGTTGCTGCAGAAAGGTCACATTCGAATAAGTTCATCACCTTGTGGGAGCCTGACTGTGTTGGTGAAGAAGAAGGATGGGACTTGGAGACTCTATATTTACTATTGGGTGCTAAAAAAGATCACTGTCTAGAATAGGTATACGATCCCCCAGATTGATGACCTTCTGGACCACCTCAAGGGGCCAAAAATTTCAGCAAGATCGACTTGAAGTCTGGGTATCACCAAGTACCAGTCAAACCCTTTGATGTGTGGAAGATTACCTTCAAAGCCAAGGAGGGCCTTTTTGAATGGCTGGTCATGCCTTTAAGGTTGATGAATGCTCCCACAACCTTCATGAAGTTGATGGAATAAATCTTGTGACCGTTCACCAACTCATCTGTGGTGGTGTATTTGGATGACATGCTTATCTTTAGACAGATTTGGGAAGAGCACCTCCACCACATTTGATAGGTCCTCCAAACACTATGGCAATACAAGTTGTGTGCCAATTTGGAGAAATTCACTTTTGGCAGGACCCAGGTTCAATATATGGGATACATTATTAATGAGAGAGGGGTGAATGCAGACCAGACCAAAATCCAAGTCATTCACAGTTGGTTAGCCCCAACCACTCTAATAATGCTCCGCAACTTTCTGGGTCTTGCCAATTTCTACCACAGGTTATTGTTCATTAGGGGAATTTTGAGGTCAAAAATGGGCCTCCTAAGGAAATTATAAAATAATAGTGGAAATAATAAAACAAGATTTGATGACATCATAAAATTTTAGAGGGAAAAAATGAAAAACTACTTTTTTAACTCGTATTTTTAACTTATCTCCCAAATTTTTTACTCAAATATCAAGCGGGAGTACTCATTGGATGCAAAATTTAATTCCTCATCCAAAAAGTACCCATGTTGCATACTTTCGATGGAATCTGCTACATGAAAAATGAGAAATACATGAAAAACATGATTGCAATCACATTTTTCATGTATTTCTCATTTTTCACATAGTAGGGTCCATCTAAAGTATGCAACATGGGCACTCCTTGGATGAGGAATTAAATTTTTCATCCAACAAGTACTCCCGCTCGAAATTTGAGTAAAAACTTTGGGAGATAAGTTGAAAATATGAGTTGAAAAAGTAGTTTTATTATTTTATTATTTTTTAATATTTTTACCCTTTTATTTAAAAAATGGTGAATCATCCCCCATGGTTGACATCATCATCTTGAATCCTATTGGTTCTTATAAGGTTTATTTTGGTTGTACATTTTTCTTAGGAGGCCCATTTTAGACCTCAAAACTCCCCTAATGGGAGTTCTCTCATATCACTTAGCCTTTGAGTCAAGTCACTAAAGGAGGAGGGAAAGAAAATTTCTTTTGGTCTGAATCTCAACGTAAAGTGTTCATAGATTTGAAGCATCATCTATGATCTGCACTAGTGATCGCATTACCCGACTTGCAACAACTATTTGAGATAGATATAGATGCCTCTAACTATGATATTTGGGCGATACTTACTCAACAAGGGCATCCAGTGGCATACCACAATGAGACACTTTCAGACACAGTCCGAAAGTATCCCACCTATGACAAAGAAATGTATTCCATTGTGCAGGCCTTCCGACAATGGAAGCATTACATTTTGGGGAAGGAAAAAATCATCCACACAGATCACCGACCCCTGCAGTTCATACAGACACAAGTGAAGTTGCATTACGATCACCATCAGAAATGTTCCACATACCTACTATAGTTCCATTTGAACATCAATTACAAGAAGGGAAGCACCAATAATGTTGGAGATTTCCTCAGCCGACTGCCAATCATGGCTCTGACCATTGTGCTCGACTCTTGTGGGAATGAGACTTTGAGTTGGCCGCATCTCTACAAAAGTGATCCAGAATTTAGCAACACATACTAGACGCTCCTAGAGGGTAAGTAAGTTCTAGATTTTCACCTCCAAGATGCATTGTTATGCCACTTGGAACACCTTTGTGTTCCTTCAAGCGGGTGTGCCAAGAGGATTTGGGAAGCTCACTCACTTAATTGAGCACATTCAAAATATCCGCCAATAGGTCTATGACATATTAGACATAGCCAATGCTAAGTACAAGAAATGACATGATCAACATTGGGTGCCACACAAGTTCTAGGTGGGCGACAAATTTTGGCTATATTTGTATAAGGAGCACCTCACTGGGCCCCATCGCAAGCTTCAACCGCTCCGATGTGGGCGATACACCATCACCACTTGGTAGTAGGGAACAATGCCTTCAAGCTCAGTATTCAACCATTCCTTGGTCTTCAACTAGTGTTCAATGTGGACTACCTTCGACCCTATTTTCCACCATTGTTGGACACATACGACATTGTAGAACAACTCACACCAAAATATTTAAACCCAAATTACATGCAACAATACACAACTGATCAGATCATTGACACACAAATCAAGAACACCCATCAACAAAGGATCCATCTATATCAATTTGTCAAAGCAGACCAACTCTTTCACGGGGGCAAGTGGTTCACTAAGGACCAGATTCAATAGAAATTTCCTCGCCTCATGAAGGCTCTGAACGCAATGGGGACCATTGCTTCATAAGCAAGGAGGAATGATCCAGGTGGATATTGGTGGCCACCCACCTATTCCACCTATACCTCTAGTTGGTTTCATCAGTTTCCTTATTTATAGCAACATTTACTATTTTTAGTATTTTTTTCAAGTCCTAAACTTCTCGAGCAATTTTGATCCCCTAAATGGTGTTTATTTGATATCTGCAACCGGCACAACATAGGCCTATGGCAAAGCCTGTAGTACTCGAAGATATCTTTCCAAAAATATATCATACACACCAAACATATATAATATGACCAAGTTATGACCCTGGGAAGTTGGTTACCCAACTAACCCCACGAGGCCCATAAACTCTTGGCGTTCCATCTCCCGGGGTTAGGGTTTTGGTTTTTTAGGGTTTTCCCATGTTGTTCAATAATAAAAATTCCATTGAGATTCATTGTAACACAATTGAGAGGCATGTAGCTGCCACATCCCTTCGCAGAGATAATCTACCATTGCCCGAGCTAGTTTATTTTCCATTCTATCTGTAATCATTTTTTAGTATTTGATATTAATGAATGAAGTGTTATTCATGTTGCATCTCTTTGTTTATGTTTATTTATGTATTTTATTTCTTTCTTGCATAAGTCTCGATGAGTGGTACTATGCTAATTAAACAATTTCCACTTCAACATTCCGCTCGATAGTCGAGGTAGCCGTTTGAATTTACTCATGCATGTAACCTAAATCTAAGTTCAATGAATATAAATTGTGATGACCGGTACATTTATTTGAGTTTACTATTGGATCTAACCTAATTAATTTTCTTTTTTTCCTGATTGTTGTGCCGAGCTATGAGCTCTACGTTTATTTGGGAATTTTCACAAGAGCTGAGTCTGGGGCATTTTCGTAGGAGCTGAGACTGGTTGTAGAGATCGATTGGTAAGTTTATGCCTCACACATTTATTTAATGTCGAATGCAATAAAAAAACACCTTATTATTTTCTCTAGTTGGATTGCATTTTGCGAAAACAAGATGAGTGTGCTCAGGAGCCACACAATTGTGGCAAGCTTTAGTTTATTTTCAAGGCATTTCTCCGAAAAAGATAGAAATGTTTTTTTTTTTTTTTGAATCAATAAAGCATTTGTAACATATAGCACAAGTATGAAAAAAATATTTAATCTATTAGTGAAGTGTTTGATAGAATAATATGGACAAGTTAAATCTTCAATATTTCTTGTAATATACTAAAAAAATCGGCAATTCTTACCTATCTAACGGTTCAAACACGTTGCGTGTTAATCAATTTGGGAATATATAGGTGAAAAGAGGCAGCAAACCAAAATTAATACCTGAGTTCCCTACAACACATTACAAAGATAATAAAAGCATAAATGTTTTCCAAACAACAATAAACCCTAAAAACATTTGTGAAGATATGTACGAGTAGACTTAACTTTACACTTGAAAAATCATTGGATCTCCTCAGGGTGTTTTTCTATTAATATGAGCACTATCACATGGGTTTCCTTGGCCTTGAGAGTTTGTTTATGACAAAGAAGGAATGAAGCACCAAGATGATGGTGTAAATGCAGATATTTTGGCTTCTTCTTAGGGAGGAACTGGTTATCTCATGAATCTCAGGTCCTGGTTGTTATTATGATTATCATCCTAAGCTTCATATGTCTAGCATATTTTTTTGTTTCGGGTCATGACAACATTGATGTTAGGATCTATTTAAAGTAGGAAGTTAGTTACTGGAGAAAATTTGACCCAGAGCTGAATCATAGCGGCTTTGGTTGAGTCTTCGAACATCTTTAAGATATAAGGCTCTATTCATGTTTGTTCACCTGATTATTTTAGTTTCCTGATGAGAGAGTTTGCAGATTCTCTATCGTGACTACCCATGTCTATTCTGATTGGGAAACTTCTCAGGGGTTGTTGTTGTGTTCATTTTGATCTTCTTTCCTTGGCTTTTATACTATGCACAGTGGGTCAGGAGGATTGCATTTGAATTAAACCTTGGAAGCGATTTGAGGTTCGACTCTTCAAAAGGTGTTGGAATATTGATTGGTGCTTTTGCTGCTGTTGTGCACTGATGTAAGGTGAGATGGTCTATATGGATTGCAAGAAAGAGTTAAAATTTGATATCTCACTCACTCGTGGTTAATACTTTCTCTATGTATCTAGAACATCGCCATTCACATATCTGGATTTTCTGGTGGAGGGGCGGTGAATCAGGACTTGAGAATTCAAAACTTCTGGTTGACCTCTGGTGATTCTGACATAGACGTCGGGGGTTATCATTTTTTCGATGGTCGAACTGAAGTACTTTTACTTCACCAAGGATTTTTATTGGGGGCTGGTTTATGGTGTACTTTTATCCTCCCAATTGGCTTTATTTTAGTGTAATCAACCTACCACCTTTATTTTGAGTTTCTTGGACCTCCTTTTACGTCGATTCCGAGGTATGGAGTGTTGGGAACAATTGTCGAGACTTTTTCTCTCCCAAACCTTTAAGACACTCCTCCTTTAATCTATATCTGCTACTTGTATGTCTTCAGCATCCAATATTCCAGATATCCAATCTATCCTTGTGGATCTCAACGGGGAGGTCAATGACGTAGAGCTCATGCAAGATTTAGATGTGGTGAAGGGAATTTTAATCAATTTTGGGGTTTTGGAAACAACTACCCATGAGCGATCCAGATTTCCTAGACTTCATCCTTCTGTGGGAAAGACAAACTCGACTGTTAATTATTCGGGCCGGCATCCATTGAATCAACATTATTGTGTAGATAAGATCTCTGAATCTTTAGTTGCAGATAAGTCGTTTAAACCCTGTTTGGATTGTAGGATTCTTAGTTTTGGGCAGGATATCAAGTGTGTTAACACTACAAAATCGTAAACAGAAGATGAAATTAATTAATGTCAAGAAAAAGGATTTACAGGGCAGGAAGACATTATGGAATCTACAAAGTATTTAAAATCTCTAAGGTTTTGAGAAAATCAAATTTGAACTAGTCATAAAATGCTATTTGCGCGCATTATCCTTCAAGAAGAGCGCCTTCTGTGTGCCTCTTTTCCCGATAAGCGCGCATTCCTGAAAGTGGAAAAATGTCGCTTTCCGGGACCACACAAAGCAAAGGAAAAGTTGCTTCTTACATGAAGCCGCCTAAGGACAGCCATCAACGCCTCCTTAGACACTATGTGAGCACACAATGGAATATTTGGAGCACACAATGGAATCATACCTCTCCCTTGGGTCACCATCCACCATGTACCAGGGGAGGGAAGGAGGATTTGAAATCCCCTATATAAAGCCACCATGAGTTAAAGAATGGGTGATCACATTGTTATGCTGGCCAGAATTTCCCAAGAAATACTAGCAATGTGTGACCTGGAGCTGGAGATACAGGGGACTTGATTGTTGGCCATCCAACAATCTTAGTCCATCACAACAGAGAGAGATGGAGCTTGCACCAAGGCAATCTTGGAAAAAAACATCCTTGCATCCGGACCTAGGGCCATTGTCTAGGGGCCCTTTGGCAAGTCGGTAAAATTTCTTCTTCGTATCAAACATTTAATAAGAAGGGGCCTAGAGCCACTATTTTCACTATTATAGTTTGACTCTCTTCAATAGCTTCTGTATAATTGTGTTTTAGTTTTAGTTTAATTTGAGTATACATTTGCATGCTTTTTCCTCTAGATTGTATGCTTTTGAACTCCACCACTTTCTTCCTGTTACCTAGAGTTTAAAGGGCCAAACCACACCCTTTAAACTGGTGCAATTTCATACATCCGTGCATCAAATCCACCACAACAGGATTGGAGACTCCACCAACGTTTTACTAAGTTTATGTGGTTGTGCCTTCATTTGCAGGAGACCTTTGTCTATGCTAGAGAGCGGAGTTGATAGTCCTCTAATCTATCTTGTAGTCCCTAGATTCACCTTAAGTGACAGACTGAAGAAGAGAAACTCCTAATTTTTTACTTACATGAACTTGTGCGCGTTTGTTCCTCACAGACACGCAGGGCACGCGTTCAGTGCTGACCCGCGCGCAGAAAGCACACCTGTCTGTGCCTTTTGCGCGCAATTCACAGAATGAGAAATTTCTCACAAGATTCTGTATTTTTCTGCTTGTAAGGTGCTTGGTAGCCCTTAATGCATCTACCAACACTTGTTGTGGTACCCGAAAACTTGTTAGAACTCACTTTCAACTACTTTCTATAGGCTTAGAGTCAGTTTTTCTTCAAGTTGATTTTTGCAAAATATTCACATAGTTTAAGTCGGGGGAAAATTAACTTGCGTTCCAAACAATTTATGTTTTGAAAATTTTGGTATTCACACCTAGATAACTAGTCCAAGTAAGTGGCCCAAGACCACAGATGCATAACTAGTTTTCTTTTTTCTAGTGTAGAATTTTTTTAGTTTAGTTCAATTTTTGCATTAGGAATTGTGGGACTAGGATTGAACTGTTTATAGAAGAGCAAGTAAAATCTGCTACCTTTGCACCCTCCGGTGATCCTAGGTAATCATATGAACACTCCATATTCACAATTCGCCTTCTCCCTATAGTTAGTCACATAGATTAACTATGAAAATTTGAAAGTGGCCCATTATCTGCACATGTTTTCCATTTGAGCCAGGAACAATATAACATAGTTTAAATAGGGGATTTTGTAAAGGATAAACAATATCCACACATTCAAACTATGTGCTTGTTCACCTTATGCTCACACACACTCACCCACTAAGCAAAGCAAAGACACATAAAACTAACTTAACCAAACTCACTAAATTCTCCCCACAGGGGCCACAAAAGAATTTATAGCTTAAGTTAGGATCAAGGGGGTAGGCATCCAATAAGTCTCCTTGATCATAATTCATATTGAAACATAGATGTTTTGTATTTATGGAGCTTCAAATCCACCTATCAGCCCATGGAAAAGAAAAATCGAGCACGGCAAAGACCCGTTTCAGAGGGGGTTAGGCTTAGGCGCAGTGCATGCGGTATCAATTGGGGCTACCTGACCCGGCTGATACTCGGTACTGTTAGCTGACTACCAAGAAGCCCAAGACTCGAACGCTCACATGGGACGGTGGTTCTTAGTGGCCAAAAAGTAGGGAATCCTTTACCATATAGGTGACGATGCAGGCAGGTGCCAGACCCTCTACTCTTACCTTGGTGGATTCTCTTCGGTTGATTGGGGGCGTCACCAGCTCTAACGGGACATTGTGCCAGCACTCGCAAGAAATCTTCTCAAGGCATAGTTACTTTTGAGTGTGTGAGGATGCATAGGTCTTCTAGGATTTTGAGTATCATACGCAAACAAACAAAAACCAATTTTTTGCTTGATTGGTCACATAGATTAATTTAAAGGGAAAAATTATTTTATTTTCGCTTTGTTTTATGTGTGTGGCCATAGTTTTTCTTTGATCGTAGACTCTATCCTCACAAAGTTTTCCAAAACCTAACCTGGTCGACACTCGAACGGTCCCAACAAAACCTCATCGATCCAGGCGTCTTTTCGACCTCCCCCCATTATCGGGAGGAGTTAGAGGTCTTTCGCCATTTAGGCGTCAAATATGGAACACTACCACCATCGTTGGTTCATCCTTCATTGGAGCAACCATAGTTGGGAACCCTAGCTAGTTCTCCCTCGACCCCTAGGGAGTAGAGGAGTGCATCCCATTCGAGAAGCTAGCTGAATACACAGTAGGGTACGTCGTATAATAACCCTCGTTCTAACCAAAACTTTGTGTCTTCACACATTGCCATGGCGTCAACCTCTCAGTCACCTTTCTTAGATTCATTGAATCTACCCGATTTAACCAAGCTAATGAATGACCCCATCGCACATGATCCTACATGGTCTCTCATGCCCACGAAACTCCATTCAGATATCCCAAAATTCGAAGGCAAGCAAGCGGAAGACCTAGGTAATCATGTAATGACCTTTCACCTGTGGTGCTCATCAAACAATATCATTGATGACCCTATTCAATTGAGGCTATTTCAACGCACTCTTACAGGAGTAGCCGCAAAATGGTACGTGGAGCAACCTTCAGCTTCACATGAAACCTTTAGCGCCCTAGCTACCGTGTTCCTAACATATTTTCAGTTACCCATTCATCATGATTCGGGAATGGAATTACTGACTTATTTTAGACAAACCCTTGCCGTCCATAGCTCGGATCATATCCATGAATGGAGGCGGTCTCGCATTTTATGGAAAGCTAAACTCGACGACCGGGTTCTCTTATATTTTTTCTTGAAAACTTTGACGATGGATATTTCAAAGGATGTGGCACAACAAAACCCCACATCCGAAGAGAACGAAACATCAAAGCCCATAAGCTTGAGCTGATTTATACGTAGTTAGGATACATTTATAACATCCTTCCTAACGCCCTGTGCCTGCAAACTTATCAAGAAGTGCCAGGTGCGTCGAACTTTGTAAATGGGCTAATTGGGTCAATGAACCAAGGTTACCTAGGCAGCAGCAGTCAAAAACCCGGTTACACATATAGCTCTACCCAGAACATGTCTCAACCCAGATTTCAAAGTCATAATATGCCTCAGCAAAATTTGACTAATAGGGTGCAAGCGTATCACCAAGGAGGACCTTATCCTCCGGCTCAGGGGAATCAGTACGCAGAAAGAAAATCTTACGGAATAATTCCCCTCCAATAGTCAGGTGCAAACCTAGGACCGAGTTATGCTCAGTCCTCAGCACATGACCCACCTTTGCAAAACAATGCACAGGTGAACTTTGTGCAACCGTCCCAAAACCAACCACACCAATATAACCAGGTGAACTACTCTCCTAGCATGGTGAAGAAAAAATCCAAAAAAAATCCAAAACGAAACCCTGGACAGGGAGGCAGCAACCAGCAGTGCCCACCGCGATCCCAGGCTGGAGATAACTCCAACCAGAATCGGAACCAGGAGCCAAACAATGCCCAACAGCACAACAAAAGGCCACCTCTTCAAACAAACCATTCCTATTTGATATGTGGTGAGTACGGGCACTATACTCACCACTGTCTTGATCTCCCTAAGCTAAAAAAGCTACAGGGTAACCGAGGACAAGGAGGATCTTCCCAGCAACCTGCCGTGATGCAAGAACTTTTCCCCAACCAAGGGATGGTAAGCACTCACCAGCAAAATACTGGCGATTCCGGGAAAAGCAACCATGAAATCTACATGACTAGAGAAGAGATGTTTTTCCAAACATGGAATCGCAACTATGAAACCCCACCAGACACCAATACATTAGGGGCAAGTACCAGTGCGTCAACTGCACCTTTGACCATTTCAAAGATGCCCATAGAACCATTGCCAAAGATGGCAAAGGGACCTAATAGGCGAGCATGAAACTACTCCAAAGCGGTCCATAATTATAACATCGTGGATGATTTAGCACAATCTCCCACTTCCATGTCAGCTTTGGAAGTCTTACATTCATGCCCAAAACAAAGGAAAGCCCTACTTTCCACATTAGGGGCTATTGACCCTGCTGATACGTGCCTGATGGATTTTGACTTAAACAAAGCCACCCCTCGACTTCCTTCCATGGTTGCCTTCTAGATACTAGTGTCTGTACATAATATCACCATCCACTGATGTGTCATATACGAGGGTGCATCCACATGCATCATGTCAAAAAAAAATTGGCAGAAGTTAGGTTCTCCCGAGCTAAAACCCTTAGTCATAACGCTTTGAGCATATGACGGTCGTCCCTTGACCCACGTCGGCCTCTACCAAAATGTCCTGGTCTGTTTATCCAGAAATATGGTCCACATAGAAATTGAAGTCTTGGATGCTCACTTAGATTACAATATACTCCTCGGGCGGAGTTATATGTACGCCATGTCCGACATAGCGTCCTTTGTCTTCCACATTATGATGTTCCCCCATGAGGACCACATCATTACTGTAGACTAGCTGACACACAACAAAAACGTCCCCTAACTAACACGGATGTAATTCTACCCTACGTAGATACAACCTTCGATGGTATTTCATGGTACCAAGAATATGGCCCTGGCCAATTCAAACCATCGTCCATTCTAGGGTCATTCCTAGGAGATCCTCCCATTATCCTTGAGGCATCACCCAATGTCACAGGGGCTTCGATGTGCATGATGTCCACATCAAGCGCCGAGGCTAGTCAAGACACGGAATCAAGCAGTAACAACACTGAGGCATCGGCCACGATAGCCTCTCTAGCCTACGCTGCCTCCCAAACCCCTTTCCTCTACCCCCCAGCTGGCTTTGTCTCCCAACAGATTTTGACAACACTGGTATTACCCAAGATATCGTTGGAATTCCCAGTTTGGTACCTCGTTCCCCCTTTTGAAAAAGGAGCCACCCACGTTACTACCATAGGGTTGAAGCCCCTCAGTCTCGAGGAGCCCTCACCTGTCTAAGAAACAGTTGAGACCACCCCCGCAAAGGAAATTCCCATTGCAAAACCGGTGATCACTACTAGGAAAAATGAGAAGAGAGGAAAGAAGATGGCAACCCCTGCCATTCAATGAGAATCACCAGTCTGCACCATATGTGATGTGGGCATCCTACCCATATATGTCAAGAGCTGGACGAATTAAAACCACTCCTTCGCTCTAAAACATACATCTCGATGCCACATTCCTGTAAAAAGGAACCTACCACCAAAGGTAAAGGGAAAGCACTGCGTACCAATCACGCATGCGCTCTCTATAGAAACTATGGGCACTATACCCACCATTGTCCAGAGATACCACGATATAGGGATGCCTTACATACGATCGAGCGATCCTATCAAGAGGATCCCTCCATCCAGTATGTCGACTATGAACCTCATATCATCATGTACCTATAGGAAGAGTGACAATCACCTAAAAGGCTCCCTGCCAGACCACCCCCCCCAGTCGAAAGGTGCATACTTTGCAATGTAATTGATCATTTCATCATTGATTGTCCAGCTTAGGAAATGTTCCAATGATGGTACCCAGTCCATATAGTATACCACGACAAAATGGATGTCCGTATTCATGTCAGATATGTGGTGACAATCACCCGTTACGTTGTTGTCACTACATACCTCGATTCCGCACAGTTCTAGCCTGAATGTGATCAACCATAGTTCACCTCTCCCAAGACGATGGCACAAACTCGAAATCCATGAACAGTATGACAACTAAAGAGGATGTGACAGATAGATCCATCCCGTTGTGGACATCTGGAATATGACCAATTAGGGAGATTCATCCCCCACCAAGTGCCTACAATACGACGCACCATATACGATTCATGTCATCATGCATCAGAACCACAACTTGAGCTATCTGCTCATCTACCATAGGTGTCGAGTCAGCTGCAACTATAAGAGATAGTGCAGATCCAATCTATCTACACTCTGTCGAACGCGTCTGGTTCCACCACATCCATGATGGAATCCTTTTCATGTCTCTCAACTAGCTCCACCTAGATTACCCCATTTAGTATAAACCTACATAGGAAAAATCGCCCTTCGGGTCCTTGTTTCATCCAATGAAGATATCTTAGAGGCCATGATGGAGCTAGATTACCCATGGGATGCAATGCATCATCGTTCACTTTTTCTCCCCAAACAAACGTTCGGTCCTAGCAAGACAACTGAACAAGATATCTACACGATCAAATCAAAAGACTTATTGCCATCAGGAAAGGTCGATAATTCAAAAACCCCATCCCAGTGCTTGATGCATTCGAGGAAGGAAATATGTCGAATATTTCACCTACCATCAAGGTGAACATATCCCAAAATCCGGCAAAGGTTGAATAAATCTCACTGGGGGAAGCATGCTCTCCAGAGGAAATAGCCTCTTACACCAAATTGTTTCAAGAGTATAGAGATATCTTCGCGTGGGACTACTCAGAAATGTCTGGGCTCAGTCCTACTATCGTAGAGCACCATATTGACACCTGGCCTGACATACCTCCAGTACGCCAGAAACAACGTCAACTACACCCCTCTAAGGCAGAAGCAATAAAGAGAGAAATGGAAAATCTTCATAAAGCCGAGTTTATCTACCCCATCGACTATACATCTTGGGTTTCCAACCCTGTTCCCGTCATGGAAAAACATGGCACGATACACATTTGCACCGATTTTCAGGATTTGAACAAAGCTTGTCCTAAAGACAATTACCCCACTCCATTCATTGACCAAGTCATCTATGTGTGTGCAGGACAAGAGGCTCTATCGTTTATGGAGGGATTCTCTGGATACAATCAAATCCAAATCCGCCATACAGACTGGTGCACAACTACATTCACTACCCCCTGGGGCACATTCGCATACAAGGTAATGCCATTTTGCCTAAAAAACACTGCAGCCACCTTCCAAAGGGCCATAAATTATATATTTCATGACTTGGCACACCTTATCCTCATCTACTTGGATGACTTGATAGTCTGCTCCAAGAAGCGCTCATACCATCTTAAGGATCTACGATTGGTATTCCAAAGATGTCGTCAATACAACGTACACTTGAACCCTCTCAACTGTGTCTTCTGCATCAGCACAGGAAGGCTCTTAGGTTTTATTGTGTCCCAGCAAGGGATTCATGTGGACCCTCTCAAAGTCCAAGCCATCAAAGAGGTACCTCCACCCCGAACCGTTAGACAACTTCAAATCTTGCAAGGGAAAGCCAATTTCCTCAGACGCTTGGTCCTAGATTATGCTACCTGTGCTCAAGGGTTCTTGTGCCTCCTTTGCCAAGACATTCCCTTTAAATGGGATGACCATGCACAAAAATCATTTGATGCACTTAAAGAGACATTATCTTCAACGCCACTCATTAGTCCCCCAAACTATGAAAAAGATTATATCCTGTATATATCAGTTTCTAATTCGACATTGGCCGCAGTATTGATTTAGGAAGGCCCAGATGGGAAGGAGCACGTAATATATTATGTCAGCAAAACCTTTTCAGGCCCAACGTTGAGATATGAACCCAAAGAAAACATTGCCCTAGCATTAATCCACACAGTCCAGAAACTTTTCCACTACATCATCTTAAAAACCACTATGGTCATCACATATATTAATCCCATCAAATACCTGCTCACATGCCACCTAATGAACCACAATTATTCCCACTGGATAGTCATTCTCCAAGAATACGACTTGCGTTTTCACTCCCCCAAAAGAAAAAAGGCACTGGCATTAACAGAGTTCATTGCGAACCTCCCAGAAAATTCCAAGGGATCACCAATAAACGATTCGCTACTAGATGAACATCTTTTCTTAATATCAACCGACGACCCTTGGTACGAAGACATTCTCCTATTTCTTCGCACCCAAAATTTTAGACCTAATCTCACGTGACATGATCATCGGCGCATATGCCAGCAAGCCCTCGATATCTCCTTATAGGAGATGTCTTATACCTGTGAGGCATCGATACCATTTTATGTTGATGCCTTAATCATGACCAAGCGGAACGAGCCCTTAATGACTGCCACTAATGTGCTTGCGGAAACCACCTATCCAGAATGGCTACCGCCCAAAAAGTCCTACGAGCGGGGTACTTTTGGCCCTCCCTGTTTTGCGACTGCATCACAGTAGTCAAAAGATGTGAATGATGCCAGCGCTTCGCTCATAAGGCAAGAGCACCTCCTGCTCCTCTGCACCCTGTCATAGTAGCCGACCCCTTTTGTAAATGGGGGATTGACTTCATGACTTGTAACCCCACCTCATCGGGTAACCATAAAAACATCATTGTGGCTGTCGACTATTTCACCAAGTGGGCTGAGGCCATGCCCACATACAACAACATAGCGGAAACTGCCACCCGATTTCTATTTAACCACATGATCACCCGATTCGACGTACCCAAAGAGTTAGTCTCTAAACACGGGAAACACTTCGAGAATGAAGTTTTCGAGGATCTATCTCACCACCTCGGATTCACCCACGAATTCGCTTCACCATACTACCCCCAGTCCAACGGATAGGTAGAAGCTATTAACAAAGTACTCAAAACTATGTTACAACGCATGGTGAATAACCATAAAACCAACTGGCACCACATGCTCTTTTCCACCCTGTGGGCATACCGCACGATGGTAAAGACATCCACTGGTTTCACTCCCTTCCACTTAGTATACGGGGTCGAAGCCATGATTCCCATAGAACGCGAAATCTCAAATTTTCATGCTGCCATTGAAGTCCTCAATGACACCCAGCCTCTAGAGAAGTGCCTAGTATAACTAGAGATTGTCAATGAAAATCGACGGCAGTCACTGCAACACAACAAGGCCGATAAGAAAAGGGTAAAAGAATCATTTGACTGCCACATCACTCCTCCCTTATTCACTAAGGAAGAATTAGTCCTCCGCTACGATGTCACAAAAGAGGCCTTAGGGCCAGGAAAGTTCGAAACCTTGTGGAAAGGACCCTACATGATTAAACATTGCCTCCGACAGGGGGCATACATCTTGACAAAACCAGAACCCTATTTCGGATTTGCTGATGGAGCATCAAGATGGTCTCAAAATTTAGCCGCAGCTGCCTAGGTCATTTACTACCCTGACCGATCACCACTATATTAAAATGGTGTGTGTATCAGCTTAGAAACAAACAATTAGGCAGAATATTACGCCGTCATCGGATTGACGTGTGACACCCTCCATCGAGGCATTTGCCATATGCATGTATACCTCGATTCCTAGTTAGTAGTATCACAGCTAAACCAAACATTTGAAGCAAAAGATACACATCTATTTAGAAAATATTTGTGTGCCAGAATATTAAGCAGACAATTTGACTATATCACATTTACACATGTACCAAGGAGTCAAAACCAAACAATTGATCGCATAGCTAACAATATCCTAAACTAGAATGCATCTCGAATAAACCATCATACATAAAGCCAAAAATATAGATATCCATCAGCATAACAAAATACATAAACCGAAATAGGTGATACATCATTTAGGGCCGCAAAAAAATATCTCTCATATATCTATATATATATATATATATATATATATATATATATATATATATATATATATATATCAAAATATGTATATTTGAGTACAAAAAATAGTGTCGCTGGCCCAATTTCCAACCCAAAGATACAAAAGTTGTCAAAAATAAGGGAATCATCCTCATAATGGATGCTTTCCTTGTGTACAAAAAATACTCTAGGGGAGTTCCCCCTCAAGAGGGGCACCTGAACCCACAACTGCTCCCGGTACCACCATCGGAGCTGTCATTGCAACTGCGATCACCACCCGACGTAGAGTGGCCCGATAATCCCTCTCATGGGCCATCACTGTCTCTAACCAGACCTCCTTAAGTCATATATGAAACCTTGAGCAGGCATCCCCTGGGTCAAGCGGTCCACTCGACCCTGGAATTCCTCAAGAGCAGTCACCTAAGTTGTCAGTTCTGCAATGCGCGCCTCTCCCGCATCAGCACGAGCTCGCTCGGCCGCAACCTCTCTAGCAACTGAGCTGCTTCCCTCCCCAGAAGGGCTAGCACCAGCACTAGGTCCACCAGCACCACTACTTGGTCCACCTGCATCACCTCCTCCCTGACCACCCCGAGGTCATCGCAGAGGGTCGTGGCCCACCAGTCGAGCCACGGGGTGACCTACCTCGCCAACATCTGCATGAAGTAACCAAAATAATGTCAGTGTCACTAGCGAAACACATAAGTACATACATACTCAAAAAAATGTAGAAAAAATATAACACATACCTGCAAGTCCCCAAACATAACCAAAAGGGAGACCCATGTCTGGGTCACCCTGGAAGTCCATTCCCACATACGGGTATGGTAAGAACATATGTGGGTTGGACTCGAACCAGGCCTCTATTGTGGCGTTCCAATAACACCCCACCATGCCACCACCACCCCACGACATCAACAGAGCCCACCTCCTCATACATGGCACCCATGGCCCCCAAATAGGCACCACCACCACGGATCTCAGCAGCACCACTCTCTCGTACATAATACTACACAAGATGTTGGCGTACACAAATGAATTAGATCCACATTGGACCTTGTTCAATTGCGACACCATCCCGTCAAAACAAAAGCGAGAGAAGTCAAAAAAATGCCCAAACCTCAACTGGCGCAAAACTCCAACCTGCGGGACAGTCGCTTAATGCGTAGCAACCGACCCTGCCAGTTGTATGATCATCGACAGAGCACATCACTCTTTCACATCTGTAACTGACGCAATGTTGATACAACCCTCTGTAAGAGGCACCCCACCACAGTGACATCTGCTAAACCTCTCAAGGTCCACTTGCCCAGCAGGGAGTGGATATCTCAGAGCCTCCCCCTGAGGCAGCAACCCGGTCACAAAATATATATCTGTCTCAGGATGGATGATCAGGTTCTTACCCCGTAGCATGAACATATTGCGCCTCATGTGCCAGTGTTGAATAATGTATCGTAGTAATCAGTCCTGCGACTGAAGAAACTCATTCTCAACAAACTTCAGAAGGCCCCATAATGCCAACTAACGACGCGCCCCAGCATCAGCAGCTAAAGCGGTTCGAATCTCAGGCCAATCAAGCTCCCTCCACAATAACCTCTCACCAAAATAAACACCCATCAGTTTAGAGGAAAAACACAAAAAGGGGCAAAAAACCATAGAATTTTGTCACCTCGGCATTTGCGTGCCTATCCCTTAGACAGGCGCGCTTAGCGCGTGCCTATATTTTGCACATGCATGCCTAAGGCACACTAAAATTGAAGAATAGAGCACCCTCGCGTGCCTGTCCCCCAAACTCGTGCGCAAAGAAGGTGCACTTTTTCCTAGATCTCCCTCACAATCTAGGACAAAAGTCACCCAGAATCCGTACAGACCCAATATGTATGGACCTCTGCACCATCAAACTGTAAAAATTAAAATATAGGATGTCATGGAAGTTACCTCGGCATATCATCGCTAGTCCCTGGTACATGGGCTAATCACAACGACAAGAAATGCTACGCAAATGCCTCTGACCTCTCAAAACTCAACAAGTACAAATGAATCAAATAAGGGCCATATGCACCTATTTATCACCCTTTTCAAAAACTCATAGGGCCATAACGAGAGATCAGAAGGTCCATTCTGTGAACCGTAAGTTTCACCATCATCAGTACTCCATGATGAGCAGAAGCGATGCCACACATTCACTTTCCAGAAAAAATAAATTTTCAGCGCCGACAGGTTTTCCCTCTCTTATCTTCCTTTTTAAAGCTCACGCCTTTCAATAATATTTGATGAAAAGAAGATGCTTTCACTTGAGGTAGTTGTTTTTGCAGGAAAAACTCACAAACCATTCACATCACCATCTCCTGAAAGTTCCAGAGCAGGTATCATTCTACCCCCAGCATAATAGAGTCCCAGAAAAATTTGCAAATCCTGACATCATTTCTCCATTAGAAATAAACTGTAGGGTCTTCATTTCCGACCATGTTTATAATCACCTCACCTTGCACATGATAAACATCCACGTTGGTCGGTAGAGCCTCCCCTCCATGGCGCTCGTCACCCAAAGTAGACCATATATCACATCAACAATGACGCCATGATGATACCACTTCTGTCTGGGAAGCACCTTGTGCCCATCCATTCACCGTGCATAAGGTCAAGTTTACCATGCAAACTGAAACCCCCTTCCTGGATGACCAGGTTGTACAAGCAGATAAAACGCGTACCACCATGCAATGCATTTGTCCCACCATACCACCACCAGCATAATCCCATCTGTGATACTTTTTCATCTGCTTCATCAACCCTGCACATGAGACCAACCAATGGGACCCCCACCCCCAACAAAACACCTTCCTCACAACATCAGCGAGTGAACACTTTTATGTTTTGGGGTACCTGTCTCTTTGTTTTGTACAAACCAAACCCTATTATTTTATTCTTTTGGTAAGTGTACAAAGACCCCAAACGGTGCACTTCGCCCCTCCACCCTGTCATTTCATCTTTTCTCCCATGGAAATAGTCCCTAATCTCCCTTGATCGGAGTATTTTACCCCCACACACGCACCATCATGCCATTCATAGCCGGTTTTCACCTGCCCTGGAAGTCCTACCGACCCTAGGGAGTTTCCCCTTCAGAAATAACTATGACTGCCGCCAAGCTGCTTAAGTATACTCCGACCTCGGGCCTTTGAATTCCCATCATCAGTTTTCAGTCGCCACTCGCCAACATGCCTATGTTAAACCCATCGCATCCAAGTCTCCAACCCCTCAGGTCGACGACTCATGGTTCGATTGAGGCTTCCTTTTTGTTGACCTCGACACCTCTTTTCCAAAAAGGAAGTGGTACCTTGGATTACCCCTCCCCAGGGAAAAGGGGTATCCTCGGGTGGCACTGTGGGAGACATCATTTTCCACATATGTCATCGATCCTCCTAAAATTCGACTACGACAAAAGCATTCATGTCAACTTGATGGTATCATACCTTACAACCATTGCACTTTGATTAGATCCGTCGAAGACCCATGCCTCCATAAGCGTCTTTGTGAACAATGCTTACACGGGAAGGTCCCAGCCAACACCTATGCGTGTATTGCACAACTATATGCCATACCAAGTTTACGCATATGGGTACCACATTCCACCTATCTTCAAAGAAAAAATTCCCCTAATGGAGTCAACAATCGTCGTCAACAACCACCAGCATCACTACCATAGTAGTAAAAAAGACATAACATGTATTTGTCAATTTTTTTTAACTAGCCATAGCATCACGAGCATGGGACATGCCTGCCTTGTTGAAATTTTGTATATGTATTGTAAATTGTATTTGCTTGCAGGGATCCCTTAGACGTGGTCATTCTTGGAACCGGTGTAGGGTGTTTTCAACTCCAAAGCTTCACGCAGGTCTCCCTCTCTCTCTCTACGCATGATATAGAAAAGAAACTATAATGTATTTCGGATATATAGTCCTTCCTAGATCTCACACATTAGGGGGAAACTGTTGACATTGGAATTTTGTACAATAGAAGATGACATTAATTAATGTCAAGAAAAATGATTTACAGGGCACAAAGACATTATGGAATCTAGAAAGTATTTAAAATCTCTAAGGTTTCGAGAAAATAAAATTTGAACTAGTCATAAAATACTATTTGCGCGCATTATCCTTCGAGAAGAGTGCCTTCTGCGTGCCTTTTTTCCCGATAAGCGTGCATTCCTGAAAGTGGAAAAATGTTACTATTCGAGACCACACAAAGCAAAGGAAAAATTACTGCTTAGATGAAGCCGCCTAAGGACAGCCACTAGTGCCTCCTTAGACACTATGTGAGCACACAATGGAATCATACCTCTCCCTTAGGTCACCATCCACCATGTACCAAGGGAGGGAAGGAGGATTTTAGATCCCCTATATAAAGCCACCATGAGATGAAGAATGGGTGATCACATTGTTATGCTAGCCAGAATTTCCCAAGCAATAACAGTAGTGTGTGACCCGGAGTTGGAGATAGAGGGGCCTCGATTGTTGGCTATCCAAAAATATTAGTCCATCACAGTAGAGAGAGAGGGATCTTGCACCAAGGCGAGCTTGGAAAACAACATCCTTGCATCGAGACCTAGAACTATTGTCTAGGGGCCCTTTGGCAAGTGGGTAAAATTTCTTCTTAGTGTCAAACATTTAATAAGAAGGGGCCTAGAGCCACTATTTGCACTATTATCATTTGAATCTCTTCAATAGCTTTTGTACATTTGTGTTTTAGTTTTAGTTTAATTTGAGTATACATTTGCATGGTTTTTCCTCTAGATTGTATGCTTTTGAAATCCATCACTTTCTGTCTGTTACCTAGATTTTAAAGGGTCGAACCACACCCTTTAAACTGTTGTGATTTCATACATCCATGAACCAAATCCACCACAACAATGTGGGAGAGGGCAGAGAGTTTACAGGATCGATATTTGGTTGGTAGTTGGAAATTTTCCAACTACTGTAATGTGGATTTATTCCAGTGGTTGATGGAAGCTTGCCATAAAATCCTGGGTTATCGCCCTTTGGTAATCAAATTGGAGGGTAGATGGTATGGCTTCCATTTCATCAAGGTAGAGGATCTGGCTGAGGTTTTCGTCATGTTTGGGTTAACGAGTGATGTTATTTGGCTTTACATCAATGGCACGTCGACTTCCATCCCACTCGGAATGCCCCTCGGTGTCATATTATTTGGGTAAAGCTACCGGGTCTGCCTATGGAGTATTGGACACTCCAGGCGATGAAGGTGATTGGGGACAGCATTGGAACTTGCAAGTTCGTCGAACCTAAATGTACCGGTGAATTCAATAAGAGAATCACTTGGATTCTAGTGGATTTGTCCTTCGTGGGTGGTTTTCCAGCTGAGGTGGACTTGGAGTGGGAGGGCCACGTCCACAGACAGGTATTGGACTACTGGTAGACTCCCTTCCGCTACCATTTGTGTCATGAAACAGGCCACCTCATGCGACACTGTCAGCATTTCCAGTATTCTTACAAGCGGGGAGAAGCGAAGAAGGCCTTCAAAGTTGTGGCGCATGGTGCCCCTGTACATCAATCAGACCATCCGTTAGGGAACCCATCATTTTCGGGTAATTCTTTTCGGGAACCCAAGACTATGTGTAATTCTCTGTTAATTGATTTCGGGATTATGATGGTTTCGAGTGATTTGGTCGTGGAAGTTGATCGTCCAGCTGACCGACCTATCAATAATGTTACTCCTACTTCTGTGCGGTTTGAAGACCTGGGAATGGAGACTCTGTACACAGCCCGAACTCCCATTCTCATCCCTGCTCTGGCCCTCTCCTCTTCTCCTCCATCTTCCCCGATGGTTTCAGACACACTGATTTCACATACCTCACCCTCTAATGATTTTTCGTCCTCCCTCTCTCCCCATAATTCAACTGGGTGCGACCTTGACTTCATTTTATAGAACTCCCAAGCTCTGATGGTTCCTTTGAAAGTTTATGTTGGCCACCCCTAATCTCCCATTCGCGTTCCCAGCCGTTCGTCAAATTTTAACGTGACTATCCGAAAGGGGAAGGGTAGGCCACGAGGGAAACACCGGTCGGTTCGAGTGGCCTCTCTCCATGACTTTCCACCGAGGAATTTTCACGATGTACTTGTTACCCAAACACTTGATCGGGTCCTTAGAGCATTCGCCCCTGCCTCTGCTGGTCCATCATGATTCTGTGTTCTCTGAAAATTCGGGCAGTGGGGGACAGAGATAAGTTGGTTTCTCTACGGAATGCCTTTTTTTTCTATTATACCTTATGTTATTTTGCTTTAAGAGACTATGTCCACTGCTGACCGCACTCGTTCTTTTTGTTGGGGATTGTTTCCAGATTGGAATATGGTAGCTAGAGACGCAACAGGTTGCTCGGGCGGTTTAGCAGTCATCTGGGATCCCAGTCGAATTTCCTTGACTGCCTTCAGTTTTATCGAAGGCATCTTAATGACCGACCATTTTAGAGGAATCCAACATCGGATTCACTTACTGAATATTTACGCTCCTTATAAGGACAAGCACAATTTCTGGGGTAACTTGGATGCTTATGGTTTATTAGAACTGGAAAATTGTATATGGGTAGGGGATTTCAATTGCACTCTTCGGGCAGAGGAGACTTGGGGAACTCGGGGTAGAAGGGACCCTTCTGAGGATTTATTATTAAATCTATTTAAATATTCTAATCTTTTTTATTTGAAATTGGAAAGGGAGGGGTCGACCTGGTTCAATGGTCGAGAGGGGGAGGAATTTATCAGTAAAAGAGTATACATGATTGTGGTGCAAGCTTCCCTCTTTCCATTGATGGGGGGTTTACAGGTAAGGGTCGTGGATCTCGTTATCTCTGATCATTGCCTGGTGACTATTGAGTGGACATTTGAAAACCGGAAAAAGGGGAACCCCTTCAAATTTAATAGGGCATGGTTATCCAGTGAGAGCTTCAACATCTTGGTCCAAAATCATATGGGAGAGTGTAAATAAGGGAGGGGATATTCGGGGATGGAAATCCTGACAATGAATTTACGGAGTTTGAAGGGCTGGGTGAAGATATGGGAGAAAGTGGAGAAAGAACGATTACTCTGAGAGTTAAAAATCATTAATGGAGAAATCTCAAAGATTTTAAAAGAGTTTGAAGTAGGGGAGCCGAACCCTATTAGATGGAACCAACTTAAACATTTGGAAACTAACAAGAGGAAGATTCTGCTTGTCCATGAATTGGCCTGATGTCTTAAGAGCAGGGAAACGTGGCTTAAAGAAGGGGATAACAATACTAAATTTTTTCATCACTACGCTAATGGAAGAAAAAAATTTAATGCGATCTGGAACATGGAGGTGAATGGGGAAGCCATTAATACCACAGAGGGCATACAAGAAGCATTTGTGAAATGTTTTGAGAACTATTTAAGGGTAGGGAGGAGGTTGCAATCGCTAAACAACTAAAGGAGATGGATTTATTTCCAAGGATGTTTGGAGAGGCCGAGAATGCCAGTCTTATGAGACCGATTACCAGTGAAGAGGTGACAAAAGTACTCAAAAATTTCCCAGCTGATAAGAGTCTGGGTCCTGATGGTTGGACGCCGGACTTTTTTATCAATTTCTTTGATATATTCCTATCTGATATAAAAGATATGATTGAATATGTCAAGAATATGGGAAAGTTTAGAGGAGGTATAAACACCATGTTCATCATCCTAATTCCAAAAAAGAAGGACCCCAGAGGCTTCGAGGACTATAGGTCGATATCACTCTGTAATACCCTTTATAAAATTGGCTCCAAGTTGTTAGTAGACAGACTAAAGGGTGTTTTCGTCAGATTCATAACACCCGAACAGTTGGGTTTTTTACCTGGCCGAAGCATCCACGACGCCATGGCGATTACTTAGGAAACGATGCCTTCAATTTCATCAAGGAAAATAAAGGTTGGTATCATGAAATTTCACTTGGGTAAAGCCTGTGACAGAGTTGATTGGGGATTCCTCACTCTGATTCTTTATAAGATAGGTTTGACTTCTGAGTTGATAGATTGGATTATGGGTTGCATCAACTCTACCACCATGGTAGTCATCATAAATGGTTCAACTTCGACTTTTTTTTAGGCCTGGTAGGGGGCTTAGGCAGGGATGTGCCTTATCTTTGTTTCTTTTTATCCTTGTGATGGATGCCCTCAGCCTAAATATTAAGAAGGCGGTGATGAATGGAGTAGTCAAAGGAATCAGAATTACCAACTAGGAGGACATGTCACACAATTTTTTTATCGATGACGTCCTCTTCTTTGGGATGACGATTAACAGTAGCTGGAGGACTATGGAACATATATTTAATAACTTCTATGTAGCATCGAGAATGGAAGCGAATGTTGGAAAATCATGTTTCTATCACCTGGAGGGTTCCTCAGACTTTATAGAATTCATTCAAAGGCCTTGCAAATTTAGAGTGACTAAGTTGGATGAAGGAATCAAATATTTGGGATTTCGCTTGCAGGCTACTAAATACACAGTTAGTGACTGGAACTAGAAATTGGAAAAATTTCACAAGAGAATTTACACATGGTCCAATAAATGGTTGACAAGGGGTTGTCGCCTTATATTAACACAGGTAGTCTTACAACAAATGACAATATACTGGGCTCATCTATTTAGTATCCCAAGGAATATTAAAAACAAAATCCGTGGTATCATGGTGGATTTTATTTGGAAGGGTGGTTTAGGGAAAGGCTCTTTCCATCTGGAAAAGTGGGACCTGATAACTAAGCCAAAGGAGATCGGTGGGTGGGGGATTATTGAGTTGGAAAATTTCGGCAAGGCGCTATTGATGAATTCCTTATGGAGGTGTTTAAACTGCCTTGGTCTGTGGAAGGACATAATGGAACATAAATATTTCCAACACAAATTAGTGGAAGTCCTTTATATTGAAATAAATCTTAAAATGTAGAAAGGGTCTCCCATATGGAGAAGCTTCAAGAATATATGGTCACAATATAGAGAAAAATTACGATGGCAAATTGGAAGAGGAGGACATATCCAAATTGGACAGGCAGGATTGGGTGGATCTATGATCGAGTTAGGCATCGGTGAGAGTCTGTTATCTCTTCTTCATAGGAAGGACTTATTCTTTATTAGCCAAATTGTACAATGGCAAGAGGAAATCCCATATTGGCTATCTACAAGATGTTTGGGCTTACCAAAAGCAATGGAAAATGAATGGGAGGGTTACTGTGATTATTTACGTAGCTTGGGTATTTATAGAAATAATCAGGGGACCGTATAAGATGGGGGGGGGAAAGTCCAAAAAGAACAAATAGTCATAAGTGATCTATACAGTTCGGTGATGAAAGAACATACAAGGACAAAGACACCCAGATGGATTAAGGATCTGTGGAGTTCAAAAGTGAAAAAAAATCAGATTATTTTCTATTGGCTGGTGTGGCATGATAAAAAAATTACCTGGAGTAACTTACAACGAAGAGGGATATAAGGACCCAGGATCTGTAGACTATGAGGGAGTGCAAATGAAGACAACAGACATCTATTTTATGAATGTACATTCTCCAGGTTGGTATTACAACATATATGCATCAAATTAAATTGTTATTTTCCTGAATATGACAATGCTGAAAGATGATTTTTATGGTGGATTGGGAAGGGAAATCATTTTAAGAATATGCCTATTTTCTTTCACTGGAGCCTATGGTGTTGTAGAAATAGATGGATCTTCAAAGAACAGACAAGCATGCCGGAAAGGGTTAGCAAACAAATCCTCCTTTGGGAAAATCTGAAGATAAAAGATAATCCACCTCCGGATTTATCAATTAGAAACTGTCCACATGAAATAAACTACCCAGCTGGGTTCTTCGACGGTGCAACACAAAATCATAGGTGTGGTTGTGGAGTGTTATTGATGATCACTCCTACTTGTCAATATAAGATGCATTGGTATGGAGGTATAGGAACCAATATGAGGGCCGAGGCACTGGCACTTTGAGGGCTCATGTGGTTTTCACATCACCTTTGAATTGACAGATTGGCCATATTCGGGGATTCACAAGTTCTGATCAACCTCCTAGACAAGGGATCGGCTCTTAATCCGGACCTCCTTTCATCTTGGATGGGTTGGATTAAGATTTTGAGAGAGAAGTTCACCACCATCACTTTCAGCCACATCTTCAGAGAAAAAAATTCTCAGGCTGACAGGTTGTCGAAAAAGGGATTGATGGGAAGATTTGGTGAAATGCAATATGAGCTCATTGAAGCTACAGGAAACCGAGCAAAGGGCTCGATCCTTTTTTCCTAACTTTTTCTATCTTCGCAGGATTCTGGAGAGGCGCGGAAAGGTTTCGACTACCATGTATGAACCTTGTGGATGAGCCATCGAATGGCATTTCGATAACTATTTTTAAGGCACAAAATGATAAGAAGCATGGACTGTATGAAGATGTAAATTAGCTTTGAAAAGCATGCAAGACTAATTTTGATTATGACTTAAAGAGGTTAAAACTTCAAAAGAAAACAATAGCCATGAGGGCAATAGATTATGTATTGAACCAAAAGATGTGGAGGTACATGAAGAAGTATTTTGTTTCCGATCAAGATGATGTAACTATGTTCAAAAAACTTTTAAGAATATTGTACAAAAAACTTTTATGATTATTGTGCTGGTACTTTAATATAAACCAGTAGTTTTTTTCTTCTTAAAAAAATAAGCAAAAGCGGTATTCAAATACTCTCAAAATTTCTTGGAAAGTGATATTGACGACCCTGTCTACACCTCATACATCCATACACCAAATCTTCTGCATGAATCACAGTAGCTTCAAAGGTTCTGAGAAATAGATTTTTAACTGTTGGACATCACCATATCTTCCCTTTCAAAATCCCAACTCCACAGTACCCATCGTTTCTGGAGTAGTCAAAGTATCTCTATTCTTGCCGAGATATATCGTTTACATGATACTTAAAAATATATATTAATGTCTATAATAGCATAGGGTTGACGATATATTTCTGATATAGTCGTTAGCTATATATACGTGGCTAGAATATGCAAGTAACTTTGTCATTATCAATACTGTAGCAAGAGCTGCAATTTGATTAAATAATAAGTTGTTTATATTCGAGTAAGGGTTTTTTCTTTTTTAAAGGATAGAACTTAAATTCTATTTATTTTTTAAACACCCAGATAAATTTTATGGTATTTTGATATTTGAATAAATTTAGAATATTGAAATTATAGTCTAAATAAATAGTGAATTGTTTAAACTTGATTGAGGGTTAGTTTCCTTGACAAAATAAATAGATGTTAAATTCTTTTCTGCTCTGTGCAACCAGATATTTATTGTATGCAACCTGTTTTTTTTTTTAAAGATCAGTTGGTATTTATTTGTGGGTAACAATTAATGATAGGTAAACTATCTTCATTGTACTGAAATAAGTAATATTTTTATTGCATAAATATATTTTTCTAGTATGAAGGAAAAACATATAGTTATATATATATAAATATTCATTTTATTAAAAAATAAAAATAAAAAAAATTGTTGCATAAAAATATTTTTTTTTGCAATTCATGATTATAAAAATAGACACTTTATAGACATAAACAAATTTTTTTCATATGTATATGTTTAGATTTGCATATCTATATGTTCCTAGTGTGAAATTGTAGTCAAAATCAAAATAACATTAAACTAACATATGGAAATTGGTAGATGTTTAAATACTAATTATGAGTTATAGTTAAAAAAAAAAAATTTATATTGAATTCTGATTATATATTTAAAATATTATATATTTATTTTTCAAAGAAATAATTATAATTTTAATATAGATATGAATATAAAATAAATATTTTAGTCATACTTTTAGAAAACTTATTGTGGAAGTTATAATTAAAAATCAAGAATAGAAGTTATTGAAAAAACATTTAGTGAAAAATAGATTAAAAAAAATTGTTTTTTTCATATATATCATAGATATAATAGGTTTATTTTATTTTTTTGATATCATAGATTTATTTTATTTTATTTTAGTTTTGCATATATATGATAGGTTTATTCTATTTTTTGTGTGGGTGATGTGAAATAGAATATATGTTTCTTCAATTATACTATATTTCTATATATTCGAGTTGATATATGGCATTTATAAAGTATTTATGTTTTTGTTACAACTAATTATTGTTGATTATATTTATAAAAAAAACACTTATATGTATAGAATACAAAAAAGTTATATGTTGTGGCTATAAAATAGATTGATGTATAAGTATCTTGAAAAATGTTCTAGATAGTTGTATCACATGAGATACAACAATGTTATACTTGAATATTGCATTCTTTTTTTCTGGAACTTTGACACAAAATCCATACCTTTGATTAACCTTTCTACTATATATTTGACTGGTTTATGGTGATGGTCTACACTAAAAAAAATGATACTTTTCTTTGTTAATGCTTTTTTGCAATGTGCTCGGTGTTGCAATTATTCATTGGCAATTCTAGTTTCTAGGCATTGACTATATTGGTACAATAATATTTTGAAAGTTAAAAAATAAAACGTGTGCCTCTCTTGCATTTCTATCAATACTTCCACACACACATATATGTATGTGTAACATGATATTATGTGTTGAAATCTAAAAGATAGAGTAAGCCCAAAAAAAAAAACTTATCAAATTTTCTTATTTTATTGTGTTTTCCCTCTCCCTTTTCTCTTTCTTGTTTTTATTTTTAGATATGTTTAACAAATATTATGCTGATATGAATCTTCTATAGGTATTCATTTAAATACAATATTTCTCTTGAATAACTTATATTGTATGAATATAATTAGTCATGCCAATAGGCAAGTAAAAGACAATATATGTATGAACATCGAGTCGTTGTTAGCTTGGTTTTCTAGACTCAGGACTTATTGTTTTTGGATGGCATACCACACCATCAGGCGGCCAACAAAATTTATTTCCCGTTTAGGGAAATTTGAGGTCATATAATAGTGTCTATCTGGTTATAACTTGCTGATTAAAATTAATGAAAATGAAGGTAATATCAAGCTTACAAAAAAAAACTTATATTGTATGAAGCCCACGGGTTAGCTCAGTTGGTTGAGTTCTCGTTGTTAAGTACCTTTCCAATTGAGAGGTCACGAGGTCAAATCTCTTCGATGCCCTTGCTGTTAGGGCCAGCTTGTTTGGTCAGAGGGTAGATCCCTTAGAGTTGATCTGCCTGGATTTTCCCGTGGATGTAGCAACCACCCAATGTTCATGAACCACATTAAAAAAAATACTTATATGGTATGGATTTGTAAATTTAAAAAAAATATTAATACTTGGCATACTCCTTGTGATTTAAATGCTTAATGCAATTATGTGTGATTTAAACTATTGCTCTTTTTTTCCCATATTTCAATTAAAATGAATATAGAGTCTTCGTGTGTTTATATATTCTTTACATAATTTAATATTTCCAAATTCTTATCTTTTTTTAATTTGACACATTGTTTTATTGTTCAAAGTATGTCAAGAATATGTACATCTTTGTTAACACTTGGAAATTTTTGGAATTCGAATTAAACAATCGTGCAAACTTGTTGCTTTCTTATATTGTCTTTCATTTATGAATGTTAGTACATTGCACATTAATTGTTATGTGCTTGTTGTGAAATTCTTATATGTTATTAGTTTTTTTCTGTTTGAATGATTTTTTTTGCTTTGCCTCTCTTTCACGGGGTGTGGAAAATGCTATGTTCAATTGTATTATTCTACTGATTTTTTCCCTTTGTCCCAAAAATAAGTAGAGTTTTTTCCTGCGTAATAGACACAAATAGAACAAACAAAATCCTTTTAGATGTATGGAAAACCAATATTGCCTTTGACACTCTACCATATTTTCCCATTGGACCACATGATAATGAAAAATGTTTTTGCACTAAATGAATCAACTTGGCAAGAAATTGATCACATGTTATCTAGATTCAACTTAAATAGAATAGATCATTTTTCGTACTATCTAGGTGATTGTATTTTTTATTCTCATTTTGTTCTTCTTCAATTCCATTATACCTCAATTGAAGTCCGAGAATAAATTATTAATCACTTTCACCATTACATGGATTGGTGGCATGATTCACTTTACAATCATTGCATACTGAAATAAGTCCTAAATATCTTGAAGAGGTTCACCATGTTAGTGGTGTTTATATACATTTGCAAAGATTTCCTACACCTTGTTGTGAAATTCTTGTATATTATTAGTTTTGTGTGTTTGAATGATTTTTTTTTCTTTGCCTCTCTTTCACAAGGTGTGAAAAATGCTATGTTCAAATTGTATTATGCTTCTGATTTTTTTCCTTTGTTCCATAAATAAGTAGAGTTTTTCCTGAGTAATAGGAACATACAGAACAAAGAGAATCCTTTTAGCTGTATGGAAAACCAATATTGCCTTTGACACTCTGCCATATTTTCCCATTGGACCACATGATAATGAAAAATGCTTTTGCACTAAATGAATCAACTTGGCAAGAAATTGATCACATGTTATCTAGATTCAACTTCTATAGAATAGATCATTTTTCGTACTATCTAGGCGATTTTATTTTTTATTCTCATGTTGTTGTTCTTCACATCCATTATACCTCAATTGAAGTCCGAGAAGAAATTTTTAATCACTTTCACCATTGCATGGATTGGTAGCATGATTCACTTTACAATCATTGCATACTAGAATAAGTTCTAAATATCTTGAAGAGGTTCACCATGTTAGTGGTGTTTATATATATTTGAAAGGATTTCCTACACCTTGTTGTGAAATGCTTGTATGTTATTATTTTTTTCTGTTTGAATGATTTTTTTTGCTTTGCCGCTCTTTGACAAGGTGTGGAAAATGCAATGTTCAAATTGTATTATGCTTCTGATTATTTTCCTTTGTCCCAAAGATAAGTAGAGTTTTTTCCTAAGTAATAGAAACATATAGAACAAAGAGAATCCTTTTAGCTGTATGGAAAACCAATATTTCCTTTGACACTCTGCCAGATTTTCCCATTGGACCACATGATAATGAAAAATGTTTTTGCACTAAATGAATCAACTTGGCAAGAAATTGATCACATGTTATCTAGATTCAACTTATATAGAATAGATCATTTTTCGTACTATCTAGGTGATTGTATTTTTTATTCTCATGTTGTTCTTATTCACTTCCGTTATACCTCAATTGAAGTCTGAGAAGAAATTGTTAATCACTTTCGCCATTGCATGGATGGTGGCATGATTCGCTTTACAATCATTTCATACTGAAATAATTCCTAAATATCTTGAAGAGGTTCACCATGTTAGTGGTGTTTATATATATTTTCAAGGATTTCCTACACCTTGTTATGAAATGCTTGTATGTTATTAGCTTTTCAGTTTGAATTATTTTTTTTGCTTTTCCTCTCTTTCACAAGGTGTAGAAAATGCTATGTTCAAATTGTATTTTGCTTTTGATTTTTTTCATTTGTCCCAAAAATAAGTAGAGTTTTTTCCTGAGTAATAGACACATATAGAACAAAGAGAATCCTTTTAGTTGTATGGAAAACCAATATTTCCTTTGACACTCTGCCATATTTTCCCATTGGACCACATGATAATGAAATTTTTTTTTCACTAAATGAATCAACTTGGCAAGAAATTGATTGCATGTTATCTAGATTAAACTTATATAGAACAGATCATTTTTTGTACTATCTAGGCGATTGTATTTTTTATTCTCATGTTCTTCTTCTTCACTTCCGTTATACCTCAATTTAAGTCTAAGAATAAATTGTTAATCACTTTCACAATTGCATGGATTAGTGGCATGATTTGCTTTACAATCATTGCATAAATAAATAAGTCCTAAATATCTTGAAGAATTTCACCATGTTAGTGGTGTTTATATATATTTGAAAATATTTCCTACACCTTCTTCTCATTTTGCTTCTCCTATAACTAACTTATGAGGATATGCTTTTTGCATCAAATAGTTCTCTAGTTGGTTGTTTGTTTGAGTAAATGTTTGGCTATTCACAAATGGGAAACCTTACCTTCAGTTCAATCAACACATTGATGGATATCAATATAATATTTTATTACACAACCAAAATCGTGTGTGTGGTCACTTTGAACCACTCTTTTTGTACTGTACAATAGACAACACAACTTCAATTCTTGTATCGATTTCTCAATGCAAATTTCTATGTCAATGTTCCTCTGAACAATATGACATGTTCTCAATAAAAAAATCCTAAAAAAATAATTTTTTTTGAATTAAAATCATATTTTTAATGATTTCCACAACTTTTTGTTTGAATCTATCTGTGCACTTGCACCATGGTTTAACATGGCTTCTTCGAGAAAAACTTTGGCACAATTTTTTTTTAGTTGTTTTGTTCAAAATGAAAATAGATCTATTAAATGTTTTCAACAACATATTGATCCTAGAATCATAAAAAAAAACAATGTATCAATAATTGGCAATATTATATTGTTAATTTATCAATGCCACATGCAAATGGACATATAGAAGAAAACAATTTTACAATCCAATGGATATGTGAACTACTCAATGTTAGAATATACATTTGGAATGCAGAAATCAAAGATATTTCTCTCTGATTCTATCCATAAAACACTACATAAAGTGTGCTATACCTTATGCACATTCCATTTTCCATGTCACATATGCATTATTTTGCAGTTTTGCAAGTAAATAATTCCAATGGTGTCAGCCATGTTGATGGTGAACGAATAACACTTGAATCAATGCCAAAGGAAAGAAATTGCAATGTTGCATTCGTTGTTGCTTCTAAGCACATTTCTTGTAAAGAGAAAAATATTATTACACTTTCTCTTTCCTAGAGTTCTAGTCAATTCAAAAAATAACATCAACAGAGAACATATTTCTAAATTTTCCTGAAGATCACACATTATTATAACAACATACTAATTATTTATAATTTAGAAGTGACATTAGAAAACTGGTGCCTTATGCTTTCCCTAGAAAAAATATTTAGCAATGTGGTCAATTGCATCGATTAAATTCATCATTATGAGAAAAGAGTGTTGTGCTAAATGAAGAACATAGAAAGCATATGTAGTCAATTAAAACAATTGAGACACATTTGCATTCAATCCAAGACGCTCCTACTTGTGCATGTTTCATTGTTGACAAACACTACTTTTCAAAAGACATGCGAGACATTGACACACTCAAATTGTTAGCTATAGCTAGTGTTTTTCCTATAACAAAGATAAAATGTATAAAAAAAAATTACCATATTTGAAAAAATTGTAGTGTTGTAGTTCCACTGTAGTTCTCAATGGAAAGTTACCTACATTTTCATCAACTCTACAAATTCACCAAAATCCAAAATTTCTTTCAGTTGCAGAGTTAACACCCTTGGAGGAATGATTTGTGGCAACATGAATTACCTTTGCACAAATAAGGAAACTTTCACTACAAGGAAAATACCTTCTAGAAGATATTATAATAGGGATTTTTAGTGTTATAAAATTAGAATTTTTTTTCAAAAAAACATCCACTAAAAAATTTGTTTGTGATAGCAGATGTTTTAGCGGAGATTATAACGAAGCTTCATCACAACTGAAAAAATATGGGTGGCCAGAGGTTTTAGTGGATGTTTTTTTTTATGGTGCACTTCATGGAACAAGTAGCTACTAGCACCAGAAAAGCTACATGTATAAAATCATTGGGATGCATACATATCTAAAAGCACTGAGTTGTTGAATGCAAAGAGCATCGTTTCCTAAAATGTATACCGCCCTAGTGATTATCTATCAAAAACACCCCAGGGCATTATTTTAAGGAACGACACCAGAGTACAAAAAAATAATTGCAGTCCCAGTGCTTTTGTTTAAACTCATAGCGTCGATCTGTATTATTTGTATAAAAAAGTTGGTGCATTAGGGATAAAAAAAGGACCAGTGTTGTTGATTTTAATAATGCACCAGGGCTGGAAATAATATTTTGTATGACTGGGGTGTTAGTTCTATGAAAGCATTGGTGCGTTAAGAATTAAAATGCATTGGGGTGTTAATTGAAAATAATATTGGTGCTTGAATAATTGAATTCCTCGGTGCTATATTTTTCAGAAAAGGCACCAGTTATGAAAAAAATATGTTGTCATGGTGATTTTATATAACATAATGCACCAATGTGTTTGTATGTTATGGATGCACCAATTTTTTGTATGAGATTTTATCTTATTTGGAAATATAGACCTGTGACAATGCAATTATTGTAATTTTGTAAATCTATTATTCATCGAAAAATCAACATATATATTATAACAATATTCATATAAATTAAAATTTGATTAGTGAATTTGTATATGATGTTTGGATTAATTTTTTATATTATCAGTTTTTTCATGTCTTCATTATAATATTGAATAATCCATATATTTAACCAGTGGTGTAACGTTTCACAGTGACATTGGATAACACAATAGAATAAATTAAAATGTATTTTATTATATATCAACAAGAGGCTCTTTGTCATACAAAATGGGATTGTTATTGGTAATCCCTTATATTTCAATTGGGACACTATGCCCATTACATTAAACAAAATGTCTGGTTTTCACAGACAATTATTTCAAAAAATATAACAGGTTTCATTGATATCCAAATAGATCATCATTCTTCGCTGGAACGGTTTTCAATGCTCGATATACTTCCATGACTTGGGTTGTTTGGAGGAATTTTTGTTGATTGCATCGATTTTTTTCGTCTTCGTGATCTTGTTCCATATACAAATATAAAAACAAAGTGTAATGAGTGTATCTACATTGGTTAGAATAATGAAAATTGAAATAAATAATATACATCAATGTAAATCGAATAGCTATGTACCACAAAAAGAAGTTACTCATAAACAATGCACATGGTTTCAAAACCATGTCTTGTGCCTTGTTGCAACAAGTCTTTTGTTGGCGTAGTTCCATACTTTGTTCACTGCATGTTTTAAACCCCATTATAAATAATATATTTAATATAAATGATTTTTTTGTTCTATTAATTATAAAATCAAAGGATTAAAACAACTTATATACCTATAGATTCTACGATTAATTTTTGTTATGCCAACATATACTCACAACCTATATTTAACCCAATGTTAATCAAGTATTCTGATGACTCTTTGTTTTATGTTAGCACCTATTTGAAAACATTAAAGGATGGTTGTTGTAAATAAATTTAAAATATACACAAATGAAACCTTGAGTTGTTATAAGGAATATTAACAACTACTCACAAATTTTGATATCAACCCTTTTATTCCTTGTCATCTCATTTCATGTGTGGAATGAGTTCCATTTTGTTTTCTTTTTTGCAAGAAACTACTTGAAAATTAACATTTAATGTAAATTGTTTTTTTATATGTACAATTTCAATCATGATTACATACATTTTAAGCACGTTGTCACTGATATGGGTCTTCCTGTGATGCAATTATGTCCATTTCTTTGACCATATCCTTGTACACTTTTTTGAACATTCCTACACGCATTTATCACATATCAACTCGTTGATCATTCATGATTTTCATAATCTTCTTGAAAAAGTAATAAACTATTTTTATATTGATATATGAAAACTGAATACAAAAAAATTGACATTAATTAGGAATATTACCTTTTGAATGATTATTTTATGGTGTTGTATGTTTTTTCTATTGCAACTCTGGCATGTCTCATTAACCACTTCCATGGAAATGCTTCCTGCAATTTAGATATAGTTTGGTTCTTAGAATAATTGGATTGATTTTTGTATTGTAAGTGGAAAGTATGTCTATAAGTTCATTCCACTAGATCCCTCATAGTTTTGTAAAATCCTCTAAAATAAAAAAAAAAAAAAAAAAAATGAAAAAAAAATAAAATATATATATAAAATAAAATAATAAAATAAACTATATTTAATAGTATTTTTTTAAAATAAAATAAAAAAATATAAAAAAATATATATATATAAAATAAAATATATAAAATAATAAAATAAAATATTATTATTATTAATATTTTTTGTTACTTGCACATTTTTCTATTATTTTTATCAACATACAACATAAATTAATATATGTTTACTAAATATATTTTATAAATTAACCAAATAATTTTCATCCAAAAGGAACTCTGGTAACTAGTGCGCTTATTTGAACAAAACACACTAGTGCATTTAATTGTTTGGCACTCTCAATGAAAATATTTTTGAAAACTAATTTTTAAATTATGATGGTGCACTTTGTAACTATAAACACCACAATGAATTAAAAATGATATTTAGCAGAGGTGCGTTGATGTGTTATATTACACCAAGATCAATGATGAACAGACTGGACTGAACCAACAATGTCATAATATCTTGATGCGTTGTATTACATAGGGTGTATTGGTGCGTTATATTACAAAGGGAACATCGTAGAACAGATGTCTATTTAAAAAAAAAATGGACAACGTTAGCAGGGTTTGGATCTAATTCAATAAGTGATCCCCCTACTTTACATGTCAAACACTCTATATATAGTAAGTACAAAAACTCATTAAATATAAAATTTCTAAAATGAGAAACCCTAATTGTGAAGTGGTAGAGAGAGTTATGCCCTAAGGTGCAATTTTGCAAATTTAAGGTAAGTATTGGTTTTTTTTCTTCTTCAAAATTTTAACTAAATTTAAATAAGAACAAATATCGTAAAAAAAAATTCTAGTAAAATCGATAGTTTTTTTAATTATTATTTTACATGTTTTTTCTTTTTTTTTATGAATAAATCTAACAGAAATTGTAAAAACATTAACAGTAAAATTTGCTTTTTTTTTAATTTTTTAATTTATTTTTTAATTTTTAATTTTTTATTTATTATTATTTTTTTTTATATCCAGGGTTTTGAGTGAATCACCATACCTTTCAAATTTTGATATTTCTAAGGTTCCAAAATATTTTGCTGCTCCACAGTGCTCTGAGTATGTCTCTCTTGCAAATGATCTCTCTTTTAATTAAACCCTAATAGAAATTGTAAAAAAAAATTATTAGTAAAATAAACAATAAAATTTAAAATTTTACCATGCATGGTTTTGAGTGAATCACCATACCTTTCAAATTATAATCTTTTGAATAGTCTTGTTACTCCAAAGTATTATGTTGTTGCAAAGTGCTCCTGGTATGTCTCTCTTGCAAATCTCTGGCTTAAAATTGTGGGGAAAAAAATGAAATAGTGAATAAATTTTCACTATTTAAAATAATTTATGAAATTAGATTTCGAAAAATAAATTTCCATTCGTTTTTTAATTTAAAAAAAGAAAAAGAAAAAAAAATGTCGCATTTTTTTTCCCGAACATCGATGCGTTCAAAAATAAAGTGCATCAGTGCATTTATAAGAAAATCACACTGACATTGTCGGGGCTCCAAATTATTTCAACTACCCACATGATGCAGTTTTATTTTATTTATTTATTTATATATTTTTTCCGAAATACCGAAACAGTACGATTAATTTTTTTAACCCAATCATGTGGTTTGTATATAAATGCATCGATGTTCTAATTGTTATAAGAGCACCAATATGGCTGAATTCATTTTTATTTTCTAAATTATGAAAACATGTGCGTACCATTGTTGTTTTTTATTAAACACACCAGTGCATTTTGGTACAAGAGTACATTTTGAGTTCTATGGAATCGTCCCACTCCATCCTCTAGGCCTACCTAGGAGATGGGCCACTCCTACCCAACAGACACACAAAGAACTAATGGGCCTCACCCTCTAATTATTAGTCCCTTCACCCCAATTCACCAAGAGAATGCCTTCAACTGAATGAACCGAAGTGAAAATCCACTTAACTCCCCAACCCCAACATTTTCCACACTCCTCCCTACCGCTTCAGAGCGAGAACATCTCCACAAGGGGGGTTGGTCGAGGGGGTATTGTACTTTAGAATATATAGAAACCACCAAAAAGAAGAGGAGGGGAAACTGTAACGACGTACCAAAATGATAACACCAAAACAACAATTACCTCTTAAGTAGAAGAAAATCATTTCTATGTAGAATTCAATGGCGACACACTCCAGAACACAATCACATTAATAGTCCCCAAGATCCCAAACCATTCTCACCTTCACAAGTAATAGGCACACACAAACCACATTCCTCCCCCCACCAATTCCTCTCGAACCAGTTAATCCCATACCAACAGGCATGAACAGGTAAAAGTCATATGCACACTCAGCAACCGCAATCCCTTTAAACCACATGACCATACCCAACATCCAAATGTAGCACAAGAATGTGAATTTGCAGTTTTTATAAAAATTACCCCCCTTCTCAATGCTTCAGCTCGTCCCGCGGCACTAGTGGTGTCCGCCTCTTTTTCCATCTCCACACGTCATTCCAACATGTTGGAGTCACTTGAGACTAGGCTTTGTACCTCATGCTTGCTCGCCTCCCACGTGCCTGTCACATTTCACACCCCCATCAAGGAAGAAGTTATTTAATCTTTAAAAAAATTAAAAATAATTTAAATTGTGATTATTTATTTATTTAATTTGTTAATATTCTATTTATTATTCTTCATTTTTTTCTTAATATTTAAGTTGTTGAATCTATTCAATATTAATAGTTATTTTAAATAATAATAATATTGAAATTAATAATAACCTACATAATTTATATAAACAAAAGTAAGATGAAAATACATTAAAACAACACTCAAGATAAATAAGATAATAGTGAAAAAAATCAATTTCAACTATACAAATGAAATATAAAAATATTTTTACAGATATGACACTTTTTAATTATTTAAGGATTTTGTCATTTGGGTTAGAATTTTGTGAAATATTTTTCATGAGATTGGAACTTTTATTTTGTAAAATGTATTTTGAATGCATAAATAAATTCAAAACCTTGAAAAACCCTTTGAACACTGAGATTATATATATTACACAATTCAAACTTACAATTTCAAGGAATTCTCATAATATATTGAACAAAGTTGACCAAAACATATATCCAAAAAAATTAAGTACATAAAATATTGAAGCTATGCTTTATATAATTATAAAATATAAATAAAAAACAAAAGAAATTAATAAAAGAGAAAGCAAGTGAAACAATAAATACATAAGTAGATCAATATACATTATATATTTTATATTATTTTAAGGTAAAGACACCTTATAATATAATATTTTATGTTTTTTGAAATTACAATTAAATCATTAAAAAAATATTATTTAAAACAATTATATATATATATATATATATATATATATATATATATATATATATATATATATATATATATATATATATATATATATATATATATATATATATAAAAGGAAGCTTCTTTATATTAAACTGATATAATATTATAATATATCAGAATCCTTTTTATGTGGTCTATCAAATCGGAAACTATACTAATGGCAAAAAATAATGCATTTTATTCCAAATGTCCATATACTAATAATATACATACAAAAATGTACACAAATTTCATTATGCAATACATTACACCATAGTACTGGTAAATTCTAAGTGAAGTAGAAAAATCATAAGTTAACTGAAACCATCAAGAGGACATGGAAATATCAATAGTGCATGGAATTGATGGATTGAATAGAGGTGCATAATTTGGCTTGTTTCAGAGTTTCTCCTCAATGCAAGCTATTTCTTGATGTACTTCCACACAAAATGGGGATCTTTGATCTTTCTTTATTAGAATGATAAATCCCAATCTCTAGTCTCCCATAAGTGATTTTTCTAGTTTGCTGAAAGATAAAGGTTAATTTCATTACATCCCAAGTTGGATATAAGATCCACTACCTTATTTTTTTTTCTCCTAACGTGAGAGAGAATAATTTGAAGATCTTAGATCATAGAGTTTAATAAAAATAACATGTGTTGACCAAGTTCTCCATGCCCTCTGCATTTTGCATACATAGAAAATAGAGGGAAGGGCATTCAAATCCTCCATGAATTATTTTATCCCATGAAAGGGCTCTTTTATATACTAACAGCCAAAGAAAATGGGGAACTTTGGGCCATAATTTCTGAGCCCAAACCTATTTCCAAATCGACTAATGAGGAATATTGGTGTGACCTACAAATAGTTAATATTCCTCTTTGATTGTGAACACACTCTTGTGTTTATAGCCCCATTTAATTTTGTCATGTCCTTAGGAGACTGGGATATTTTTTTTTTTTGAAATTATCCCATTAATGTGTCGAGATTGGCTTGATCAAAAATTTAAGGCCAAATTTCCTTATTTTTCCATTCTCTCCAAAAGGTGCACATCACTATCTAGTTCCAATAATTTTCTAATATCAAGAGACATCTAGATTTCATAAGCTCTTTTATAATGAGAAATTCCACCCTTACCACAAAGCTTTGGATATTGTTTCCATGATTCTTTCTAGAACAAGGTATCCTTTCCCTCTCATACTTTCCATAAATAGTGTTGTTGTATGATGAATTTATTAGTGCCAGTCAAATTACGTGTTGAAGATCCTTAAACATGGCTTTGAGCTTTCAATTTCTATTTCCATGATTTAGAGGGGCTATATTTCCTTCTCCAAATATACCTCCATAGCTCTTGGAAACCTTGGATCCACCTCCATTGTAATCTTCCCCCAAAACATTATTTAGAATTTTTGGATCACGAAAACCAAGTCCTCTCGCCATTTTGGGAAGACACAATTCATCCTAGGCCATAAGGGCCCATTTTCTTTCCTTCATATCCCATCCTTAGAGAAATTATCCATATATAATCTTGATGGATATGGATATTCCTTTGGGTGTTTCCAACATGGAGAGAAGATACACCGAACGTGTTTGCAAGATTTATTTTAACAAGACTTATCTACCAACAAATTTAGAGATATGAAGGTCCAACAATCAATATTTTTGGATATTTTTTAGACTAATTCATTCCATTGAATAGTTATAATGGAGTTGAATACAAAAGGTTCCCCCAAATATTTAGTAGGAAGAGAACTGCACTTAAAACCTAACAATTTGGGTAGGTTTCCTTGCATTGCTATGTTAGTATTTAAGAAATAAATTTGTGATTTACCCACAATAATTAATGTACCTGATGCCTTGATGAAGTCCTCTAGGATTTTTTTTGGAGCTTTATCTTCTCTTACTATAGAAACTCTCATTAGAATTGTATCATTAACAAAATGTTGGTAGAAGATGGGAAGAAAATCACCATAGAGTCTTAATCTTTTTATCTTTCCTTGTCTTACTACTACCTTTATGGTGCATACCAACCCTTTTGTATCAAGAATAAATAATAGTGGCGAGAGAGGGTCGACTTGTTGAATTCCACATGAAAATTTGAATGTTGAGGAAGGATATCCATTAAGCATCACTAATAATAAAGTGGTTGCAACTGGAGCTCCTACCCAGATAATCCAACTACTTATGTGAGAAAACTGAAGAGATAAGCCCAAATAAGTCTGTCAAAGGCCTTAAACAAGTTAAGCTTACTTAAAATTCCTACAATTATAGTTTTTTCAATGAATGGAGAACCTCATGGGATACTAATCTTCTATCCAATATTTAGGCTTCCTTCCACATAATTGGTACACCCCATTGAAATTATATTTGGCAGGAGAAAATTTATATGGTTTGCAATTAATTTCAAATTAATATTATATATCACATTGCATACAGCTATTGGTCTAAAGCTACCAATATTTTGGGACTTATTAGAATTTGGCACTATTGTTAATAGCATGGCGCTCATGGTTGGAAATAAGTAGTTGTACTAGAAGATTACTCCATGAGAGGAAGAATTTATTTACCAAGGAAGTGCCAACAAGTTTGGAAAAATAAGTGGTGAACCCATGTAAGACTAAATACCTTTTTTTTAGACATGGAAGGTATCATCTTTTGACTTTGACATAGGATACGTCTCACATGAAGGCAACATTATGATCTAGTTGAACCAATGTTGAGATTTTTTTCACGATCTTCCAAATTAGTATACATTTGATTTGATTTGGTTAAGCTAAAAGTGATCCATAATATCTAACCAATTATTGATCCATTTCTTTTTGATATATGGGTTTTCACCCTGCTTCATCTTTGTGAGACAAGATATTGTTATTATGCTAATGCTTGATCATTAATTTATGAGAAAACTTTGTGTTCTTATTCCCTTCTTGAAGCAAGTGGATTATTGAATTTTTCCTTCATAAATTAAACCTCTCGTTTCCTTATGTTCTCTATTTCTGTGAGCGGTTCTCCTTATTTTGCAACCAAATCCTTAATTCTTCCCTTCAGAATTTTTTTTTTAAACCTCTTACATCTATAATTCCATCTCTTTATTTTCTTGTAAAATTATCTTAACGCTCTTGAGTTGTTATTGAACCTTGGCCATAATGGATGGACCTTTGATTTTAATCTCTTCTTACCATGCCTTTTCCTTCTCAAGAAAGGATGGATCCTGAAGCTAGAAAATCTAAAATCTAAAAGGAATATTTTTAGGGGTATCTTTGATATCCATTTCTAAATATATTTGCTAGTGATCAGAACTTATCTGAGGAAGGATAGATGCTTCTAGGAGGACATCCAATTCTAAGAGATATTATAAAACTTAAAATATATCAAACTGTCAAGTTATTTGGTTCTTACTATCATGCAATTCTTCAAATTGGAAACTCCATTAATCATTTTTAGAGTGGCTACCTTCATTTGTTGCATTGACTATTTGAACTAATGGGAATATGTGGCCAAACAATTAATACCTCCCTTTTTGCACTCCACTGATGCCACCATGTTGAATTCTCCTCCTAGAATCCATATATTATCTTGGTGAAGCTCTATTATGCTAGCCATGTTTCTAAGAAAACATGCATTTTTTACACCATATTTGGCCCATAGACTATTGTTATGCATCATGTTTCTTTTGATCCTAAGTAGTGGAATCTACCAGAGATTATCCTTGGGGTATCCATCCAATCCCTAAATTCCACTTCATTTGGATTATAATATAGCTAATCTCCCTCATTTCCCTACAACATATTTTGGGATGGTTTGACATTATCTCCAACAATGAGTGTTTATTGCTCTAACTTTATTATTTTCACACTTAGTCTCCTATAACATTACTATTGTAGGGAGTTCCCTATGGATTCTCCCTTTAAGAAGCCATTGTTTTTTTTTGAAATTAATGCCTCTTATATTCAATGAAGTATCTTCATTGGGAAGAATTTTGGGCAGAGATAAACACCTCCATTAAGAGATAACTTGTCCATATGAGGGGATTCCACAGTGCATTATATTAGATATCATTTTCGGGATTCAACTGAGTTACGTAAGTCATTCATTTATGACCATTTCCATGAGAGGTAGTCGTAACTAACTAATTTCTCATGATTTTTGAATAGTCCACTTAGAACTCATTGCATCGAGTGATGCTCACAGGGGTGAAGAAGTGGGATTGAAACTAGTGAAATGAACCACATAGCGTCAATCATCATTTCCAGGGCTTGCACCCGGTAACCAGGACTTCCCGGGAGGTCACCCATCCCAGAACTCCTCTCGCTCAAGCGCGCTTAACTATGGAGTTTTCCCCACAATCAAGCCCACTTAGCTTGCTACCCCATTTGAAAAACCTTAGAAAGTATTGTGCCTCATGAACCATTCAAGGAGAGATCCCTTTACTCTTTGTATTTTAAGTATGAGGGGTTTCCGCAGTGCATTATATTAGATATCATTTTTGGCATTCAACTCCGTTAAATAAGTCATTCATCTATGTCCATTTCCATGAGAGATAGTCGTAACTGATTAATTTCTCATGATTTTTGAATAGTCCACTTAGCACTCATTAGATATAATTTTTGGCATTCAACTGCATTAAGTCATTCATCTATGTCCATTTCCATGAGAGGTAGTCGTAAATGACTAATTTCTCATGATTTTTGAATAGTCCACTTAGCACTCATTGCATCGGGCGATGCTTACATGGGTGAAGAAGTGGGATTGAAACTAGTGAAATGAATCACATAGCGTCAATCATCACTTCTGAGGCTTGCACCAGGTAACTAGGACTTCCTGGGAGGTCACCCATCCCAGAACTCCTTTGGCTCAAGCACGCTTAACTGTGGAGTTTTCCCCAAAATTGAGCCCACAGCTTGCTACCCCATTTTTAGAACCTTAGCAAGTATTGTACCTCATGAACCATTCAAGTAGAGATCCCTTTACTTTTTTTATTTTAAGTATAAGTATTTTAAGTACTTACTTAATGTAGTTGAATCCCAAAAATGATATCTAATATAATTCACTACGGAAACCCCTCATACTTAAAATACAAAGAGTAAAGGGATCTCTACTTTAATGGTTCATGAGGCACAATACTTGCTAAGGTTTTGCAAATGGGGTAGCAAGCTAAGTGGGCTTGATTGTGGGGAAAACTCCATAGTTAAGCGCACTTGATCCAGAGGAGGTCTAGGATGGGTGACCTCCTGGGAAGTCCTGGTTACCGGGTGCAAGTCCCATAAGTGATGATTGACGCTATATGATTCATTTCACTAGTTTCAATCCCACTTCTTCACCCCTGTGAGCATCACCCGATGCAATGAGTGCTAAGTGGACTATTGAAAATTCATGAGAAATTAGTCAGTTGTGACTACCTCTCATGGAAATGGTCATAGATGAATGACTTACTTAATGTAGTTGAATCCCAAAAATGATATCTAATATAATGCACTGCGGAAACCCCTCATACTTAAAATACAAAGAGTGAATGGATCTCTACTTGAATGGTTCATGAGGCACAATAATTTCTAAGGTTTTGCTAATGGGGTAGCAAGCTAAGTGGGCTTGATTGTGGGGAAAACTCCACAGTTAAGCGCGCTTGAGCTAGAGGAGTTTTGGGATGGGTGACCTCCCGAAAAGTCCTAGTTACCAGGTGCAAGCCCAGGAAGTGATGATTGATGTTATGTGATTCATTTCACTAGTTTCAATCCAACTTCTTCACCCCTGTGAGCATCACCCAATGCAATGAGTGCTAAGTGGACTATTCAAAAATCATGAGAAATTAGTCAATTACGACTACCTCTCATGGAAATGGTCATAGATGAATGACTTACTTAACGCAATTGAATCCCAAAAATGATATCTAACTTTTCCATAATTAAAAAACACATTCCCCATCTCTTGTATTATCTCTTTTTTGTTTTCCCTCCCTTCTCATGTGTGTGATTATCTTTGAAGTTTTGTGTTTGGATGCAAATATTTGCTAGGGATGAGAGCTTTCTCCCTTCAAATGCACATTCCTTTTATTTTTCAACCACCAATATGTATATATATACAAACAACCTTTTTTTGATATGGTAACTTTATTGGGTCATTATCTGTCCATTTTTCAATCAAGCATGAGAGTTCAATTTCATCCATATCCATGTCATTTTTCACATCAACATCCCCAGTTCCCTGTACATCTGGCATATCCATTTCCTTTATTGGTGCATTATTTGTGGATTCCTCTTGCACTTTTCTCTTAGGATTCTACCTCTGGTTTTCCATTTCCCTTCTCTTTATCTCTTTCTTGAGGATGTACCTAATCTATAATTTATTACTCCTCTCTAGTTATGTAGGTTTTAACCATGTACAAAAATTACCTACAAATGAATTATTAAAACAAAAAATAAACAACGATGAGGACATGAAACATAAAATAGATATACATAGATATTTTCCTCTCTAAGATTCCAAAACTGGGACTACGAGATTGATTTTTCATTATATTTCTTTCAATGTTACAATACATATATATACATGCTAAAGCATTGATAAAACCCAATCCATTAACCCTAGATTAGAACATAACCATAGTTCCCTTAACTAGATCTACAAAATACCATGGGCAGAAAACCATCATGCCCAAAACCATGTGCAAAACCTATGCACAAAACTATAGGTAGGTCCGCTCACCTAATATAGGGTCTAAAAAAAAAATCTCGGGGCACTTCCCCAGACCCCGTGCAAGGGGGATACCACCCCCCTAAGAACCCCCCGAAAAGAGGGGTTGCGCCCTGCGTATGCGACTAGTCAAGGCAAAGCGTTCCATACCAGTCACACATGCGCTCTCTGCAACAACTATGGGCACTATACCCACCATTGTCCATAGATACCATGATATAAGGACACCTTACATACGATCGATCGATCCTATCAAGAGGATCCCTCAATCCAGTCTGTTGGCGATGAACCTTGTATCATCATGTACCTACAGGAAGAGCGACAATCACCTGAAAGGCTCCTCGCCAGACCACCCTCCCCCCAGTCGAAAGGTGCATACTTTGCGATGAACTTGATAATTTAATCATTGACTGTCCATCTTTGGAAATTTTCCAACGATGGTACCCAACCCATATAGTATACCACGGGGAAATGGACGTCCCGTATTCATGTCAGATATGTGGTGACAATTACCCGTTACGTCGTTGTCACTACATACTGTGATTCCACACAGCTCTAGCCTGTATGCGATCAACCATAGTCTGCCTCTCCCAAGATGATGGCATAGACTCGAAATCCATGAAAAATATGACAACTCAAGAGGATGTGACAGATAGATCCATCCCGTTGTGGACATCTGGAAGACGACCAATTAGGGAGATTCATCCCCCACCAAGCACCGATGATACGACACACCATATACGATTCATGTCATCATGCATTGGAACCAAGACTTGAGCTGTCTGCTCATCTAACATAGGTGTTGAGTCAGCTACAGCTACAAGAGTAGTTGTCCCTATGACAATGCAGACCCAATCTATCTGCACTCTGTCGACTGCATCTAGTTCCACCACATCCACGAAGGAATCATTTTCGTGTCTCTCAACTAACTCCACCTGGATTACCCCCATTCAATATAAACCTACATAGGAATAATCCCCCTTCGGGTCCTTATTTCATTCGGATGAAGATATCCTAGAGGCCATGACAGAGCCAAATTACCCATGGGATGAAAAGAATCACCGTTCGCTTTTCCTCTGCAAACATACATTCGGTCCTAACAAGACAACTGAATAAGAGATCTACGTGATCGAATCAAAAGACATCCTACCATCAGGAAAGGTCGATTGGTTCAAAAACCCATCACAGCGCCTGATGTGTTCGAGGAAGGAAATATGTCAAATATTTCACCTACCATCAAGGTTAACATATTCCAAAATCCAGTAAAGGTCGAAGAAATCTCACTGTGGGCAGCATGATCTCCAGAGGAAATATCCTCTTACACCAAATTGTTACAAGAATATAGAGATATCTTTGCGTGGGACTACTCAGAAATGCCTAGGCTCAGTCCTACTATCGTAGAGCACCATATTGACACCTAGCTTGACATACCTCCAGTACGCCATAAACAACGTCAACTTCACCCCTTTAAGGCAGAAGCAATAAAGCGAGAAATTTACAAGCTTCACAAAGTCGGGTTTATCTACCCCATCACCTATACATCTTGGATTTCCAACCCTATTCTCATCATGAAAAATAGGGCACAATACGCGTTTGCACTGATTTTCGGGATTTGAAAAAAGCTTGTCCTAAAGACAATTACCCCACTCCATTCATTGATGTGTGTGCAGGACATGAGGCTCTATCCTTTATGGAAGGATTCTCTGGATATAATAAAATCCGCCATACAGACCGGTACAAAACTGCATTCACTACCCCCTGGGGCACAGTCGCATACAAGGTAATGCCATTTGGCCTAAAAAACGCTGGAGCCACCTTCCAAAGGGCCATGAATTAGATATTTCATGACTTGGCACACCTTATCCTCGCCTACTTGGATGACTTGACAGTCCACTCCAAGAAGCGCTCAGACCATCTTGAGGATCTACGATTGGTATTCCAAATATGCCATCAATACAACCTATGCTTCACCCCCTCAAGTGTGTCTTCTGTGTCAGCGCAGGAAGGATCTTAGGTTTTATTGTGTTTTAGCAAGGGATTCATGTGGACCCTCTCAAAGTCCAAGCCATCAAATAGGTACCTCCACCCCGAACCCTCAGACAACTTCAAACCCTGCAAGGGAAAGCCAATTTCCTGAAACGCTTCGTCCTGGATTATGCTACTTGTGATCAAGGGTTCTTGTGCCTCCTTCTCCAGGACATTCCCTTTAAATGGGATGACCATGCACAAAAATCATTTGATGCGCTGAAAGAGACGTTATCTTCAACACCACTCATTAGTCCCCCAGACTATGACAAATATTATATCATGTATCTATTAGCTTCCGAATCCACATTAGTCGGAGTATTGATTCAGGAAGGCCCAGATGGAAAGGAGCACGTAATATATTACGTCAGCAAAACCTTTTTAGGCCCAGCAGCCCAGGAACTTCGCCACTACATCATCTTAAAAACCACTACGGTCATCGCAGATATTAATCCCATCAAATACCTACTCACACACCGTCTAATGAACCACAAGTATTCCCGCTGGATAGTCACTCTCTAAGAATACTACTTGCATTTTCGCTCCTCCAAAAGAAAAAAGGCATTGGCATTAGCAGAGTTCATTGCGGACCTCCCAGGAAATTCCAAGGGATCACCAGTAGACAATTCACTACCAGATGAACATCTTTTCTTCGTAGCAACTGACAACCCTTGGTATAGAGAAATTCTCCTATTTTTACGCACCCAAAATTTCAGACCTCATCTTACGTGACATGATCGCCGACGAACATGCCAACAAGCCCCTCGATATCTCCTTCTAGGAAATGTCTTATACCAACAAGGCATCGATACCATTTTACGTTGATGCCTTACTCATGACCAAGTGGAACGAGCCCTTAATTACTGCCACAGAGGTGCTTGCAGCAGCCACCTATCCGGAATGGCTACTGCCGAAAAATTCCTATGGGCAGTGTAATTTTGGCCCTGCCTGTTTCGCGACTACATCACAATAGTCAAAAGATGTGAACGATGCCAGTGCTTCACTCATAAGGCAAGAGCACCTCCCGCTCCTCTGCACCCCGTCATAGTAGCCGACCCCTTTTGTAAATGGGGGATTGACTTCATGAATTGTAACCCCACCTCATTGGGAAACCATAAATACATTATTGTGGCTGTTGACTATTTCATCAAGTGGGTTGAGGCCATGCCCACATACGACAACACAGCAAAAACCACCGCTCGATTTCTGTTTAACCACGTGATCGCCTAATTCGGCATACCCAAAGAGTTAGTCTCTGACCACCATAAACACTTCGAGAATGAAGTTTTCGAGGAGCTATCTCACTACCTCGGATTCACCCACGAATTTGCTTCACCATACAAACCCCATTCCAATGTACAGGTAGAAGCTATTAACAAAGTACTCAAAACTATGTTACAACACATGGTGAATAACCATAAAACCAAATGTCACCACATGCTCTTTTCTGCTATTGAGGAGGTAAATCCCCTCTGTGGACAGAGGCGATCCCTACTAGCCCAGCACGGGTCTAGCAACAATCATCAAATGCTACAGCGGAAGTTCCTAATTGTGAATAAACAGACCAACAATGGAGGCCTACCTAGAATCCAGTGCTATGATTCGTAGAAGAGACAACGTTCCCATTCCTCAGCCTCGGCAGATCACGATCTCCGTGAATGGACACCTGCACATGCAAGAAACAACACGAATACAAGCATAAAATCCAGAATACGCAACTATATATCAGTCAGAAAGGATATAACTCATCATTATCATAAGTGAAAAACAGAGTGGAACCATAACCAGTAGTCATTCATTAATAAGCAATTGAAAGAGAGTACAACCAATGTTCTGACGCTGAGGTCTCCTTCGGAGGGGTCTCCAATCGTGCACGTCTCGCAAAGCCTGCCAGGGATGGGACAAGCCTCTCTTAGAGTCTCTCGACGATAGTCTCCTTGCTTGAGTCGGCCTTAAGGGAAGAATGAGGGCTCTTGCAGCATGAAGGATCTTGGGAATTTGGAGATTCAAAGCTTAGGCCCTTCAATACTAGCTTGCAATTGCAATGGACAAGCTTTTATAGATAGAGGAAAGGGAGTTGGGATCCCTATAATTGTGGGATTGGCCCTATCATCAAGGAAGCTTCCATGAGAGGTGGCAAACCACTTCCCTTCCATGGAACTCCCGGAGCCAAACCTCCCAACTCAAGATAGATAGCAGTTTCTGAGTTTGTTGAAACAAAACTTCCGCCTTTCTTATTTAAAAAACACTCCTTAAATTGGCTGGCACGACTGCGACTCTGGGACAGAGTGCCAGTTGGCGCGGCCTCTTTGTAGGATTTTCCTCATTGGCGCGAGTGATGAACTGGATACCTGCGCCAATGCAAAAAGGGATGTTTTTATGGTTTTTTGCAAGGAGATGTCTTTAGGGCAATTGAAGCTCATGTTTAGAGGAGTGCAATGATAATGGTTTCAAGGCATGACATTGCTCACAGGTCACATAATGGGCCCTCCAATGTACGGGACGGGGAATGGTAGGGACGGTGACAAATTACTGTGTAACAGATGCCCCCTAAAGCATGAGGTCCGAGAGAGAGAGAGGGGTGAAATGCTTTACGAGAACGTGTCCAACTGAAGCTCCGCTGTCGGAAAACATGTGTGGATAAATACAACTGATATCTCAAGTACACGATGTATATGTGGTATGGGCGCAGCCACCCGAAACAGAGTATACAATAATCCAGATCCAAGGTATGGTCGCAGCCATCCAGTGAGGATCGATAAATAGACTCAGGTATGGTCGCAGCCCTCCAGTTAATAAGTCATGTAAATAATCATAATAATCCACAATATCGCAGCCTGGATTACAACAGACACAATCCAGGGTCTTGCGCTCCATCTCGATCCAAACAAAGTACAAGTTCAAGCATGCAAATATGTGAGCTGAAGTCGAACATGCAAGATCATCGTCAGATTACCAGCCAATGATGAGAGCTGTTAACAGACGCGAGAGGAACCACCAATAATGACGATGGCCCTCAAGGTACTACAGGTACAATCTACGGCATGTGAATCAATGAGCTGGCGTCGAACACCCGTAGAATCACTCGATTGGAGGCCAATGATGAGAACCTCACGTCGAATGCGAAGAACCTGCCATTGAGGCATGCAGGCTCCAAGGTACCATAAGGGAGTCTCTAAGTCAGCTTTCTGGATAATGAGCTGAAGTCGACAAGAAGTGACCTTGATCAAAGGTGGGCCATAATTTTTCCCACATCATCGACACGAGACAGAGGAACATGATGTTTTTTTTGTGAATCAAAATCATATGAGAATCAGAGGAAGGTTGATATTTGTAGAGGTCAACTTCTCTTGAACATATAACGGCACAAATAGTGGTTTTGGCAGGATTTGACATCAACGGATCAGAGGTCATGGTGACGAGGCAATGAGCAGAGGAGAGGTCAAAAAGGATTATCCAAACCCACGGAAGCAAGTGAAAAAACAAGATGAGATGTCCCCAACCTGACACGAATGCAAACAAGTGCCATGTTCAAGAGCGACATACTGCCGACACGACAATGATGATGGTTCCCTTTTTCCCCCACCATTTATGGCGAGTACCCCAATTATTTTTGATAACGAGCTTGAAGGGGATAGCATATGCTTGTAATATAAATCCGCCCTTCGGGCGAATCCATCCTAGTACATTTAACGAGCCGTAGGAAGGAGGAACTCGGAGAACGTCATTTTGACTGGATCCGATGTCATCAGGGTTTAACGAGTCTAACAAAGGAAGAACTCGGCGTCTTTTCATGTTTAGAGAGTTTGAAAAGATAGCAGAAAAGTAAACTCCGAAGGTCCCTTTTTGTAAATAGTTCCTCAGATCCGAAAAGGTAGAAAACAATATCCGAGAAAACCTCCTAGTCGCGATAGGCTAGGGTATTCCTTTTTCGTAATCAATCTATCCCAGCCCGAAAAAGGGGTAAACGTATACTGGGTAGATGTCGATTCGTGTCCATTTTAACGAGATCGAAACGAGAAGGGCCTCGGCAATCTTTTCATGTTTAGAGAGTCAGAAAAGAGCTGAAAGAAGACTCCAAAGTGACTTTTTCGTGTATTTACCGAGTCCGAAAAAGTATAAAATACAACTCGTTTTCACCGTTAAAGTCGCGGAAATACCTATCGCTGCACATACCAAGCAAGCGTAAAACCCATTTCCGACATAACATATTAAAATATTTGAAAAAAATAAATTTTAAAACCTATCCTGTGTCGAAAAAGTTATAAATATGCCAAAATGGTAAAAACAAAATTACATTTACTATTTACCTTGGTGAAAAGCAGCAGTGGTCCATTTGGTGTGCAAAACTTCTGACGGTGATTGCGACAGATCCGGTTTACCATTCAGATTCTCGTCTGTTGCAGGTAAGAGGCGCTTCCCTGTACTTCATTTCAATCCACTTTTTAATAGTTTTCCCTCATGTATCAGACTTCTGAGGCCACTCTTTAAATTTTTAGGGCTGCGCTCACTGGCGTGGGTATCGGGCACGGACCCGCGCCAATGGGCTTTTATATGTAAAGGCCTCGCGCCACCTGGCGTGACTGTTCACAAAATAGCCGCGCCAGCATCCGAACCCAAATTTCCGCCTAAAAATTCAATATTTTAACCAATTTGAATGAATTTTGAAGCCTAACAGAGATCTAATTAAGGGTTTGTGACCATGTGGATGCAGGAAATCAAGCAAAATGGTGATTGAGTGGAAAGAAAGAGAGCATGGAGAAGAGGATGAACATGCCATGGAAAACGAGGCTTGCATGAATGCCCTCAGAAACTTTGGGCTAAAGAAGTTCTTCCTAACACCCTGCTTACGAGCTCAACCTGAGCTCCTCCAGTATCTGATCAATATTTGGGATGAACAGGAAAAAGTGTTCAAGTTACGAGACCAGGTGTTGGAACTGGAGGTCTCTGATGTGTACTTTATAACCGGACTGTCTCGCAGAGGTCCGGTGCCCATCTTCACTGGGAGCAGACCATCCGGTGAGAAGATGGAAGAGGTGATGGCACGAGTGTGCCCAAGGGCACAAATGGGATCAGGGAGTAAAAAGGTGGATATCCACACCATCCCCGATCTGGCATTGAGGGTTGTCCTACATACCATCACGCGGGCTGCAGGGTCGCAGGCATCGCACAAGGCCACAAAGGCCCAACTCCTGCTGGCCTTAGAGTGCATGACTCCACTTTTGTTTGAATGGGCTACAGCAGTAACAATAAACATGAAGAGACAGCTCACGAAATGCAAACAAGCCAAACTGAAACAGTTCAGCTACGGTTCCATCCTGGTATCATTTATTCTGGAACGATTACCAATCTTCCAAGGCCAAGGGGCCATTATAGCTGAGCCGATTCCACGAGAGCCAAGAATGGATCGCTGGGCAGCACTAATGCCCAGAGCTGGAGGAGGCCAACAGATGTCGTGGAGGCCGGAATTTTTTGGGTGGTTGCGGCGCCAGTTGATTGTAGTGGAGGACTGGCCATATGCAGGAACTGATTTCACTGGAGACCCAGATCTCCCACTGCCAGAAGGAGATGACTGGGACGAGGAATTGGGTATGACCTCATCTCTTTTGATTTTTATGTTTTATGATTTTTTGTTAATACACATTTGCCCTAACACATTTTATATGTATGCAGATGTGGGCCCCGAGAGACCAGCCGGTATGTCTCCAATCACGTGGAGGACTCTTCTCGCCCCTGATCCTTAGGCAGAGGGCACAGGAGGGGAGGATTTGATCCAGAATCTCGAGGGTATTTCCCGAGGGATCCCAGACTATGCTCGGCTGGCGGATGTACCAATGGCGTACCAGCGACATACGGTGGGAGTACCTAGTCGGATCCACCAACTTCTGAGAAGCTTAGTGCGTGCAGTTACATGTTATCATAAGCACCATGCGGATTAGACTCTTAGGGATTTTACCACACATATTTTTTGAGAGACATATCGTCTCCGGATGTATTTAAGACGATTATGTATATTTTTGACTTTATGTGACACACGCTATGTAAACACTTCGATATCTACATATATGCATATCTATTTCTGGATGGATCTTTTACATGTGATGATGTTTTTTTTTATATGTCATGCAAATGTCTAATACAAATGTAATCTAATGTATCAGTTACATAACAAACGACCCAATTAAAAATGCATTCACACAATGTATCTACTCACAGATTTCATTTTTACGCAAGCTTAAAAGCACACATGAACACACACATATGCAAACTATGCTTGAAAATGAGTTTTATTTTTATGCAAGCTTAAAACACAAACTATGCTTGAAATAAAGAAACAGGCATGCCCCCCAGCATGATGTCTCAATTCGAGGAACATGCCCCCCAAGCTTCAGTCCATTGGAAATGGAGTGAAGGTTCAACACAAGAGATTTGATCTAAAGTTAAAAAAACTCGAATTGAACAGGCTCGTGTTTCATTATTTTAACGAGGTTGACACACTTAAAAGAACTATCCTCAAACATCTTGATTCATTGTTTTTAGGAGCTTGACACAAGTGGAGGAACTATGCTCCGAGAACCTGGTTTCATTTTTTAAAGAGCTTGACACAGGGAGAAAACCGTGCTCTAACCGACCTTCGTCAAAATGGAAAAGAAGGCGGTGTTTCCAAGAGTTCCACTCCCGGTGGAAGGAAAACATCCTGGAAGTCAGGACCCAATGCCCCCAGCACATTATGTACAACGGCATCATCACTGAGCACAGGCACGGGGTAGGTAGTCACATAGTTGACCTGCGGCGGGGCAGATACAACGGATGGATAAAAACCAGGAGGGGGTGATGGCGGACCAGTTTCCACATTAGGACCAAAGAACGACAGCTGATCAATGATCACGATCCGTCCTTCATGTGGAAAACAGGCCACACGAAAAAGGGAGGAGACGAGCACTCCCATGGCATAGGTGTAATCGCACTCCAGGAGCAGATTGAAATCCAAGGGGCCTGGAACGACCATCACGTCCATATGGATGGTTTTACCTCCCAAAGTAACCGGTAACCTTGGAAGGATCCCCAACGATTGACTCGTCCTTCTGTTAAAAGTCAACAGATTCTGCGTAACAGGTGCAAGCAGCGGCAAACCGAAAGCTTGCCAGGTATTTGAGGATAGAATACTAACAGAGGCACCTTTGTCTATAATGGTGCTGGGTACGACCAGACCAAGAGCCTGTACTGTGATCTCGAAAGGTGCGTAAGATGGAAGGCGAAATCCTGCAAATCGACTCCAATCAAAGGAGGCGACCAGACTACTCGGAGGGGATACCATCGAACCAAGAAGGTCTTCCCCTGGTGTTACAGAAGAAGGAGCATCCTCCATAACCTCCATCTCGAAGGCGGGAGGGATATCCTCCGGAGCCTCTATCATGGGAGGCGGAGGAGCAGCTTCTTGAAGTACAGGGACAGAAGAATATTTCTCCAAGTCTGAAGAATCTGAAGAAATCAGAAGGACATGGGGGGTGTGAGATCCACTCTCGACAGAACAGACCTGGTGCACTGCAGACGGGGCCAGTTCAACCGATCCTACGACCAATGGTTGGTCAGGGACGAATTCGTGAATTTGAATTTCTGGGGAAGTGAGATCGACCAAGGATGACTCTTGACCAATCGTAGGATCAGCTGGCGGAGGATTCAAAGAAAGCCGATTATAACTAGGTGGAAGGCGTGGTGTAGAACTGGTTGGGTTGTCCAAAACTCGCTTGGCTTCATCCATATAAGGACAAAGGTGAATGGCATGGTGCCCTTCACACAACTTACAGGGATTGGTGATCTTACCCTACTTCTTAGGAGCCTTATCAGTACCAATTGAAGATGTGCCCCCAACCTGACTCCCGGAAGCCAAAGGCAACGGCGGGCAACCGTTGGACCATACTTCGAGTACCTTGAGAATGCCAGGGTAGTCTCGAAGAATATGGTCTCCTGTGCACAACGTGCAAGGGAACTTGACTTTCCATGGAGGGTTGGAAGGTTTATCAAGAGGAGATATTTCAGAAATAGTGGCTGCACTTTTAGCCTCTCTCTTATCAGACTTCTTCTTCTTTGTCTTCTTCTTCTTCTTCTTAACCACCTGGTTACTTGAATCCAGGCTTTCACCAGGCGAAGTAGAAGAGGAGGACGCAGAAACGGGCGAAGAAGGGGAGAGGTCCACCTTGGAATCAACATGATGTTGTTCAGGTGGAGGAACTGATTGAACAATAGCAGAGATATTTGGGACCACAGAGGTTGAAAACAACCAAACAGGCAACCCAACAGTTAACCCAGGAAGGGACAACGTTGCCATGTAAGGAGCAACAACATTCCCAAAAGGAGGAAAATGACCAGGATTCCCTTCTGAGGGGATTCCTTGGTTGGTAAACTCTGAAAAATTTGCCATCAAGACTCAAAACCACACACGGGCTGAAAAAGAGTCAAGACACACGATCAAACGGTCAACAAGCAAAATCTAAGAGGGCGTGTAATCGTGGGTGATTAATTTTTACCACATTGAAAAATAAGAAACTTTACCGTTTCATGTTTTAAGAGTCGAGAAACGATAAAAAGGTGACTCTATCTCTTTCAGATTTGACACAAGCGTGAAAGGACAAGCGCTTGGCGATCTTTTCAAGTTTAGGGAGTCAGAAAAGACCAAATGACTGCTCAGGAATACTAGGCACAAAGGGTGTACCAAATAACCGTGAATTGCAATATACACCTTGGTTTCAATAATGAAAGAGAAATCAACCAAGGACTTTCCGTACGTGCAGGCAATCTCCCCGAATGCTGTGTTCGGTGTATCACGGGTATAGGGCGGCAGACTCGGCTTCCTGTGGATAAAGGATTGAAAACCTAGAGGGGTCTCCCTTTATATACGTGACGGTACGGGGAGCACAAGTCCGTACTAGCGTTGTCTAAAGCCAAAAGGCGAACGACAGCTACTAGGTTTAAAGACGCCGGAACACGTCTCTAGCCTAGACCTCTAAATGTGTTTCGTTAGATTTCAATGCTGCCTTAGTGTAAATTGAGTATATTTTAAAGTTGATCTTCAATTACGTTTCAGTTTCCAAGCCCTAACGAATGTGTCGTCTCAAAAATTCCTAAATGCAAAGCTACATGCCACAGTACATCATTTCGTTCGATGAAAACTAGCTACAGAAGAGTTGAGAGCTTTAACACAAACAAAATGATCGGAAGACAAACAATGATATCTCTAATGCAACTAATGAAATTGAAAACTTTTCATTCAAATCACTAATTACTAGTAAAATCGAAAAGATTACAATTTGCACTAATCAACCAAAAGCAAAAGAGATTTTTTTTTTAAATTTTCAATGTTTGATGGCTAGATGCACTAAACAAACTGAAAACAAAAGAGAAGCAATTTGAGAAACGATATTAAGAGAGAAAAAACAAACAAATTTCACTCAATGACACAAACAATCAGATCTCAAATTGACCAAAGTCTCTCAAAACCAAGAAAAATTCCCAAAGGTTCCAATGGACCGTGTGATCTAGGCCCAAAGCAAGACCGAACGAAGTTTGAATGAAGAGAAGAGTAATCACCCAAAAATTGCAACGAAACGGTGAACAACTACTAAGAGAATGCGAAGGAGGAATCAGAGAAATGACTGGATTAACAAAACACCAAAACTCCTAAGGAGGGCTTGATACACAAAGCCACTAGATGCCCTAGGGCTTAAAACGTGAAATCGATGGAGAAAAGCAAACAACCAAAGGATGAAGGCAAATTCCCAGTCAAACAGAACTCCAACATACTCAGGTAGCCAAAAAACCAAAGAGAAAAACACTGACCAGACTCAGAGAGCTCAAAATTGAGTAAACCCTAATGCCTCACAGGAGTGGCGCGACTGTGAGGCTGTAACTGGCGCCAGAAAGCAATTGGCGCGGGCAATACAAATGCAACATGCGCCAATTGGCGTGACTGTCGAGCTAAAAATCGCACTAGAGTTTCTCAGGAAAAAATAAAAAATAACTACTCCAGAAGCAGATCAATGATAGCTAAGCAAACCAAGAAGCAAAAAACAACAAAAGAACCCAGCCCAGAAGGCTAACCAAGCAAGGAAAACCACGAAACAATCAAAACGAGACAATCAAAACCAGACGATCCCCATCGGAGTCGCCAAATTGTTGAGGAGGTAAATCCCCTCTGCGGACAGAGGCGATCCCTACTAGCCCAACACGGGTCTAGCAACAATCATCAAATGCTACAGCGCAAGTTCCTAATTGCGAATAAACATACCAACGATGGAGGCCTACCTGGAGTCCAGTGCTATGATTCGTAGAAGAGACAGTGTTCCCGTTCCTCAGCCTCGGCATATCATGGTCCCCACAATCTCCGTGAATGGACACCTGCACATGCAAGAAACAACACGAATACAAGCATAAAATCCATAATACGCAACTATATATCAGTCAGAAAGGATATAACTCATCATTATCATAAGTGAAAAATAGAGTGGAACCATAACCAGTAGTCATTCATTAATAAGCAATCGAAAGAGAGTACAACCAATTTTTTGACGCTGAGGTCTCCTTCGGAGGGGTCTCCAGTCATGCACATCTCGCAAAGCCTGCCAGGGATGGGACAAGCCTCTCTTAGAGTCTCTCGATGATAGTCTCCTTGCTTGAGTCGGCCTTAAGGGAAGAATGAGGGCTCTTGCAGCATGAAGGCTCTTGGGAATTTGGAGATTCAAAGTTTAGGCCCTTCAAGACTAGCTTGCAATGGAAATGGACAAGCTTTTATAGATAGAGGAAGGGGAGTTGGGATCCCTATAATTGTGGGATTGGCCCTATCATCAAGGAAGCTTCCATGAGAGGTGGCAAACCACTTCCCTTCCATGGAACTCCCGGAGCCAAACCTCCCAACTCAAGATAGATAGCAGTTTTTGAGTTTGTTGAAACAAAACTTCCGCCTTTCTTATTTAAAAAACACTCCTTAAATTGGCTGGCGCGACTGCGACTCTGGGACAGAGCGCCAGTTGGCGCAGCCTCTTTGTAGGATTTTCGTCATTGGCGCGAGTGATGAACTGGATACCCGCGCCAATGCAAAAAGGGATGTTTTTATGGTTTTTTGCAAGGAGATGTCTTTAGGGCAATTGAAGCTCATGTTTAGAGGAGTGCAATGATAATGGTTTCAAGGCATGACATTGCTCACAGGTCACATAATGGGCCCTCCAATGTGCGGGATGAGGAATGGTAGGGACGGTGACAAATTACTATGTAACATCTGCCCTGTGGGCACACCGCACGACGGTAAAGACATCCACTGGTTTCACTCCCTTCGACTTAGTATATGGGGTCAAAGTTGTGATTCCCATAGAATGCGAAATCCCAAATTTGCATGCCACCATCAAACTCCTCAATGACACCCAACCTCTAGAGTAGCACCTAGTACAACTAGAGCTTGTTGACAAAAATTGACGAAAGTCACTACAACACAACAAGGCCCACAATAAAATGGTAAAAGAATCATTCGATTGCCACATCACCCCTCGCTCATTCACCGAGGAAGAATTAGTCCTCCACTACGATGTCGTAAAAGCGGCCTTAGGGCCAGGAATGTTCGAAACCTTGTGGAAAGGACCCTACATCTTTAAAAATTGCCTTCAATAAGGGGCATATATCTTGACAAAACTGGATGAGACTTGCCTCACTAACCCCATCAACGGCATCTACCTCAAGAAATTCTACCCATAAGGGCCCCGACGACCCTTCCCCTAGAGTGAGAGTACACAAAAACCTAACCACTAAAAATTTTTGACCCAAAGACTTATTTAAAAATGCTCAAAGTATCACCATGGATCACCAGAAAGAACCCTATTTTGGATTTTCTGATGGAGCATCAAGATGGTCCCAAAATTTTTCCGCAACTGCCTGGGTCATTACCTCCATGAACGATCACCACTGTATTCAAACGGTGTGTGTATTGGCTCAACAACAAACAATCATGCATAATATGATGCCGTCATCAGACTTATGTGTGACACCCTCCATCAGGGCATTCGCCATATTCATGTCTACCTCGATTCCCAGTTAGTAGTATCACAGCTAAACCAAACATTTGAAGCAAAAGATACACATATGTTTAGAAAATATTTGTGTGCCAGAAGATTAAGCAAACAATTTGACTATGTCACATTTACACATGTACCAAGGAGTCAAAACCAAACAGTTAATTGCATAGCTAACAATATCCTAAACTGGAATGCATCTTGAATAAACCATCATACATAAAACCAAAAATATAGATATTCATAATCATAACAAAATACATAAACTGAAAGAGGTGATACATCATGTAGAGCCGCAAAAAAATATCTCTCATATATATATATCAAAATATGTATATCTGAGTACAAAAAATAGTGTCACCGACCCAATTGCCAACCCAAAGATACAAAATCCATCAAAAATAAGGGAAGCATCCTCATAACGGGTGCTTTACATGTGTACAAAACTACTCTAAGGTGGTGCCCACTCAAGAGGGGCACTTGGACCCACCATTGCTCCCAGTACCACCATTGGAGCTGCCATCGCAACTATGATCGCCACCCAACGTAGAGTGGGCCGATAATCCCTCTTGCAGGCCATCATTGTCTCTAACCAGACCTCCTCGAAGTCATCCATGAAACCTCGAGTAGGCATCCCCTGGGTAAAGCATTCCACTCGACCCCGAAAGTCCTCAAGAGCAGTCACCTGAGTTGTCAGTTATGCAATGCGCACCTCTGTTGCATCAACACGAGCTTTCTCGACCGAAACCTCTCCAATAGCCGAGTTGCTGCCCTCCCCAGAAGGGCCAGTACTAGCATCAGGTCCACCAACACCACCACTTGTTCCACCTACATCACCTCCTCCCTGACCACCCCGAGGTCGTCGTAGAGGATCGTGGCCCACCAGTCGAACCATGGGGGCGACCTACCTCCCCAACATTTGCACGAAGTAACCAAAATAATGTCAGTGTCACTAGAAAAACACATAATTAAATACATACTCAAACAAATGCATAAAAATATAACACATACCTGCAGGTCCCCAAACATAACCAAAAGGGAGACCCATGTCTGGGTCACCCTGGTAGTCCATTCCCGCATACGGGTATGGAAAGAACATCTGTGGGTTGGTCTCGAACCAGGCCTCTGTCGTGGCATTCCAATAACGCCCCACCATGCCACCACTGCCCTACAGCATCACTGGAGCCCACCTCCTCATACGTGGCTCCCGTGGCCCCCCAATAGGCATCGCCACCATTGGCCTCAGAAGCACCACCCTCTCGTACATAATACTGGACAAGATGCTAGTGTACACAAATGACTTAGATCCACATTGGACCTTGATCAACTGCGACACCATCCTGTCAAAACAAAATCAGGGGAAGTTGAAAAATGCCCGGACCTCAACCAGCGCAAAACTCCAATCTGTGGACCAGATGCCCGATGCAGAACAACTGACCCCGCCAGTCATATGATCACTGCCAGAGCACATCGCTCTGCCACATCTGTAACATCACCGCCCCACCACAATGACGTATGATAAACCTCTCAAGGTCCACTCACCCAACAAGGAGCGGATATCTCAGAGCCTCCCCCTGAGGCAGCAAACCGGTCACAAAATATATATCAGTCTCAGGACGGATGATCAGGTTCGTACCCCACAACAAGAACATATTGTGCCTCCTGTGCCAGTGCTAAATAATGTATCGTAGTAATCAGTCCTACGACCAAAGAAACTCATTCTTAGAAAACTTTAGAAGGCCCCATAATGCCAACTAACGGCGCACCCCAGCATCAACAGCTAAAGCGGTTCGGAAATCGGGCCAATCCCGCTCCCTCCACAATAACCTGTCACCAAAACAGACAACCATCAGTACAGAGGAAAACTACAAAAAGAGGCAAAAAACCATAGAATTTTGTCACCTTGGTCTTTGCGCACCTATAACTCAGGCAGGTGTGCTTAGCGCGCGCTTATATTTTTCACAGGCGTGCCTAAGGCGCGCTAAAATTGGAGAACAGAGTGCCCTTGCACTCCTGTCCCCTATAATCACGTGCAAAAATGGTGCACTTTTTCCTAGATCGCCCATGCAATCTAGGGAAAAAGTCACCCAGAATCTGTACAAACCCAGTTTGTACGGACCTCGGCACCAAAAAACTATAAAATTAATATAAAAGATGTCATGGAAGTTACCTCGACATAGTATCGCTAGGCCCTGGTACATGGGCTGACTGCAATGGCAAGAAATGCTCTGCAAATTCCTCTGACCTCTCAAAACTCAGCAAGTACAAATGAATCAAATAAGGGACATATGCACCTATTTATCACCCTTTTCAAAAACTTAGAAGGGCCATAACGAGAGATCAGAAGGTCCATTCTACGAACCGTAAGCTGCACCATCATCAATACTTCATGATGAGTGGAATCGATGCCACACATTCACTTTCCAGGAAAAATAAATTTTCAGCGCCGACAGGTATGCCCTCTCTCATCTTCCTCTTTAAAGCTCATGCCTTTCAATAATTTTTGATGAAAATAAGATTCTTTCACTTGAGGTAGTTTTTTTTGCAGGAAAAACTCGCAAACCATTCACAAAACCATCTACTAAAAGTTCTAGAGCAGGTATCATTCTACCCCCAGCATGATAGAGTCCCAAAAAACTTTGCATATCCTAACATCATTTCTCCATCAGAAATAAATCATAGGGTCTTCATATCCGACCATGTTTATCATCACCTCACCTTGCACATGATAAACATCCGCATTGGTCAGTAGAGCCTCCCCTCCATGGCGCTCGTCCCCCAAAGTAGACCATATATCACAGCAACAGTGACGCCATGACCATACCACTTCAGTCCAGGAAGCACCTCGTGCCCATCCATTCATCATGTGTAAGGTCAATTTTACCATGTAAACTAAAACCCCCTTCCTGGACAACCAAGTTGTACAAGAAAATAAAACGCGCACCACCGCACATCGCATTTGGCCCATCATACCCCCACTAGGATAATCCCATCTATGATACTTTTTCATCCGCTTCATCAATCCCACACATGAGACCAACCAATGGGACCCCCACCCCAGCAAAACACCTTCCTTACAACATCAGTGAGCGAACACTTTTATGTTTTGGGGTACCCATCTTTGTGTTTTGTACAAACCAAACCCTATTATTTTATTCTTTTGGTAAGTGTACAAAGACCGCAAATGGTGCACTTCGCCCCTCCACCCTCTCATTTCATCTTTTCTCCCATGGCAACAGTCCCTAATCCCCCTTGGTCAGAGTATTTCACCCCCACGCATGCACCATAATGCCATTCATAGCCAGTTTTAACCCGCCCTGGAAGTCCTACTAGCCCCAGGGAGTTTCCCCTTCAGAAATAACTATGATTGCGCCAAGCTGCTTAAGTATACTCTGACCTTGGGCCACTGAATTCCCATCATCATTTTTCAGTCGCCTCTCGCCAACATGCCTATGTTAAACCCATCACATCCAAGTCTCCAACCCCTCAGGTCGGCGACTCATGGTTCGGTTGAGGCTTCTTTTTGTCGACCTCGACACCTCTTTTCTAAAAAGGAAGCGATACCTTGGATCACCCCTCCCCATGAAAAGGGGTATCCTTGGGTGGCACTGTGGGAAAAAACATTGTCCATAGATGTCATCGATCCTCCTGACATTCGACTACGACAAAAGCTTTCATGTCAAGATGGTATCGTACCTTATAACCATTGCACTTTGATCAAATTCGTCAAAGACCTGTGCCTCCATAAGCATCTTTGTCAACAATGCTTACACGGGAAGGTCCCAGCCAGCACCTATGCATACATTGCGCAGCTATATGCCATACCAAGTTTACGCATATGGGTACCACATTCCACCTATCGTCAAAGAAAAAACACCCCTGAGGGCATTAGCAGTCATCATTAACAACCGCCAGCATGACTATCATAGTAGTGATACAAACAGAACATGTATCTGTCAATTTTGTTTAACTAACCATAGCATCATGAGCATGGGACATGCCCGCCTCATTGAAATTTTGTATATGTATTGTAAATTTTGTTTGATTGCGGGGATCCCTTAGACATGGTCATTCTTGGAACCATTTTTTGGGTGTTTTCAACTCCAAAGCTTCACGCAGGTCTCCCTCTCTCTCTACGCACGATATAGAAAAGAAACTATAATGTATTTTGACTATACAGTCCTTCCTAGACCTCACACATTAGGGGGAAATTGTTAACACTAGAAAATCATAGAGCATAAGATGACATTCATTAATGTCAATCCAAAGGAGTTACAGGGCAGGAAGACATTATGGAATCTAGAAAGTATTTAAAATCTCTAAGGTTTTGAGGAAATAAAATTTGAACTAGTCATAAAATGCTATTTGCGTGCATTATCCTTCGAGAAGAGCGCCTTGTGCGTGCCTTTTTGCCCGATAAGCCCGCATTCCTGAAAGTGGCAAAATGTTGCTATTTGGGACCACACAAACCAAAGGAAAAGTTACTCCTTACATGAAGCCACCCAAAGACAGCCACCAGTGCCTCCTTAGACACTATGTGAGCACACAATGGAATATTTGGAGCACACAATGGAATCATACCTCTCCCTTGGGTCACCATCCACCATGTACCAAGGGAGGGAAGGAGGATTTGAAATCCCCTATATAAAGCCACCATGAGATGAAGAATGGGTGATCACATTGTTATACTGGCCAAAATTTCCCAAGCAATACCAGTAGTGTGTGACCCGGAGCTGGAGATAGAGGGGACTCGATTGTTGGCCATCCAACAATCTTAGTCCATCACAACAAAGAGAGAGGGAGATTGCACCAAGGCAAGATTTGAAAACAACATCCTTGCATCAGGACCTAGAACCATTGTCTAGGGGCCCTTTGGCAAGTGGGTAAAATTTCTTCTTCATGTCAAGCATTTAATAAGGGGCCTAGAACCACTATTTGCACTATTATCGTTTGACTCTCTTCAATAGCTTCTGTATATTTGTGTTTTATTTTTAGTTTAATTTGAGTATACATTTGCATGTTTTTTCCTCTAGATTGTATGCTTTTGAACTCCACCACTTTCTGCATGTTACCTAGAGTTTAAAGGGCCAAACCACACCCTTTAAAATGGTGCGATTTCATACATCTGTGCACCAAATCCACCACAACAATGTGGGAAAGGGCGGAGAGTTTACAGGATCGATCTTTGGTTGGTAGTTGGAAATTCACCAATTACTGTAACGTGGATTTCTTCCAGTGGTTGATGGAAGCTTGGCATAAACTCCTGGGTTATCGCCCTCTAGTAAGAAAATTGGAGGGCGGATGGTATGGCTTCCATTTCATCAAGGCAGAGGATTTGGCTGAGTTTTTTCATCGCGTTTGGTTAACGAGCGATTTTATTCAGCTTTACATCAATGGCATGTTGACTTCCACCCCACTCAGAATGCCCCTCGGTGTCATATTGTTTGGGTAAAGCTATCAGGTATACCTGTAGAGTACTTGACACTCCAGGCGATGAAGGTGATTGGGGACAGCATTGGAACTTCCAAGTTCTTCGACCCTAAATGTATCAGTGAATTCGATAAGAGAATCACTTGGATTCTGGTGGAATTGTCCTTCACGGGTGGTTTGCCAACTGAGGTAGACTTGGAGTGGGAGGGCCACGTCCACAGGCAGGTATTGGACTACTGGCAGACTCCCTTCCTCTGCCATTTGTGTCATGAAATGGGCCACCTCATGCGATACTATCAATGTTTCCAGGATTCTTACAAGGGAGGAGAAGCGAAGAAGGCCTCCGAAGTTGTGGCACACGGTGCCCCTATACATCAATCAGACCATCCGTGAGGGCAACCATCGTTTTCAGGTAAGTATTTTCGGGAACCCAAGACTATGTGTAATTCTTTGTTAATTGATTTCAGGATTATGATGGTTTCGGGTGATTTGGTCGTGGAAGTTGATCCTTCAGCTGACCGACCTATCAATAATGTTACTCCTACTTCTGTGCAGTTTGAAGACCTGGGAATGGGGACTCTTTCCACTACTCGAACTCCCATTCTCATCCCTACTCTGGCCTACTCCTCTTCTCCTCCATCTTCCCCGATGGTTTCAGACATGTTTATTTCGCATACCTCACTCTCTAATGATTTTTCTTCCCCCCTCTCTCCCCATAATTAAATTGGGTGTGACCTTGACTTTATTTTACAGAACTCCAAATCTCTCATGGTTCCTTTGACTGTTGATGTTGGCCACCCCTCTTCTCCTGTTCACGTTCCCAGCCCTTTGTCGACTTTTAACGTGACTATCCGAAAGGGGAGGGTAGGCCACGGGGGAAACATCGGTAGGTTCGGGTGGGCTCTCTCCATGACCTTCCACTGGGGAATTTTCACGATGTACCTATTACCCAAGCACTTGACCAGGTCTTAGAGCACTGGCCCCTACCTCTGCTGGTCTGTCATGATTCTGTGTTCTCTGAACATTCGGGGGGTGTGGGAGAGATAAGTTGGTTTCTCTGCGGAATGCCTTTTTTTTCTATCAGACCTTATGTTATTTTCCTTTAAGAGACTATGTCCACTGCTGACTGCACTTTTTCTTTCTATTGGGGACTGTTTCTAGATTGGAATATGGTAGCCATAGACGCAACGGGTCACTCGGGCGGTTTAGCAGTCATCTGGGATCCCAGTCGGGTTTCCTTGACTGCCTTCAGTTTTATCGGAGGCATCTTAATGACCGACCATTTTAGAGGAATCCAGCGTTGGATTCACTTACTGAATATTTATGCTCCTTATAAGGACAAGCGCAATTTCTGGGGTAACTTGGATGCTTGCGGTTTATTAGCAATGGACAATTGTATATGGGCAGGGGATTTCAATTGAACTCTTCGAGCAAAGGAGACTTGGGTAACTCGGGGTAGAAGGGAACCTTCTGAGGATTTATTATTAAATCTATTTAAATCTTCCAACCTTGTTGATTTGAAATTGGAAAGGGAGGGGCCGACCTAGTTCAATGGTCATGAGGGGGAGGAATTTATCGGTAAAAGAGTAAACAGGATTATGGTGCAGGCTTCCCTCTTTCCATTGATGGGGGGTCTACAAGTAAGGGTCGTGGATCTCGTTATCTCTGATCATCACCCGGTGACTGTTGAGTGGACATTTGAAAACCGGAAAAAGGGGAACCCCTTCAAATTTAATAGGGCATGGTTATCGAGTGATACTTAAATATATATATTAATGTCTATAATAGCATAGGGTTGACAATATATTTCTGATATAGTCGTTAGCTATATATACGTGGTTAGAATATGCAAGTAACTTTGTCATTATCAATACTGTAGCAAGAGCTGCAATTTGATTAAAATAATAAGTTGTTTGTATTCGAGTAAGGGTTTTTTCTTTTTTAAAGGATAGAACTTAAATTCTATTTATTTTTGAAACACCCAGATAAATTTTAGAGTATTTTGATATTTGAATAAATTTAGAATATTGAAATTATAGTCTAAATAAATAGTGAATTGTTTAAACTTGATTGAGGGTTAGTTTCCTTGACAAAATAAATAGGTGTTAAATTATTTTCTGTTCTGTGCAACCAGAAATTTATTGTATGCAACTTGTTTTTTTTTTATAAGATCAGTTGGTATTTATTTGTGGGTAACAATTAATGATAGGTAAACTATCTTCATTGTACTGAAATAAGTAATCTCTTTATTGCACAAATATATTTTTCTAGTATAAAGGAAAAACATATGATTATATATATATAAACATTCATTTTATAAAAAATATTGTTGCATAGAAATATGTTTGTTTTGCAATTCATAATTTCCAAAATAGACACTTTATAGACATAAACAAAAAAATTTCATATCTATATGTTCGTATTTGCATATCTATATGTTCCTAGTGTGAAATTGTGGTCTAAATCAAAATAACATTAAACAGACATATGGAAATTGGTAGATGTTTAAATACTAATTATGAGTTATAGTTAAAAAAACAATTATATTGAATTATGATTATATATTTAAAATATTATATATTTATTTTTCAAAGAAATAATTATCATTTTAATATAGATATGGATATAAAATAATATTTTAGTCATACTTTTAGAAAATTTATTGTGGAAGTTATAATTAAAAATCAAGAATAGAAATTATTGAAAAAACATTTAGTGAAAAATAGATTAAAAAAAATTGTTTTTTTCATATATATCATAGATATAATAGGTTTATTTTATTTTTTTGATATCATAGATTTATTTTATTTTATTTTAGTTTTGCATGATAGGTTTATTCTATTTTTTGTGTGGGTGATGTGAAATAGAATATATGTTTCTTCAATTATACTATATTTCTATATATTCCAGTTGATATATGGCATTTATAAAGTATTTATGTTTTTGTTCAAACAATTAATTATTGTTGATTATATTTATAAAAAACACTTATATGTATAGAATACAAAAAAGTTATATGTTGTGGCTATAAAATATATTGATGTATAAGTATCTTGATAAATGTTCTAGATAGTTGTATCACATGAGACACAACAATGTTATACTTGAATATTGCGTTCTTTTTTTTGGAACCTTGACACAAAAACCATACCTTTGATTAACCTTTCTACTATATATTTGATTGGTTTATGGTGATGGTCTACACTAAAAAAAAATGACACTTTTATTTGTTAATGATTTTTTGCAATGTGCTGGGTGTTGCAATTATTCATTGGCAATTCTAGTTTCTAGGCATTGATTATATTGGTACAATAATATTTTTAAAGTTAAAAAATAAAATGTGTGCCTCTCTTGCATTTTTATCAATACTTCCACACACACATATATGTATGTGTAACATGATATTATGTGTTGAAATCTAAAAGATAGAGTAAGACAAAAAAAATAAAAAATAAAAAACTTGATGAAATTTAATTATTTTATTGTGTTTTCCTCCTCCCTTTTCTCTTTCTTGTTTTTCTTTTTAGATATGTTATAACAAATATTATGTTGATATGAATCTTCTATAGGTATTCATTTAAATACAATATTCCTCTTGAATAACTTATATTGTATGAATATGACTAGTCATGCCAATAGGCAAGTAAAAGACAATATATGTATGAACATCGAGTCGGTGTTAGCTTGGTTTTCTAGACTCAAAACTTATTGTTTTTGGATGGCATACCATGCCATCAGGTGGCCAACAAACTTTTTTTCCTATTTAGGGAAATTTGAGGCCATATAATAGTGTCTATCTGGTTATAACTTGTTGATTAAAATTAATGAAAATGAAGGTAATATCAAGCTTACAAAAAAAAAAAAAAAACTTATATTGTATGAAGCCCACGGGTTAGCTCAGTTAGTCGAGTTCTCATTGTTAAGTACCTCACCAATCGAGAGGTCACAAGGTCAAATCTCTTCGATGCCCTTGCTATTAAGGCTGCCTAGATTTTCCCGTGGATGTAGCAACCACCCAATGTTCATGAACCACATTAAAAAAAATACTTATATTGTATGGATTTGTAAATTTAAATATTGATACTTGGCATACTCCTTGTGATTTAAATGCTTAATGTAATTATGTGTGATTTAAACTATTTCTCTTTTTTTCCCATATTTCAATTAAAATGAATATAGAGTCTTCGTGTGTTTATATATTCTTTACACAATTTAATATTTCTAAATTCTTATCTTTTTTTAATTTGACACGTTGTTTTTTTGTTCAAAGTATGTCAAGAATATGTACATCTTCATTAACACTTGGAACTTTTTTGAATCCGAATTAAATAATCGTGCAAACTTGTTGCTTTCTTATATTGTCTTTCATTTATGCATGTTAGTACATTGCACATTAATTGTTATGTGTTTGTTGTGAAATTCTTATATGTTATCATTTTTTTCTGTTTGAATGATTTTTTTTGCTTTGCCTCTCTTTCATGGGGTGTGGAAAATGCTATGTTCAAATTGTATTATTCTACTGATTTTTTCCCTTTGTCCCAAAAATAAGTGGAGTTTTTTCCTGAGTAATAGAAACAAATAGAACAAACAGAATCCTTTTAGATGTATGGAAAACCAATATTTCCTTTGACACTCTGCCATATTTTCCCATTGGACCACATGATAATGAAAAATGTTTTTGCACTAAATGAATCAACTTGGCAAGAAATTGATCGCATGTTTTCTAGATTCAACTTATATACAATAGATCATTTTTCGTACTATCTAGGCGATTGTATTTTTTATTCTCATGTTGTTCTTCTTCACTTCCATTATACCTCAATTGAAGTCTCAGAAGCAATTGTTAATCACTTTAACCATTGCATGGATTGGTGGCATGATTCACTTTACAATCATTGCATACTGAAATAAGTTCTAAATATCTAGAAGAGGTTCAACATGTTAGTGGTGTTTATATATATTTGCAAGGATTTTCTACACCTTGTTGTGAAATTCTTGTATATTATTAGTTTTGTGTGTTTGAATGATTTTTTTTGCTTTGCCTCTCTTTCACGAGGTGTGAAAAATGCTATGCTCAAATTGTATTATGCTTCTGATTTTTTTCCTTTGTATAAAAAATAAGTAGAGTTTTTTCCTGAGTAATAGACACATACAGAACAAAGAGAATCCTTTTAGTTGTATGGAAAACCAATGTTGCCTTTGACACTGCCATATTCTCCCATTGGACCACATGATAATGAAAACTGTTTTTGCACTAAATGAATCAACTTGGCAAGAAATTGATCGCATGTTACCTAGATTCAACTTATATAGAATAGATCATTTTTCATACTATCTAGGCGATTGTATTTTTTATTCTCATTTTGCTCTTCTTCACTTCTGTTATACCTCAATTGAAGTCTGAGAAGAAATTTTTAATCACTTTCACCATTGCATGGATTGGTGGCATGATTTGCTTTATAATCATTGCATACTAAAATAAGTCCTAAATATCTTGAAGAGGTTCACCATGTTAGTGGTGTTTATATATATTTTCAAGGATTTCCTACACCTTGTTGTGAAATTCTTGTATGTTATTATTTTTGTCTGTTTGAATGATTTTTTTTGCTTTGCCTCTCTTTTACAAGGTGTGGAAAATGCTATGTTCAAATTGTATTATGCTTTTGATTTTTTTCCTTTGTCCCAAAAATAAGTAGAGTTTTTTCGTGAGTAATAGACACATATAGAACAAAGAGAATTATTTTAGTTGTATGGAAAACCAATATTTCCTTTGAAACTATGCCATATTTTACCATTGGACCACATGATAATGAAAAATGTTTTTGCACTAAATGAATCAGCTTGGCAAGAAATTGATCACATGTTATCTAGATTCAACTTATATAGAATAGATCATTTTTCGTACTATCTAGGCGATTGTATTTTTTATTCTCATGTTATTCTTATTCACTTCCATTATAGCTCAATTGAAGTCTGAGAAGAAATTGTTAATCACTTTCGCCATTGCATAGATTGGCGGCATGATTCGCTTTACAATCATTGCATACTGAAATAAGTCCTAAATATCTTGAAGAGGTTCACCATGTTAGTGGTGTTTATATATATTTACAAGGATTTCTTACACCTTGTTATGAAATGCTTGTATGTTATTAGTTTTTTTTTTTTTGAATTATTTTTTTTGCTTTGCCTCTCTTTCACGAGGTGTGGAAAATACTATGTTCAAATTGTATTATGCTTCTGATTTTCTTCCTTTGTCCCAAAAATAAGTAGAGTTTTTCCCTTAGTAATAGACACATATAGAACAAAGAGAATCATTTTAGTTGTATGGAAAACCAATATTGCCTTTGACACTTTGCCATATTTTCCCATTGGACCACATGATAATGAAAAAAAAATTCACTAAGTGAATCAACTTGGTAAGAAATTGATCGCATGCTATCTAGATTCAACTTATATAGAATAGATCATTTTTTGCACTATCTAGGAAATTGTGTTTTTTATTCTGATGTTCTTCTTCTTCACTTCCATTTTACCTCAATTGAATTCTAAGAAGAAATTGTTAATCACTTTCACCATTGCATGGGTTAGTGACATGATTCGCTTTACAATCATTGCATACTGAAATAAGTCCTAAATATCTTGAAGAAGTTCACCATGTTAGTGGTGTTTATATATATTTGAAAGGATTTCCTACACCTTGTTCTCATTGTGCTTCTCCTACAACTAACTTATGAGGATATGATTTTTGCATCAAATAGTTCTCTAGTTGGTTGTTAGTTTCAGTAAATGTTTGGCTATTCACAAATGGGAAACCTTACCTTCAGTTCAATCAACACATTGATGGATATCAATATAATATTTTATTACACAACCAAAATCTTGTGTGTGGTCACTTTGAACCACTCTTTTTGTTTTGTACAATAGACAACACAACTTCAATTCTTGTATCGATTTATCAATGCAATTTTCTATGCCAATGTTCCTATGAACAATATGACATGTTATCAATAAAAAAAAATCCTAGAATAACAATGGTTTTTGAATTAAAATCATACTTTTAATGACTTCCACAACTTGTTGTTTGAATCTATCTATGCACTTGCACCATGGTTTAACATGGCTTCTCCGAGAAAAACTTTGGCACAATTTTTTTTAGTTGTTTTGTTCAAAATGAAATTATATCTATTAAATTTTTTCAACTAAAACAACGTATCAATAATTGGAAATATTATATAGTTAATTTATCAATGCCACATGCAAATGGACATATATAAGAAAACAATTTTACAATCCAATGGATATGTGAACTACTCAATGTTAGCATATACATTTGGAATGCAGAAATCAAAGATATTTCTCTCTAATTCTATCCATAAAACACTACATAAAGTGTGCTATACCTTATGCACATTCCATTTTCCATGTCACATATGAATTATTTTGTAGTTTTGCAAGTCAATAATTCCAATGGTGTCAACCATGTTGATGGTGAACGAATAACACGTGAATCAATGCCAAAGGAAAGAAATTGCAATGTTGCGTTTGTTGTTGCTTCTAAGCATATTTCTTATAAAGAGACAAGTATTATTACATCTTTCTCTTTCCTAGAGTTCTAGTCAATTCAAAAAATAATATCAACAAAGAAATTATTTCTAAAGTTGCCTAAAGATCACACATTATTAGAACAATGACTACTGTGGATATTCCGAGTCCTACATCTGAAAAACATACTAATTATTTGTAATTTAGAAGTGACATTAGAAAACTGGTGCCTTATGCTTTCCCTAGAAAAAATATTTAGCAATGTGGTCAATTGCATCGATTAAATTCATCATTACGAGCAAAGGGTGTTGTGCTAAATGAATAACATAGAAAGCATATGTAGTCAATTAAAACAATTGCGACAGATTTGCATTCAATCCAAGACGCTCCTACTTGTGCATGTTTCATTGTTGACAAACACAACTTTTCAAAAGAGATGCAAGACATTGACACACTCAAATTGTTAGCTATAGCTAGTTTTTTTCCTGTAACAAAGATAAAAGGTATCAAAATAAATTACCATATTTGAAAATATTGCAGTGTTGTAGTTCTCAATGGAAAGTTACCTACATTTTCATCACCTCTACAAATTCACCAAAACCTGAAATTTCTTTCAGTTGCGGAGTTAACACCCTTGGAGGAATGATTTGTGGCAACATGAATTACCTTTGCACAAATAAGGAAACTTTCACTACAAGGAAAATACCTTCTAGAAGATATTATAATAGAGGTTTTTAGTGTTATAAAATTGGAATTGTATTTCAAAAAAACATCCACTAAAACATATTTTTTTGATAGCAGATGTTTTAGCGGAGATTATAACGAAGCTTCATCACAACTGAAAAAATATGGGTGGCCGGAGGTTTTAGTGGCTGTTTTTTTTATGGTGCGCTTCATGGAACAAGCAACTACTAGCACCAGTGACACTACATGTGTAAAATCATTTGGATGCATACATATCTAAAATCACTGAGGTGTTGAATGCAAAGAACATCTTTTCCTGAAATGTATACCACCCTAGTGCTTATCTATCAAAAAAACCCTAGGGCATTCTTTTAAGGAACGACACTGGAGCACAAAAAAAAAATTGTAGTCCCAGTGCTTTTGTTTAAACTCACAACATTGATGTGTATTCTTTGTATAAACACATCGGTGCATTAAGGATAAAAAAGGACCAGTGCTTTTTATTTTAATCATGCACCGGGGTTGAAAATAATATTTTGTAGGACTGGGGTGTTAGTTCTATGAAAGCATTGGTGTGTTAAGAATTACAATGCATTGGGGTGTTAATTGCAAATAATATTGGTGCTTGAAGAATTGAATGCCTCGATGCCGTATTTTTTGTAAAATTCACCGGTCATGAAAAAAAGATGTTGCCATGGTGATTTTATATAACATAATGCACCAGTTCATTTGTATGTTATGGATGCACCAATTTTTTGTATGAGATTTTCTCTTATTTTGAAATATAGACCTGTGACAGTGCAATTATTGTAATTTTTAAAATCTGTTATTCATCAAAAAATCAACATATATATTATAACAAAATTCATATAAATTAAAATTTGATTAGTGCATTTGTATATGATGTTTGGATTAATTTTTTATATTATCAGTTTTTTCATGTCTACATTATAATATTTAATAATCCATATATTTAATCAGTCGTGTAACGTTTCACGGTGACATTGGATAACACAATAGAATAAATTAAAATTTATTTTTTTATATATCAATAAGAGGCTCTTTTTCATACAAAATGAGATTGTTATTGGTAATCTCTTATATTTCAATTGGGACACTATGCCCATTACATTAAACAAAATGTCTGGTTTTCGGAGACAAATATTTCAAAAAATACAATAGGTTGCATTGATATCCAAATAGATCATCATTCTTCGCTGGAACGGTTGCCAGTGCTCAATATACTTCCATGACTTCGGTTGTTTGGAGGAATTTTTGTTGATTGCATCGATTGTTTTCGTCTTCATGATCTTGTTCCATCTACAAATATAAAAGAAAAGTGTAATGAGTGCATCTACATTGGTGAGAATAATGAAAATTGAAATAAATAATATACATCAATGTAAATTGAATAGCTATCTACCATAGAAAGAAGTTACTCATAAACTATGCACATGGTTTCAAAACCAAGTCTTGTGCCTTGTTGCAACAAGTCTTTTGTTGGCGTAGTTCCATATGTTGTTCACTGCATGTTTTAAACCCCATTATAAATCATATATTTAATATAAATGATTTTTTTGTTCTATTAATTATAAACTCAAAGGAGTAAAACAACTCAGATACCTATAAATTCTACGATTAATTTTTTTAATGCCAACATATACTCACAACCTATATTTAACCCAATGCTAATCAAGTATTCTGATGACTCTTCTTTGTATGTTAGCACCTATTTGAAAACATTCAAGAATGATTGTTGTAAAGAAATTTAAAATATACACAAATGAAACCTTGAGTTTTTATAAGGAATATTAACAACTACTCACAAATTTTGATATCAACCCTTTTATTCCTCATCATCTCGTTTCATGTGCGGAATGAGTTCCATTTTGTTTTCTTTTTTGCAATAAAATACTTGAAAATTGACATTTAATGTAAATTATTTTTTTATATGTACAATTTCACTCATGATTACATACATTTTAAGCATGTTGTTGTTGAGATGGATCCTCCTGTGATGCAATTATGTCCATTTCTTTGACCATCTCCTTGTGCACTTTTTTGAACATTCCTACATGCATTTTTCACATATCAGCTTGTTTATCATTCATGATTTTCATAATCTTCTTGAAAAAAGTAATAAACTATTTATATATTTATATATGAAAACTAAATACAAAAAAATTGACATTAATTAGGAATAATACCTTTTGAATGATTATTTTATGTTGTTGTACGTTTTTTCTATTGCAACTCTGACATGTCTCATTAACCACTTCCATGGAAATGCTTCCTGCAATTTAGATATAATTTGGTTCTTATAATAATTGGATTGATTTTTGTATTGTAAGTGGAAAGTATGTCTATAGGTTCATTCCACTAGATCCCTCATAGTTTTGTAAAATCCCCCCCCCCCCCCCCTTCATTAACCTCTAACACCACTCTAGATGAGCTAAGGACCAATTCATTGTCATTGCCACGTTCTATAATTTTTCTTTTCTTAGAACGACCTCGATCTCTTCCTTTGTTGCTCCCTATAGAACATTAAACATATATTAATTAATAGATTGTTTGAAACATGTTATCTAATACTCTTAAGTATATTATTAATGAAAATTCATAAAACAAGCTCATATAGAATAGTATTTTTTCATTCACCTGATTCATACTTCTGAAATTTTTCTATCCAGATTTTACGTTTTTCTGCACTTAGATTAGAAATAATCTTACCGATATTCTTAATTTTGTGGTTCTGCATGATACACACTAACAAATACATATTAATTAAACTTACATATAGTTCAAACATATTAATTTTGTAAAGAAGTTACAAAGAACTTGTTTTCTCTACTTTTTTCAATGCGTTATCATTGTGTCAATCAATATTTTTGTTACTTGGCACATTTTCAGACATTTTTTTAGAAATATACAACATGTACCTTTCAATACAGAAGCCATTAAATATATTTTATAAATTAACCAATTAATTTTCAGCCAAAAGGAATTGTGGTAACCGATAAGCTTATTTGAACAAAACACACCAATGCATTTAATAGTTTGGCACTCTCAGCGAAAATATTTTTGAAAAATAATTTTTAAATTATGATGGTGCACTTTGTAACTATAAACACCACAATGAATTAACAATGATATTTGTCAGAGGTGCGTTGATGTGTTAAATTACACCAATATCAATGATGAATGGACTGGACTGAACCGACAATGTCATACTATCTTGATGTGTTGTATTACATAGGGTGTATTGGTGCGTTATATTACAAAGGGCACATCGTAGAACACATATCCATTTAAAAAAAAATGGTCAACGTCAGCGGGGTTTGGATCTAATTCAATAAGTGATCCCCCTACTTTACATGTCAAACACTCTATATATAGTAAGTACAAAAACTCATTAAATCTAAAATTCCTAAATGAAAAACCCTAATTGTGGAGTGGTAGAGGGAGTGAAGCCCTGAGGTGAAATTTTACAAATTTAAGGTAAGTATTGATTTTTTTTCTTCTTCATAATTTTAGCTAAATTTAAATAAGAACAAAGATCGTAAAAAAAATTCTAGTAAAATCGATAGTTTTTTTTTTTTTTTTTTTTTTTTTTTTACAAGTTTTTTCTTTTTTTCTTGAATTATGAATAAATCTAACAGAAATTGTAAAAACATTAACAATAAAATTTGTTTATTTTTTTATCCAGCGTTTTGAGTGAATCACCATACCTTTCAAATTCTGATATTTCTACGGTTCCAAAATATTTTGCTGCTCCACAGTGCTCTGACTATGTCTCTCTTGCAAATGATCTCTCTTTTAATTAAACCCTAATAGAAATTGTAAAAAAAAATTATTAATAAAATAAAAAATAAAATTTAAAATTTTACTATGCATGGTTTTGTGTGAATCACCATGCCTTTCAAATTCTAATATTTTGAATAGTCTTGTTGCTCCAAAGTATTATGTTGTTGTAAAGTGCTCCTAGTATGTCTCTCTTGCAAATCTCTGGCTTAAAATTTTGGGAAAAAAATGAAATAGTGAATAAATTTTCACTATTTAAAAGAATTTATGAAATTGGATTTCGAAAAATAAATTTCCATTCATTTTTTAATTTTAAAAAAAGAAAAAAAAAGTTTTTTTTCTTGAACATCGGTGCATTAAAATATAAAGCACATCAATGCATTTATAAGAAAATCATACTGACATTTTTGGGGGCACCAAATTATTTCAACGACCCACATGATGCAGTTTTATTCTATTTATTTATTTATATATTTTTTTCGAAATACCAAAACAATCTGATTAATTTTTTTAACCCAATCATGCGGTTTGTATATAATTGCATCGATGTTCTAATTGTTATAAGAGCACCAAGATGGTTGAATTCTTTTTTATTTTCTAAATTACGAAAACATGTGCGTACCACTATTTTTTTATTTAAACACACTAGTGCATTTTGGTACAAGAGCACCGATATGATAACATATTTTACAATTTTTGGAATGTCAAAAACCAATGCAGGTATTGTTTGAACAAACCAACACTATTATGATTTAAATGCATCAATGCGGTTTGGTCTGATGAGTGCACCGGTAGGGTTTAAAAGATATCTGAAATTTTATTTTCACATAAAATGGCATATTAATCTCAAATTAACCTTTAGGACACATCCACATGAATTACAGCAGTTCATAATATACATTATCCGCTTAAAGTCGCCTTATTCTTGAAAAATGGTTTGAAAACTATATTGAAATTCAGATTGTGGTTATATGGTTCTGGAGATTAATTAAGATATAGTCACAAAATTTATTTTCTGTTTTTTATCAAATGAAGGGAAAAAATATCAATAATATCAAATGGCCAATTCTTAAAATTCTAGCTCGTTCCATATTATTGATCAAATTCCTTCGCGAAGTTCTCCCTTTCCATCTCCAGTAAGTTCAAATTGTATCTATATCTCAATTATCTAATTGATTTTTTTTTTAATCCATGTCAATTTGAATAAAAATGTACCCAAAACTGTAGGATCTTGATTCAAAATTAAGTTCAAATGTAAAAAATATTCCTTCATTTCAAAAAAGTCAGAAACTCTTATTAGGAGAAGCATATCGCAAGTATTGGGTAGATGAAAATGGGAAACCTCTTTACCTTGCCAATTAGAACATGACACCTTCCAGCTGCAATCTTGGATCAATGATGGTAATAATTGTTTCATATAATGTAATTTCAGAAAATAAATTTCTTTGATGTGCTTACTAATATCATTGATATTGTACTAATTACGTTCAATAATTTTTGAAATTAGGATTCTAGTGATGATGAGCGACCCACCTACCATCTTCCGGTGCACCCCACTACACGTCAACTTGAGAGAAGGATGAATTAAGAGCAAGACTCGAGAGGAAGCATACAAAAAATGGTTGAATAAAACACCTATTCAATTACCACTACATCTATATTCACCAATTAGGAATGAATAAAACAATAGTAGTTCTTCATCACAAGTTGGGAATGGAGGAAACTGAATAGAGGTTGGTATGGATGATTACTTACATGATACAAATTCCATGGAGGAAATTTAGTTAGATACATTAGAGAATGATGAGCTAGGGGATGATGCTCATATCACCGATACCTTATTTGAAAGTCTGAAACATGCTTCCATCGCCCCTCTTTTTGGACCTGGTGGCAAGTCAAAGTCTTCTCAATTGAGGACAATGATGTTTCTATACAACTTGAAAGAAAATTTTTTCATGTTGAATGTTTTTTTCCCATCAATATTTAGGTAATTCACTTGCATGATCAATCATATCCCTTATATTTTGAGAAATTTTGTCACACAATCAACATTAAAAATGGTTACTTTTATGAACATTAAATATTGACATTATAGAATTATATTCCCCACCAATTGCAGGTTATTTAAAGAGAATTTTATTCCGAGTGATAATGTCTTGTTGGGTAGCTTTGAAGAGGCAAATAAGTTGTTGAAAATTTTGAGAGTTGAGGCGAATATGGAAAATAAAGAGATATGTCTGAAATGTGGGCATGTAAAGTACCATAATTTTTAAAAAAAGGTAAATCACATGGTCTCCTCATAAGATATTTAGGCACATGCCTATAATCCCAATGATTCAAATACTCTTTCGTTGCAAATAATTATTTATGTTGCATGGATGTCATGTCTCACATAAAAGTGACTCAGGAGTTATGTGAATCCCCCCCATGGTTGTTCTTGAAGATTGAACATATTATGTTGGCTCTCATAGTCCTTGGTAGAAGACAAGTGAAGAATATGGATGTCTACTTACTACCATTTGTAAATGAATTGAAGGAATTATGGGAAGGGATACATGTGTACGATGTGTCAAGAAACATATCAACATAAAGGAGTTTTACGTTGTGTGACATATGTGCTTAAACCATACATTATTATCTAGGATTAGGAGTTTTCTTTTGTAAATCAATTTTTATTGATTTATTTATATATGTAACAATATTGTTTCACATATTAATTTAATCACTGCAATTGTTTTGATCTTCATGATCGCTAATGTGCCAACTTGTATACAATAATTTCACAAGCCTTGTAACAAAAGGGTGTCATGGATGTAAATGTTTGGACCTTCCTTGAAGGTTAGGTGGATGAACACCTACGAAAGCTAGTGTATGACTTCTCCAGGGTATTCCTCCAAAAAGAACACCCTTACAGAAGAGAAACATCCACTTTCAATGTAAACTAGAGAGAACCTAAAGGCCTACAATAATGACACCAGATGAATGGCTTAAATCATATGAGAGAGAGACAGAGAAGGAGTTTGCAGAAATTTTCGATTCAAATGGGGAGCCTATGTTCGATGATCCAGAATTATTCGACACCTATGTTGAGAAATTGGCCATTGCGATGAAAATGAAATATGTCTTTTATGAGCTCCCATAATGGGAGCATATTAAGATTTCCCACTTACTATATCCCATGCATATATTTAAAAATGTTTCATCTTCTTTATGGAGGAACATCTCATCGAAAGAAAGTGACACATTGGATGTTAAGAGAGATCTTATTTTTTCAAAAACTAAAAAGAAACCTTGGACAAGACAAAAAACTAGAGGAGAGGTTGGTCCCTATTGGTCTTTCAAAGAAGGTGATGTCCCATAGATTTTAAAGAAATATTATCTTTCTTTGGAAAAGGAAGTTATAATGAGTGTGAGGGTGCCTTATTTATATGGTTCTTCAGTACACACTACTTCACTATGGAAGACTATTTGTCGGGGTTGAAATCGTATGACCATTTGAACCTTCTAAGAGTATGTACATCAAAAACATGATTTTATTATTTTTATTTTTATTTTTATTTTTAGGCAAGGGGATAGTTTATAATTAATTTTTCTATAATATACTTTGTATTGTGCAATGTCATTATCCTTTGCTTGTGTGTGGGTGTGTGAACCATGACTTCCCCCAAGACCTACCACGTGCCATATCTAAATTATTTGCATTTGTACGTTAGATCACATCAAAGAAGATTCATATGGTTGGCATTCCAAGGTGGTGTCAAGAGATAGCTGAGATTGTTTGTACGTTTGAGAAGGAACTGCTGACAAGTTTCATAGAATTGTAGGTTCATCTTCTAATTCACCTAATAGATGAGGTTGAATTACTTGGGGTGGTTTCTTGTCATTGGGTGTTCTCATTAGAGAGAGACATGAATAAATCGAAAGGTTTTATTTGACAAAGGGAAAACCCCGACGGGTGTATAGTAGAGGGGTATATATCGTATGAGTCTTTATATTATGCAAGTGATACATCAAGAAACTCAACAACACACCAGGTGCGGCGATTCGGGACGATAAAATGGATGAAGACAAAAGAGAAAGGGGGATTCTCAAAACGAATGGAAAGAGGCGCATGATAAAGAGTAAGTGACTTATCATTTCTACATAATAAATGTTCACACTGAACTTCATATTAATGCATATTTTTATCTCATACGTACTATATATATACATGTTCGTTTTATTTCATCAACGAATTCATAAATTGAAGCCATCAACAAATTCATTCTTTACAACATGGAAGTCACACAACCGTGGGTCGCATTGTATGAAAAAAAGAGGATAAAATGGACAGTGACAAGAAATAATTCAAATGGTTGAATAATATAATCTTGCGTTATCCTAATCATTTGAAAGAAAATATGCCAATGACATTCCCTAACAGTTGGTGTTGAAATTCAACAAGAAAATGCACCACATACTAGTGTGGGATTCCAGTCACACATGGGTGAGAAATTTAGTTACACATTAGTGATAAACGTACGCATATAATTTATTTTTCCCTTAAATAAATTGGACAATAAATTGTAATTTCATCTCATAACAACTTGTATCAGTTAAATATGTCATGAAGATTGAGTTAGCTCAATAATTTTGAGTTGAGGGTTTAAGATGAGGCATGTAGAGTGATTCTATTATTTTGGGGGTCCAGTTATAGTTGTAGCACTAGTGTGGTGTGAGTGTAATCAGTTAACTAAAATTAGTTGAGTTAAAATTATTTTAACTAGTTATAACTGAGTGATGATCTAGTGAGAGGTACAGTGAATTAAATTAGATTTAATTCGTAAGTAGTGATCAATTAGATAACTGATGATTCACTATTAATAGTTGCATGCATGTCAGTTCTGATGAAGACCCAGTTGAGACAAAGGTTAAAGGGAACATAACTATCAGTTGTATTATTAGAAAATTTCCCAGGCGCAATTATATAGTCACAGGAAGACCATGATGGATTGTGAAATCAAGGAAGGTTGTAATTCCTCTTTAATAGGGATTTATTTCTCTAGTAATTGCGTGAGCAAGGCAAGGAATTGGCTAAGTGTTTGTCTAATTTTTCTTGGATCATTGTGAGATGATTGGTACAGTGTAGGAGATTCTTGTGAGCAAGAATGCATTATATTGTTTCATGATTACTTCACTTATTATACAATAGAGATAGACAGGTTTTGAGTAGTTTCTTTCCCCAAGAATATCTTGTGTTGTGTGATTGATTTACTTCTTTCTCTTACTTGCATGTGATTGAGCGATCATTTTTTATACTCCTCAAATATTGTAGAAGGATTTAGTATCCTGTTTTAGTACATTACATGATCGGATTGAATCCATTGGTATAATTTCTACATGGTATCAGAGCACTGTGACTCACAATAAAAGAGAATAAATTGAGTTTTTGTTGAAGAAGATTCAAATTTTTATATTCATTCTTTGGACCTAGCAGCTGACCAGGATGTATTTCACTGGATTGACACTCAAATATGCACTCGAGGGAAATTCAAACTATATTTCATGGAAGGATAGGATGAAGGCATTATTGGAGAATAGCTGGTTAAAGGAGTTGATTAACACTGATATTTCTCAACCCCCTCAAGCAGATGCTACGAAAAATGAAGCATGGAGGAAGAATGTCGCAAAGGCGAGGAGGATCTTATTAGAGGGAGTTCAAGATCATATTTTCTTGAGTCTCCATGGAAAGGTAACTCCATATTCGATGTGGAAGGCCTTGACAGATCTGTTTCAAAGCAACAATGACCATAGGAAATTGGCACTCAAGGACAAGCTCAGGAAAATCAAAATGGACAAGGGCGACACAATCTAGAAATACTTGACCAATTTCACTCAATGTCAAGATGATATTGGAGGTGTTGGGATTACTATGGTTGATGATGACTTGGTGATCCTAGCACTTCTAGGCCTTCCCAAGAGTTGGCATAGTTACTAGGACTTTGTGAATGGGAGGGAGAATTTACCAATGTGGGAGCGACTATGGTTGGATTTTGTACAAGAAGAGTCTCAGCAGAATACCAGGGATGGATCCTAATCCAAGACTGATGATGAGGAAAATTGTGCCTTATCTAGCAAGGCAAAGAAGGGGAAAGGGAAGAAATTCCATTCCAAATCCGAGACTGACAAATAAGGAAATAAACGAGACATGTCAATGGTGAAATGTTTCAACTGTCATGATCATGGAAACTATGGCACAAATTTTCCACAAAAGAAGAAGAAAAACAAGAAGGCTTTGGGAGCTGCAGTGGATGAATATTTGGCCTCACAATTTGAGTTGGAATTGTCTCCCATCGCATGCATGGTGTCAACTGTGATGGGATATATGTGGTACTTGGATAGTGGAGCATCTTTCCACATGACTGGAAACAAAGAACCCTTTAGCAGCTTGGAGGATAAGGATCTTCTGATCCACATCAAGATGGGTGATGACGGGAGGTATAGTGCTACCAGGACTGGTATAGTTACTTTCCATAGAGATTCAGGTAAACCTTTCATATTAAAATATTTCATGCATGTACCAAGTTTGAAAAATAATTTAGTTTAAGTTGCTATGTTTGAGGATCTTGGATATGATGTGATTTTCAGTGAAGGAAAGGCATTCCTACGTCACAAAGCCACAGGATAGGTAAAGAAGATTGGGGTTCATGTGAAGAACCTCTACAAACTTGATGTAGATGGATTCACATCATTGAGTAGTAAAGAAGATGAGGTGGTGAGCCAGGATATTTATGATTTATGGCACAGGAGGTTGGATCATCTACACCACAGTTCTTTTATAATCATGCAACATATTTATATAGGGCTTCCAAAGTGTACACGTGTGCAGAGAGACACATGCAAGGATTGTACTGTGGGGAAGTATACAAAGTTTTCCATTCATGAGAAGGAGAACCGATCAACAAAAATCCTTCATAGATTTCACTTAGACGTGTGTGGACCATTCTTAATAGCTTCCAAAACAAAGCATAGGTATTATGTGATTTTTATTGATGATTTTTCTAGAAAGTGTTGGATTTTATTCATGCAGAAGAAATATCAGACGTTCTCCAAGTTTTGTGAGTTCAAAGCACTCGTAGAGAAAGATACATGGAATAAGGTGAAGGCTCTAAGGAGAGACAATGGTGGTGAGTATATCTCTAATGAATTCAAGAAATTTTGCACCAAAGAAGTAACTTGGAGAGAATTGATTGCACTTCATAACCCACAATAGAATGGGGTTGCAGAAAGAAAGAACATAACAATTGTGGATCAACACGAGTTATGTTACATGATTGGGGCCTACCATTGAATTTGTGGGCAGAGGCATGCAACACAACATTATTTTTGTAGAACCGTAGTCCTCATCTGATACTTCACATGAGTACACCAGAGGAGGATTTTTCAGGTAATAAACCATATATTTCATAATTTAAAATTTTTGGGTCATTTTTCTATTTCCAAGTGACCAAAGATGTCAGGAAGAAGCTAGAACCAAAAACAAAGGTTGGGATATTTGTGGGGTACACAAATAATCCCCACAACTATTGGGTGCATTTTCCAACACACAGGATGACAGTTGTCAGGAGAGATGTGAAATTTAATGAGGAGAAATCCATGTGATTGTCCCTTGAGAGGGAGCTTGACTTGCATGCAGAAGAGGAACTCTTAGTTCCAAAGGATGAACCTTAGGATGTGGAGCAGCCACATGAAGAGGAACAAAGAGTGGAAGAAGCCAATCATGCCGAGCCATCCAACAGAAATGTTAGGAAGTGCACCAGATATGCTAATAGATTGATGCTAGATGCGACAGAGAATGTATTTGCACCTACATTACAACACAGGCAGAGAAGGTCTCTAGAAAATTATATGGGTTGATGCCATGGTTGAGGAGTAGGACTCCATTATAAAAAATAATGCATGGGAAGTTTTCCCAATACCAGTGGGGAAGTCAGTGGTTGGATCCAAGTGGATCTATAAGGTGAAGCAAGTAGCAGATGGGAGTATGGAGAAATACAAGGCTATATTTGTGGCCAAAGGATTCTCAGAAGTAGAGGGGATTGACTATGAGGATAATTTTGCACTAGTTGCAAGGTACTCATCGATTAGATCCATCCTTGCACTCTCAGTGTAGATGGGGTGGCAGATACATCATATGGATGTAAAGACAACATTTCTCAATGGAGTTATTGAGGAATAACTGTACATTGAGAATCTAGAAGGTTTTGAAACCTTTAACAAGAAGTCTCATGTGTGCAGACTCAAGAGAGCATTGTATGGGTTGAAGCAAGCACCTCGTGCTTGGTGCACCATCATCAACAACTATTTCACCAGGTTGGGCTTCACAAAGAGTGAAGCGAATGCAAACCTATATAATATTGTGTTTGATGGTAAGATTTTGATTATTGTACTTTATGTAGATGATCTGATACTGACAGGTGATGAGAAACTTGTAAATTCTTGCAAAGATTATCTTACAATAGAGTTTTAGATGAAGGACAAGGGGCTCTTGCACTATTTCCTTGGTTTGGAAATATGGCAAAGAGATGGGGATCTATTTGTATCTTAGGGAAAGTATGCCAAGGATATTTTGAGGAAGTTCCACATGGAGGGAACCAAACCCATGGATACTCTTGTAGGAAACTAGAGGAAGGAGGATGCTACTTTAGGTGAGGTAGTGGATGTTACTATTTACAGGTAGCTTGTGGGTTCACTTATGTACTTGGTGAACACATGACCAAACATATGCTATGTAGTTAACCAACTTATTCAAGCTATGGTTAAGCCTACCAAGCTCTTTTTGAAGGCAGGGAAGCATGTTTTAACATATTTTAGGGGCACTACAAAGTATGGACTATGGTATAGACAGACAGAGAGAGTGAAGCTTCAAGGCTTCACCGATGAAGATTGAGCAGGAAATCCATCAGACAAGAAGAACACATCAGGGGCCATCTTCATCTTAGGATCAACATTAGTTTCTTGGTATAGTAGAAAACAAAGATCAGTTGCACTCATTTCAGCAATGGAAAAGTACATGGAAGCTAGTCAAGCTACATGCGAGTTCATCTGGATGAGGAAGATACTTGTTGGTTTGTTTGGTCATCCGATGGATCCGACGGTGATACATTGTGATAACCAAAGTTGCATAAAACTCTCGGTTAATCTGGTATTCCATGATAAGTCCAAGCATATTGATATCTGGTGCCACCATCTCATATATTGTGTTCATAGGCGCATTATGTTGTTGTATTACATTCCCATGAAGGATCGGGATGCAGACATCTTGACGAAGGCAATGGCAACGAGAAAATTTGAATACCACAAAGGCAAGATCGAGGTAGCTGATAATACCTTTCTTGTTGAGAGGGAGTGTTGAAATTGAACAAGAAAACACACCACATACTATTGTGGGATTCCAATCACACATGGGTGATGAATTCAGTTACACATTAGTGCTAGATGTGGGAGTCTAATTTATTTTTCCCTTAATTAAATTGGACAATAAATTGTAATTTCATCTCATAAAAACTTGTATCAGTTAACTAAGTCAAGAAGGCTGAGTTATCTCAATAATTTCAAGTTGAGGGTCTAAGATGAGGAATGTAGAGTGATTCTATTATTTTTGGGGTCCAATTGCAATTTTAGCACTAGTGTGGTGTGAGTGTAACCAGTTAACTCAAATTATTTGAGTTAAAATCAGTGTAACTAGTTGTAACTGAGTGATGAGCTAGTGAGAGGTACAGTGAATTAAATTAGATTTAATTCAAAAGTATTGATCAATCATATAACTTATGATTCACTATTAATACTTTCATGCATGTCAGTTCCGATGAAGACACAGTCGAGACAGAGGTTAAAGGGAGCATAACTATCAATTGTATTATTAGAAAATTTCCTGGGCACAATTGTATAGTCACAGGAAGACCATGATGGATTGCGCAATCAAGGAAGGTTGGAATTCCTATTTAATAGGGATTTATTTCTCTAGGAATTGTGTGAGAAAGGCAGGCTAGAGGAAGGCAAGGAATTGACTAAGTGTTTGTCCAATTTTGCCTAGATCAAAGTGAGACGATTGGTGGAGTGTGGGAGATTCTTGTGAGCAAGAAAGCATTGTATTGTTTCGTTATTCCTTGACTTATTATACAATAGAGATAGAGGTATTTTGATAAGTTTCTTTCCCTAGGAATATCTTGTCTTGTGTGATTGATTTACTTCTTTATCTTACTAGCATGTGATTGAGTGATCATGTATTATATTCCACAAATATTGTAGAAGGATTCAGTATCTTGTTTTAGTACATTACATGATCGGATTGAATCCATTGGTACAATTTCTATAGTTGGAATGTTGTTAAAGTCAGAGATAATTACGGTTCATTTGGTCATTACATGTGTGCTGAAGAGGATGCACAAACATAAGGATTGGGTGCAACAACTTGGTAATTATAATTTTTTTATATACATTTTTAACTTCATACTACACCTTTGAATTGCAACATCTATATATATTTTATATTTTTAATTATGTTCGGTTATTAGACACATAACATTGTGATTTTTCCACTTTTTTATAGGTGTATTTGTTCCCATATATGTGGGCATATGGACATCATTTTCGCATAGAGTATTCCGACGATGGATGCATGACACAAGACCGTGGAGTGGAAATCGAGTTCGACCAATCTAGTTGTGCAAAGCCATCGTGATCAAAACGTAATGAATAGGATGTTAGGTTGCATTGGAAATATACAAGAGATCATTAAGTGTACTTCTCTTCATTCCAATGTGTTATTTTTAGGTGCAAGTGGCGAGACACCTTTTATCGGAATAATGTAAAGGAATATCACAATAATGGGTTGATATCTATCAACTCTACAAATATATGGCATGAAGCTAGGGAGCCTTATGTTTTCCCAAAACACTACAACCAGGTGCTTTTTTACCCAGAAGTGTTGGATGGGGATTGGTGTTTCATATTAAGACACGACCCTAGATTAAAATATATTTTTCAGAAAAACAATGGAATCATGTCAAGTGAGGAACATAATCAGGGTCATCACAACAAAGAGTGATATGTACTTGTGTTATTTCGTCATTTATACTATTGTTATATGTTTTTGTTTTCGTTATTTCTCTAATTATATATTTTTTATTCGTCTTGTTGGAATTTTATGTAAGTGGTAAGATTCACAAACATTTTTACACGTTCTTTTGTAGTGGAAACTTTTTTACAACAAAACTAAGTATTCCCAATTGTGTACAATATCTATGATAATAAGGATTCAATATCACAATCCTTCTCAAAAAGGAAAATGAGAAGAATATAACCAAAATGAGAAAATAGTGAATTAAGAAACAACATTGAAGATTTAGTCTTGATTTAAATACATATTGGTTTATTAATCAGTTCACGTGTTTTTTCTTCTTGTTTAGTTCAAATTCAATATAAATCATATAGTGATAACTCTATGAGGACTTTAACAATGAAAAATTTGTGTATTAATATGTAAGATTAAATTCTTGACATGAAAATAAAGTCAAGTTTACTATATTTAAATTACAGTTGCTGCAACATTATGTAAACTTAAAGGAGATCTTATGCATGTATAAAATTTTGATTACATATTTTTATGGACCATAGAGAAACAAATGGGCTTGCATGGATGCATGAGAGGTTTTAATTTTTTTCTTCATGGATAATGGAACAATTTTGACTTTTCTTTTCAATGGTAATTGTAAATAAAAGTTTAATTAATAAATATTTTATGGCTAAGAATTAAATGATAAATAATGTGATGGCGATTAAGAGACATTTGTTGGACTTTCAAATAGACTTGGCGATGCATTTTTCTTTCCCAGTTAGATTATGTAAAATAAATATCTAGTTTTATGTACTTATAAGTAAATTATTTAAACTAGACATGTCTTTATCATTGTGAGCATGATGTAATATTAGCTAGGAGAAACGTGAAAACATGAATTTTAGTGACTATCCTGTGATAAGTATATGGAAAAAATAATATTTATTGATTTTTTCATTAAGAAATAATCAAATTTATTATTTGTTAAAAGTTTAAATCTAATATAGTATGATTTTTGTATTATTTAACTCATACTTATTATTTTAAAAGATTTAAATTTAAACCTATACCATAGAAAATAAAGAGCGAAAATAACACCTAAATGTTATACTTTTATTACTAGAAAAAATTTCACTTGTCTCTTTAAGTGAGAACTTCCAATAGATAAAATCCCCAACTACAAGTAACCTCACAAGCCTTATTTTACATTTCTTGATCCTCATCTTTAGAGAGTGAAATTTCTAATTTAAATTGGTAAGAGTTGCTATCAATATTAAATTTAAATTGCTTGAAAACCTCATAACTTTAGTAATAAATTGAATTTTATAAAAATAGATTTTTTTAAGTTATATTGAATCTAAATTAATTATAAAAATATATGGCTTAAGTTTTTTAAATTTAACAATAGATTGAATTTCTAAACCAATATTGAATTGGTTAAATTGTATTTTTGAATAATTTATTAATAATAATAATCTATATTAAAAATGGAATGAGTTACACATTTTAGTATTATTAAGAACTAACTAAATTATTTTACCTTTAATTATTTTTTCCTTGTGAGTATTGAAATATTTTACTATTTAAGTTATAATGAATATGAATGAACTATCTAAGCAATAGAAAAATATTTATTGTAATTTTACAATCATAGTTTCAACCATACTAAACTTTGTAATTTATAAAAATATCTTTGCATTTTTTTAAAGTAAGTTGTTTTGACTGCAATTTCATATATAAAAGTTTTATATAAGTTCACAAATACCTAATCTATAATACATATTATTTCAAAAAAATAAACATCATGATGATAATCATCTAAAAAAAAAATACACATTCAAATTCACTACCATCATCTAATTATATACATATCTAGCACATATAAATGTCATTACCTAGCACAAAAATCTAATAATTAAAAAGGGCATAATCATCTTGATCGTATCTAAAAAAACACAAACATTGTAATATAACATCACCACAACACACATCCTCAAATTAATATACATCTCTTGTCAAATAATTATTATCACCTACACATCTATCTGCAAGAATATTAAATGAACATATCTAACATGTACTAAAAATATACACATAAACACCAACATATAAATTAAGTACATAAACATGAACAACAAAAATGAACCATACACACACACACACCCACCCAAAAAAACAAGTCAAATAGCTACAATCAAATATCTGATACAACAGACATAGTAGTGGCAGCCTGGTCTATAATAAAAGACGATGGAGGGTCAACTACTACCTCAATGTTTATCAAAATATGAAGTGGAGGAGAAGGTGGTTGGTCTGTAACAGAAGACAACGGATGGCCAAGTACTTCCTCAACATCTGTCGAAATATGAGGTTGCGGAGGAGGTGGATGGTCTATAGTAGAAGATGATGAATGGTAAACTACTGCCTCAACGTCTGTCGAACTCTGAGGTGGAGGAGGAGGTGGATGGTTTTCTCTATCAGGAGAACTATAAGGCACATCCTCTAGCTCTGGAATCTCATCATTAGGTGACTGACGAGGAGGTGTACTACCAGAAGGATCATCGATACCCCTGAAGACCATGATCTGATGGGGTAGTACTACTAGAAGCATCATGATCACCACCCTCATATGACGTATCTACCACTACATGCCTTGCATCCCTTGTAGAACTTCCTTGTAGATTCAAATTGCTAATTGTAATTTTCTAAAATAATAGACTTGAGTCTACTCTACCAATTGCGAAAATAATAAATGATCACAAAATCATGAAGCATGCAAGAGAAATAATTCAATCAACACATTACACAATGATTTCCTGGGGAAAGCCACAACAAAAAACCTTGTTATCTATCTATTGCATTAGTTTGAAAATATGAGAATATTACAATGTTTTTCTCAAGCCCGAGCATCCTCTGCACTATCTCTATCTATCTCATTGCTTCCTAGAAAAGACTTGGCTAATACTTAACCAATTTTCTTCTTTCCCAAATCCATATTTCCTTGGTAATTAGCACCATATTAATTAGGGAAATCCTCAATTGGAATTGTGCAATACATCATAGGCCTTCCTCTGACTTCATGCACCACTTGTAAAATTTGGAAGATTATACAAGTGATAGTAGACTTCCCTTGAACTCCAATCTCAACTAGGTAACTCTCAAATCACACATGCATGAGTTATTTATGGCTGATTTATCAATTAACTAGTTGATAATGAAGTACAAACCCCACTACATGACCTCCCACTAGTTCCTCCAACAATTGGAACTAGTTTAACTGACTTTAACTCAGATAACTCAAATTAATTAATTACAACTTAAAATAAACTCAACAAGGATCCTAAAAAGTAGGAGACACTCTACATGACTCAAGTTAGACCCTCAACTCGAATTAATTGAACCAACTAAGTCAAACTAATATAGTTAACTCATACAAGTTGTCATGAGATGTTGAATTACAATTTTGTTTTAATTTAATTAAGGGGAAAATTAAATTAGAATCTATCTTGGTGCCATTTTCAACATTTAGTGTTGCCATTTTCAACACTCTCTTTCAACGAGAAATTAATTCACATATATCCTGATTCGATACCTTTGGAATGTTTTACATGAAACACTTCTAACTTTTTTTTTTTTGCTTCTGCAACTGAAAAGCATAAAAAAAAAAAAAAACTGAATCAACTATGTCTGTAACTGTCTACTAGGAAAACTTTCTTGCTGCTGACTCTGCTATTGAGCCACCTAATCTGCTGTGAAAACAGCTCTTCACTCCTCAATATTTGATTGACATTGACCCTCCTGCTAATGAATAATATGAGCTCCTGTATCAAGGTATTGATCCATGAGGAGAACGCCTAATTGAACCCTGCCTAAATTTTTGCACTCTTGGGACTATTGCTTCACATCACCCCACCTCTCACCTGGAGGTATGGCTATATTTCCTCCCTCTTCCCACTTGGCTCAAAATTTCCCCCTATTGTAGGTCTCTTCTTGAGTGGATGTCTCTTCTCGGTCTCCTCTCTTCTTCTCCAATTGTGGATTCTCCACAACTTGGTGAGGTTTCTTCCAAGGCTGCACGTTGAGAGGTAATTCATTCTCCCTCTCAACCACCAAGTCTCTAACCTTTTCCTTGATCCTCAAGACTTTGCATGCATCTTTGACCTCAAGTGCATACAGGTTCTTGACTCGCACATGGATCTGTTTCACTTGTCCCGTGGCGATGTGTCTAAGGAAACCTTCTCTTTTCTATATATCACATCGTAGCCACGATTTTCCAATACCGCGACAGAAACATGATTCTTCTTTAGACCCGAAACAAACATCACATATGTGAGTCTAATAGGGGAGCTAGAATCCCTCTGAAAAGTATTTGTATTGATACTGGTCGCACTATGCCTCCCATCATCTCCAACCTATATGTTTTTCTTGAGGTCTTTCTCCTCCAAGTCACTAAATATATATCTATTCCCTTTCATATGGAACAAGGCAATGTTGTCTAGATACCACATGCTTCCCATTACAGTGCTTTCCATGCATACAATGAGAGAGAAAACACACTTGAATTTTGAAGCTAGAGCTTCACCTATTATTTCTACTGCACGATCCTTCTTGCTTTCCTTATTCTATGGACATTTCGTGGCATAGTTCCTCAATTCATGACAATGAAAGCACTTGATGTTGGAAAATTCTTTCTTCCTTCCTTGATTGCCTTGGGAATTATTTTCCTTGGCCTTCTTTTCTTTGTTGACTAATGAAAAATATTCTTCCATTTCTTTGTATGACGTCTCATCTCTGGTGTTCCTCCTTATCTCTTCTTGAACCATTTCAGACCACAAACACTCCCACTCTAGTAGATTCTCCCTCCTATTATGCCAGCTCTTGGGAAGTACTAGAAGTTCTAGGCTAACTAGATCATCTTCAGAAACTGTAACACCAACACTCGCAAGCTCATATCGACATTGGGTGAACTTTCTCAAGTACTTGGCATTGTGTCACCCTTTTCCATCTTGATTTTCCGAAGCTTATCCTTTAGTGCCAAATTCCCGTGGTCACTATTTTTCTGAAACAAATATATCAAGGCCTTACACATTACATATGGAGTCTCCTTCCCATGGATTTTTTTAGACAATATGATCTCAAACTCCTTCCAACAATATCCTTATTTCCTTGGCTACATTCTTATTCCATTTTTCTAGATCCTGTGCATTTACTACTGCTAGTTTCCTAAAATTGCTATCAATGTATTCCTTCAATCCATTGTCTTCCATGACCACTTCCATCTAGTCCTTCCAATCAATGTAATTCGAGCTACCCTCAAGGTCATACTCGATCCTCAGACCATAGAATTCCATCATGATCCTATTGCTAGCTCTGGATAATAGATATGAAAAACGTGTTCCTCCTGCAAGGACAAACTCGTATTCTTCTCTTATATAGTTATTTAAGCTCCGATACCATGTAGAAATTCCTTGTAGATTCAAAATACTAATTGTAATTTGCTAAAACAATAGACTTGAATCTACTCTACCAATTGTAGAAACAATAAATGATCGCGAAATCACGAAGCATACAAGAGAAATAATTCAATAAAAAAATTATACAATGATTTCCTGGGGAAATTCACAATTAAAAACCTCACTATCTATATATTGCATTAGTCAAAAAAATATTAAAATATTAAAATGCTTTGCTCAAACTCGAGCAACCTCTGCACTATCTATATTTGTCTCACTGCTTCCTAGACAAGCCTTGGCCAATACTTAACCAATTTTCTTCTTGCCCAAGTCCCTATTTCCTTGGGTTGTTTCTTTGGTAATTAGCCCCCTATTAATTAATGAAATCCTCAATTGGAATTTTTCAATATAGCATAGGCCTTCCTTTGACTGCATGCACCGCCTATATAATTTGGATGATTATACAATTGATAGTACACTGCCCTTGAACTCCAATATCAACTGGGTAACTCTTAGATAACACATGCATGAGTTATTTATGGTTTATTTATCATTTAATTGGTTTATCATGAAGTACACACCCCACTACTTGACCTCCTACTAGTTCCTTCAAAAGTTGGAACTAGTTTAACTGAATTTAACTTAGAGAAACCGAATTAATTAATTACAACTAAAAATAAATTCAACCAAGGCTCCTAAAAAGTTGGATATACTCTACATGACTCAAGTTATACCCTCAACTCAAACCAACAAAGTCAAACTAACTTAGTTAACTCGTACAAGTTTTCATGAGATGTGGAATTACAATTTTATTCTAATTTAATTCAAGGGAAAATTAAATTAGAATCTTTCTTGGCACCATTTTCAACATTTCTTGTTTCCATTTTCAACATCCCTCATCACTACCACTAGCCTACTAGCTCCAATGATATGACACAAAAGAGACATCATATCGTGCGAATAATCCCTGTAGAGATCCATGAACCTAGGATCTGCGCTAATATCTCGATCCCTCGCAAGGCATACTCTTTCCTCAACCAAAAATCTAGTAAATTTATCATAGTGTTCCATCCAAAATCGTACACCAGCCCTACGACCCCATATGCCCATGACCCCTTGAGGATGTGCCTCACCCTCTTGGGCCTCATCCATATCCTCATCTCCTCCATTCGGCGAGGGAGGAGGAATGTTCCCATGAAATGTGTCGATGTCTACAAAATATATAGTACACACCAATACTAATTATAAAATTTCACTAAATAATTTAATAAAATAAGTTAAAGAACACGCTAGAATAAATTTTATTCTAATTAATTAAAAAAACAATATGAAACTAGATTAATTTAAAGAAAACACTAATATTACCTCTATCATCTGGAGGCTCAGCTAGTGTGAAGATGATGTTGGGACACTATCTCCAATAAATCCCCGCATATGGAAACGAAAATGAGACAAACACATGGTCATCCTCACTGGCCAATAGCGCTAATGCCTCATTGAAAATCTTGGTTGGTTACTCTAGCATGCCTCTCTTGGGCATCATATGCCCCCACATGCACATCCAAACCTTAATTATTGACCTAGGAGGGCGATGGTCAAATGTAGGCTCGTCTTTTGAAACCTCGCAAAAAATAAACAAAAAATATCTAAAGCGAAAGGGAAGCTCGCCCTCTCATGTATCACTGCACGACATCTATCTAAATCCATACAAATCTGCCTCAAAAAAATGGTAGACCATATGATACAACGTGGCACCTGAATCAAAGAATAAACATAATACAAAAGAGGACAACTAATGTGCTACTCATCACTACTAAAGTATGCAATGGTGGTGACTAATAACGAGATGCACCTAACCTCCTGTGCAGCAAAAGAAGAAATCCGTACATGTCCACCACACACCTAAAAATATACTGGACGAACTCCATAAGGCCCAACATATCTCTTAGATTAGGCAAGCTGACTCCCAGCTGCAACCCCATGGGGGAAATTAGGGAAAATCCTCCCCTCTCCTTTATAGGCTAGTGATAAAGTATATATCCTCCTCAGAGGGCCTATATCACGCGTTAGGACTGACATGGAAACCATGCTCCTAGATACTCCATTGGTGGATCATATGTGCCAATAAGATAGAATGTGACTTTAGGGATGTAGCCTCCTCATAGTAATTGAGGAGGCCTACATTACTTAAGAGCGCTCGAGTCACTGCAGTAATATAAAAGGGTATAAATGCCTCTCCCTCTTTCTGGCCTCCGATTTTCGGGCAATATAGTATTGGTCCACCATTTTCTCCTGCTCCTGCTACTACTCCCTATGTTGACGTCTCTACTACATGATTGGAATATAAAATACATTAGCCTCATACATAAAATAAATATATTTTTTATTAAATGAAAAATGTATTTATAAATATGGAAACATATATTTCAATTAAAAAAATTCCCGAGTGTGCCAAGAAAAAAGTAATGCACTGTCTTTGATGTGTTTTCAAACACAATCACAACACATCAGTGTCCACATATGTATGACACACGGTTGTTGGTTCACAATTTTAAAATTTCATCGCAGTGTGTCAAAATTATGCACCAGTTCACACGTATAACGTTTTCGCATCAGTATAGAGTGTTTAGGTTATCGAATGCACCGAGCTATAGCTATATTTTTAAATATTATTTTTTTGATTTGTTTGATAAATATAAATGCATCGGGCGTAACCTAAAAATTGTAACCAACGTACAATTTATAGCTTTCCCGATGCATTTTCATTTACGAAATGCACCACAATAATAGTGGTGTGTTATGTTCATGCACCAAATGGTGGTGCACCCTGTAAATTTATTGGGTGCACCGCTGTTAGTGTGAAGCAAACATATCGAGCGCACCGCACATGATTTTTTTCTTTTTTTGAAAAACAATGGAATTGTAAAGTTAATTTGCAATGATAATCAGCTAAAATATTAAATTAGAGATAAACCTAGACATTACCTAGACATTTTCTCGTTAGGGGGGGAAATTTTTGATGCGTAATGGAGAAAAACATATTTTACCATAGTTTTAAAAAAATGGAAAGTCAGGTAGTGAGCAAGGTACGGAATGATGGTGAGCGGGAGAAGCACCGACATTAGGGCACTTGCATGAGGCAAGAGTGACACCAGTTCTTTAGAGATATCCAACATTGTAGATGGTAAAAATGAAATTTACGGTTGGTAGGTTTTATTTAACCCTCCGCTGGTGCGTTACTATAATCGCACCGGTGTTGAATATATTTAAGAACATTATTTTTTTTTAATTAAAAATATATAGTGGTGTTTTTTCTAAGATGCCCCGAGGTGTTATAATACAGGTACTACAACAGTACTTGGTTTAACTATACCACCACTCTTTTTTATAAAAAAATAAAAACCACCTAGCAATGCTCTTTAGAAGACACCCTAGGCATTTTCATACATTTACAACATCAGTGCATCATTGGAAAATATCACCACATTTTTTGAAATTTAAAAATTATAGTGGTGCCCCTTCTTGGTATGCACTGGGGCATTTTAATACATGAATGGCACCAATGTTGCCAGTGTACATCACACCGAAAATTTTGAAAAGTTAACCTTTTTGCAGTGCTATTGGTTATTCAAGCACTGGTGCCTTATGTTATTTAGCGTAACATGTTTTTTTTTTTTTTTTATAAAAATAAAATTTCCATGGTGCACCATGTTCTATGCGGAACTAGTACTTGTATATATAATAAAGCACTAGTGTGTTTGTAGATATTAGATGCACCATAAAAAAAACTTATTCTAAAATATTCGCCTACCCACCTCCGCTAGTGACTTCCACTAAAAACAAATTTATGGGCTATTTTTATATAGCCATCTGTAAAAACCTCTGCTAAAAGGTATTTTATTTGTCGTGCCAGGTATAAAAGATCATAGATTGGGTTAACAGGCACAATTATAATTTCTCTTTCCAATTTGCACAAAGTTCAAACAACCTTACCTAGAAATATCGATGATTGCATGATAATGTAAATTATGCTAAAGAGAAAAATGGAATACAAGAATGCTTATTTGTTAGGAAATATTTGGCCAAAGAAAGTGGTCAATAATTTGTATGACTTATGCAACACCGATATATACAAAAATGAACACAATGTAGTAATGAATAATGACTGGAAAAAACACTTTGAGAAAAGTAAAAATAAAAAACCATCACATTAATATTGCAATTATAGATCATCTGGAATCACCAAGTGTTGATAGTGATTTAGAACCATAATCTGAAACACTTTGCACAACTTCTCAAAGGCCCATTTAACTTATTATCTTGATGCAAAAATTGTGCAAATTTCACCTTCCAAAAGGGTTCCAACCATTGGGAATTTTCCAAGGAAATTTCTATAAAGAGCTTAGCTTCCTGATCTTTTTTTATGGCTTGTCACGGCCCATTGATGTAATTGCTCGCTTCTATAAAAAAATTTCACAATGAGAACTATTGAATATGTCTAAGGAATCTTCAACACACCTTACAAATATATGCTTCAAAGAAATTTGTATCTCTATAAACCAACTTACAAGTTTAACCTATATTTTTATTTGCAAAGGAGAGGTAAAGGGACAAAAACTACTTCAGAAGGATGTCAAGAATCAAAATAACCTTCGAAGAATATTAAAGTCACCAATTGCATATCGTTTTCTAAAAAAACATTCACACATACCCTAACTACAAAAAATATTCACACATACCCTAACATCTTTGCAATGATACGTAAACTTGGCCCACTGACATTTTTTGTTACACTCACTAATGTTGAGCATCTTTGGAGTCCATTGACAGATGCATTGAAAAAAAGGTGACAATATGTAGCTAGTGAAAAGAGCACATTATCTGAAGAATCCATTGACACATTGATCAGAACTTACCCAAAAATTTGTATTCGATATTATAGGAATAATATCACATCAATGCATACTCTAATTACAAAAACAATGACCTTTTTGGAGAGGTGCACGAGTGTTTCTTTATCATAGAGTTCCAAAGCAGAGGATTTGAACATGGCCATGAATTTCTTTGGATTTAAAATGCACCAATATACCAACAATCATCTGATACCATTGTTATTGCATTCTTTGATCAATATTTGACTTTTGATTCAACATTGTTATCAAATGAGACTACCAAAATACAAACTCATCATCACACAAAAACATTTAGAAAACATAGGTACTCTACATGTATATTTGGTTTTCCTTTCCCATAGATTCCTGAAACTTGTATCTTGCATCCTTTGCATAATGAAAACAATGGAAATCAAGAAATGTAAAAAAAAAAAAAAAATCTTCTACACCAAAAATCCTATTTAAATAAAACAACGTTTGATAGTTTCATAGATGACTTTGGTATTACAAAGATGGAATACATATTTCTCATTCGCTCTTGTATCATCTGCCATGTTATGTCGCTCAAGAGAAATATTTATGATGTATGGATAAATGCATTCACAAAAATATCTCGTCATTGTGCAAGCAAACACATATACTTAGTGTATTTTGGATGCATATGATGCAGCGAAATATTGTAGCTCTTATATGACAAATATGGATTCAAATATGACATCTGCATTCAAGATAATCATATAAAATTTCATTTGAAATAAAGATGACAATATCAAAACCATCCACAAACTCAAGAATGCATTGTTTAACATTCCACAAATGTCAATCTAACAAGCAGTTCATATTATTCTCGCATTTCCTATTTACTCATCATCTAGGAAAATAATTTTTGTTAACACTGTTCTAGCTGAGAAATGAACATATGTGCTAAAAATACTTGTTCTATTGCCACAAGAAACTTATAACTACACAGACATTTTGTGCATGAAAATCATTGATAGATATGTCATACATCTTCTTGAACTTGAAAACATTGGCTTATCAGAATATGCTTCCTGCTATTCCACTACAAAAACAACGATTAGTAAAACAAAGTGTTCTTTTATCATACAGTCCATTTGATACAATGAGAAAAAGGATAATGAAAACCATTATAGAGAAAAAATGATGCTCTATGTTCCATACAGATAATATGAATACACATTAAAAAGGGCTAATCAGACATGGTCTCAGGCATACTTGTTTCAAAAACAAATTATTTCTACCATTGAAAGATGATTATTCCATCCAATTTTATCATTGGACGACATTGAACTTGCTTCAACCATAATTGCAAACAAAAACAATGAAATTTTTGTACTTCATTTGTCATTGGAACGTGAACACAAGTTCTTGTTCAGTTGAAGAATGTGATATTCAACATGACCTAAAAGAAAAGATAAATCTAAAAATATGAAAATGGATATACAAAGAAAATTAAGTTTGTTGGCCATCTTTTTTTCCTAGAGACAGTAGCTGATATCGTGGAATTATAATAAAATTGAATGGAGAGAAACAATAAATAACAAAAAAAATAGTGTTATGGAAAAAAAATTCCTTTGGGTTGTTTTATTTGTTTATTACCAGAAGTGTAGGAGTGGGAATTAAAACATTAACCACACAAGAACTTTACCATGAATTTGTGTGATACCATAACAAATACTTACAAACTGACCCATTGAAAAAAAAAAGCCTCATAGTTGCATTTACCGACAAAGCTGCATATATTGCAAATAGTGTCACAATCCACTAAACTTTACATTTTCCAATATCAACATCCAACATGATTCCATTGACTTCTAACACACTTGATAAACTCAACAAATATTATGGACAACTTAGGTTTTTTCTCATAAATGAGGCATCACTAATTAGCTCTCGACTACTTTACAGCATTGAAAAAAAGCCTCTTGAAATCATGAACACTCTATATTCACCATTTGAAAGCGTTAAAATAATAATCGACGGTGACTTGTGCCAAGTACAACCTCTACATGATCGTTATATATTTGAAACACCAATAATTAGGGGAACCATTGCTCCATACTATTTTTGGAAAGAAAATGTCATGGGCTATGGGCTAAAACAAGTTCTGCAATAAGAAAACAAATATTTTGTGTCCATCCTAAATAGACTTATAACTTGTTCACATGCCAATTATGATCTTCAATTTTTAAACAAACATTGTTACAGATGGACACCAAATAATCCAACATTTCCATATCTCTTCCACTTAAAAAAAAATGTACAATAACATAATGAAAAAGTGTTATCACTCACCAATACAAAAATGATCACACTACAGGCGCATGATCAACAAACTAAAGGAATAGATGCAAATTCCCCTAAAAATATGAAAATGCAACTGCCATTTGTCATTGTGCTCAAATAAAACATGCTTTTTGAGTTTATGGCGACAATTATGACATAGAATATGGTATGGTTAATGATGTTGAAGGCATCTTCAAGGCATCCTCAATAGGTGAAAAAAATTCCATTTGGATTGGAATTGGCAATATACAACAAACAAAAGATGCAACACCTATTAAAATATTGAATAATTTCCACTTGGACACCTATAAGTACAAGAGTTTGTAAGCATCATCAATTAAACAATAATATTTGTATCACACACCATCAATTCCCTATTCAATTAGTGTGTGCAAGAATGATACATCGATCGCATGGCTTGAACATGGATAGATTGTAATTTGACCCAAAAGGAGTCAAGAAACATGGACTTGTCTACAATGCAATATCTCGTGTCAAAGATATGACATATTTATATCTATTAAATAAATTGCACCCAACAAAATTCTCTCTCTATGAAAAAGTTTCCCTATAACTACAAAGGATTAAAGAAACTGCATCTTATCAAATTGAATATAGACTATATTCAGTTAAAACAATAAAATGCTTAATGATATGTTGACTGAACATGCATAGCCTCTCATTGCATTTTGAAGATATTTTTTTTTACTATGATGTAAAAAATTTAGACATCCTTTGTTTTTAGGAAACAAAAACAAACTCACCTCCATCAAATTCAATGTTTTCAAATAGATATAATTATATAAAATTGTCACATCTTCATGGGATCCTTACACAATATAAAAAAATATCACCATTGACAATCAATTCTCTTATACAACAAGCTGCATTGAATCAACAATTTCAACTTTCCATTTTGAGGAAAAAATTGCTACACTTGCAAATTTCTATATTGCTCCAAATACATGAGTTTAAGAAATCATTGATTTCATCAACTTCATTTTAGAAACTGTAATAAGAAAATAACCAACTGTGCTTGTTGGTGATTTCAACTTCGACATGTTGCAAACTAGCCATCAACAAAAAAAACTGCTTCTATTTATGCAAAACAACAACTTCAAGTTCCATACAACAGAACCAACAATTGATGATGGATCTATGCTTTACCACTTTTGGACAAATTTCCAACATAGTACAGTTACATTCCATGTTTTTGATGCCTACTGGAAAAACCATCATACCATTTGCATTACTATAGCTTGACTACTTACTTGACCCATTTTATATTTAATTTCATCGAATCCCTGTGGCAAATTTTCAAGATTTTTTTTTTTTTTTTTTGCCTTCATCTATGCATAGGAAAAATTTGTGGATTGAGCCTATGCAGACTCGAACACATACTTACTACAAAATAAAATATAACAATATATGCATCATATCTATAATAAAAATTTCTTTGTCACTACATCACTTTGAATCCTAATTGTTGTTGTAACATGGATCTAGCACATATTTATCTCAACATATTCAACGCTTAAAACTCTTGCAATCAATGACTCTTTACTTTAATTTAGCATTTTCAATCCCCTGGATGCTCCTATCCAACAACCATTGTCTTGTACTTCCCTAAAAAAAAACTTCTCAAAAATATCCATTGACCAAAGAAAAAGAATAGGAAAATCTCATTTACTTTCTCTAGTAAGCAAAGTTCACGACATTTAGAATTTTAAACATTTTTTTGTGCTCTGCAATTTCTACAACATGTCTTAGATGATACACTTGGAATATATTGTAATGTAAAACATACTAATACAATCATAGGATTAGGAAAAAAATGCACAAATATTTTTTTAAATAATTATATTAGACTTCAAGTAAATAATTTTCTTCTCCAGATAGAAGATGATCATCTTCCCTCAAGAAAAAATGCAAAGTAGAAATACAAATTCCTATTTCCTCGATGGACAAACAATAGACAATCAAAATATGAAAAGGTATGATTCCTTGCATATATTAACTATATCAACAATTTCTCTTGTAAATAGATTGAAATTGTATGTAAATCAAGTGACTTGATTTCACATATGCACAGATTAAAAATTGTGCAACTAACCCCATGCTCGATTATACAACTTTGCACAAGAGCATAAAAAAAAAAATATTTGAGGGTGACATTCTTATAGTATATGGTCTAGGTCAAACCAAAAATTTGAATTCACTATTAAAAACACAACTTGTACATGTAAATCTTGTTGAAAAACATGGAAAATTTACCATCACAGTGAACATAAATAATAGTCTTATATATAAATTACACGGATTTATCTTCCTTGGAAACAACATTTGTATAAGATAATTTGGAATAAGAAACAAATGAATCTATGAAAGAGGAGACTCAAAATTTTGCATAGTATAATATAAAAATACTATAGTCCAAAACATACCCTAGGTTCGCAAGACTCACAGATTGGCACCAAGCACAACAATACAACATATTGTTGTGTCAACTAAAGAATATCCAATTGGATCTATTATAGCTACAATTATATCATGTCACCATAACAATAGACAATTTGAACTACATATGAAATATGGTGAAAGTAAAAATTATACAACAATCGTAAGTCTTCTTTCCGAGTAAACCACTCCTTACTTTCTACTGCAAATGCATCACCAACCATTTCCATGATTTTGATTTTGCTAACAACTTTAATAGGAAAAAAATATGCTTTCGAACATTCAAAATTAATTACTAACCATATTCATGATCTTCTATAATGCACACGAGCTACAACTCAATAAATACCATAGAGAACATTTCCTAGCCATAAAGCATCAGCTAGCATCTAAAACCACACCACTTTATTTATTGAAAAAAATTGTTAGAAATAGTCCAAAAGGATGCCAAGTGCTATATTACGCAACAAAAATATTCATTGATGTTCTCAATGATAGTTGTCAACATTTGTCAACATTTTTTTTATTTTTTTATATATGTATGTGTTGTATGCACGGTATTCAATTTAAAGCCTTGTTATTTTTCTCACAAGATTGCCACAAAAAATAATTACAATTGATTTTGAAACACATGCAAGTAATACTTATATCAAAAAAATTATTCACGCCACCCTATCAATAAATTTGTAGCAAGTGTGCAGGTACCATGGTTCCAAATTACTCAATGTTACAAGTCATTTTTTGACATCCAATCAAATGGCCTGAAAACTATATCATTCATCATCCTTTAACACTTTTATTTCATCCCCTGCAAATCTTAGAACACCCTCTCTCCAAAAAGTCCAAGAATGTTGGGTTAAACAACACGAAACCCTAATTTTTTCCATATCACATTTTCCCTTTGAACAACCTACACTATTACATGTTTTACATTGAGCAACTGCACTGACCAACACATTTCTCCTTTGTTGTAGGTGCGATGGCCTCTAGAATTCCGTAAAATATAAAAATAATTTCAAATCTTCTCTTTCCAGAAGCTTCCTGAGTGGTTTTGACCATTTAATATTAAATTATATCTCGAACTCATATGCCTAAGGTCTTATCTCTTATCCCTAGATATTAACCTCCCTCATATGTGCATCTAATTCCCACATTTGTAAATCCTAAACCACCCTATTTACCTTATAAATTCACTGCCTCCCATAGAGTTGGGGTTGGATTTTGGAGACTCTTAGTTATGCCCTCAAGTTGTCACTTTGTGCCTAAGGATCCGTTATTTGTCCATGCACTTGAGTTATGATTGAAGGCTTTCTTTGTGGAAAAGGAATGACAAAATAGTTAAGAGAAATATACAAGGTCAAGATTGTAAAGTGTTGTAATCCTTTGTTTTCCAACACTTATGTCTCATTGATGCATATGTATTAGAATTTTCTTCTTGACTCATTTTTTAGATATGTTAGCACATGTTATTTTGTATATTGTAGTGCTCTTGCTTTTTTTAGTTGTCTTACAATTCCTATTTATAAAATTTATAATTGGACCTCAAGCTTACAAGCAAGGAGGAGAACTTGAGTTGGACTCTAGGTAGCTCTTTCCTCCATGTTCTAATTTCTCTAAGGATGCATTAGTCTTGTTTTATCTTTTGTTTTTATATCAAGCCATTAGATCTAGGGAGTTCACTTATGTCTACAAAAGATAATTATATTTCAAACACTCAACTTTCACATTATGTAAGGAAACTACATAATATTGTTATAGCCTGAGCATGGAGTGCACATTAGAAACAAATGATGACACAATAGACTCTATACTATAGATGCCACAACTACAAGAATATTTTCCAACCATTGCTGAAACAAGTTTCCAACAATATCTCCAGAACATTTCATCTACAATATTTTCTCTTAGAAATATTTATGTACAAAGTATTTTCACCTTGACACTTGATAACATCATCATTGAAATTAAGCCATTGTAAAAAATCACCACAACATCATCAATCATTCCAATTTTTATGCTATCAATGTATTTTTCTTTAGAAAACACTTGATCTCATAGTACACTTTGTTTTTTTATAAAACAATTCCAATCACATTGTTCTTGCACTGAGAATACTTTTCTCTCACTAATATTTCTTTCATTTCTTTTTGTTGCAGATTTTGTTCTTGTTACATGTTAGCATATTGTTCCAGTTGCATTGCAAGATTGTCAATCAAGTGACCAAACCTATTCATGTCTAGTATCACAACTTGTTCTTCACAAAAATATTATAGCAAGTATGCTTTTTTTTATCGAATGGACAAAAGAATGAACCAACAATGAAAAAAAAAATTGCTGGTTTTTCTTTTTGGACTATGAGTTCAATAGCATGTAAAATTTGGCTAATTTTTGTTTGGTTACATCATTTTATTCTACCATAGCATATTTTTTAACTATTTTATTAGAAAAAACTTAGAAAACTATGTAAAAAAAACACAACTGCATTTCTCTATATCTTTATGCTTTCTACCAAAAAAAAATAAAAACTGATTTTCCTCTTGAAATTAGTCAACATGTCTAGTGTTATTACATTTCTATATTTCTTAATTCCTATATAGTGTTTACTGGAACAATGTGAAAAAATTATCAGAGATAGTGACATCACCACAATGTGGCTCTTATTGATTTTACATGAATTTATGTTTCTCAGTTGTTCCATTTTCATGGAATGTGTCACATAGATTTTTTTTTAAATATTTTAAATAAAAAAAGCTAACTATAATATTCTATTTGGGTGAAGCCAATAAAGACTAGCATAATAAATGTAACATTCAAAGTGTCCCTTAGCTTGAGCATTAAGCAAGTTGATGAGAGGGATTTATTATTTCCTCCCTTTTAATATAAAGAAGTGTAATATGCAACGTTGTTTATCTGGCCCTTTGCAAAAAGTAGAGAACCCTTATGGGGTGACTATGATCATATAATTTAGTTATATTAAGTGCATGATTTAAGTGCCACAAAATTGGTGGAGGGGAATCAAATTGCTAATAATCTATTGGTACATGATAACATAGTTTTATGAAAAAAGGGTCAACGGAAATTAAATATTTAAACTATTAAAAAAAATATTAATGGAAAAAGGTGAAAAAACAGTGTTATTAGAAGAAATACAAAATTAATAGCAAACAAGCAAGAAATGATTATAGGTTAATGAATTTTTAATGTTAAAAATAGGTATGATAATGAATGGAAAAAAATATTAATTATGGAAAAATCCATATATTTAATTTTTTTTTGTATAGTTAATTTATGAGGACATTTGAATTGCTACTTGAAAATGAGAAAGAATACATAAAAAGCAAGAAACAAATGATTATAGGTTAATAAATATTTATTGTTAAAAATAAGTATGATAATGAATGGAAAGAAAATATTAATTATGGAAAAATCCATATATTAATTTTTTTTTTGGATAATTAATTTATGAGGACACTTAGTGATTAAAGATTTTTAACAATATTTAATTTTGACAAATTGATTTTAAATCACATAAATTTATCATCCACCAATAAAAAATTAGCAATTCAAATTTAAAAAATTCACAAATAAATTTCAATTTCTATAAAATTTAATTTAATATTTAATTTTACCAAAATTTAATCAACTTTGCAGTCAAAGTATATTTTGAACCAAATTACAATATATTTTGTCTTTAGCACATATAATAAGTGAAGATTTTTTTTTTTTTTTGAGATATCTAAGGGGATTTGAACCTTATATCTATTAGTTTTCTTAGGACTCACATTACTTCCACCACCAACTAAATTGTCCCCTTTGAACTAGAGAAAAAATATTTTATTTAAATATATTTAACCCTAAAAGTACATGCATGTTTCTTAGTTACACAACATGTAATGACTTTTTCAATACTTGTATTCACGTCAAATATGGTAAAATTTTCATCACAATGAGTTCACAATAGATATATTTTTCATTTAATTTTAAATAAATATATTTCAAATATCACGTGGACACTACATTGACCTAGACTACATACATAAGTCCATGGCTTGTTTGTTTCTTCATAGATCACATAAACTTGATCTATGGCTTGATAAACCACCACCCAAAGGCATCTAAGCTGTCCAAATCACCCAGGGATCACACTCTGCCTAGGCCACACCATCCCTTAACATTACTAGGTTTTTGTCCGCAGAGTTTTGAATTGGTGACCTTCACATCACTGAGTGACTTAACATTACACCCGATTATAATCTATTCTACGCCCTGTGAGCAGTAAGCACTATGACTTGGAGGCTAAGGAAATTGGAATTTTATAAAACGTTGGAATGACTAAGTTTAAGAAGTAAATTAATATTACAAATAAAATAATAAATTGTTTATGGAATTAAAGGAAAAATAAATAATATATTTTTTAAATTGATAAAAAGATAAAATAATTTAATGAAAAAAATTATATTAATTATTTTTAATTATACCCTTTAATCTTTAAAATAAACACTTGCATATATATATAAAATCAAGTGTTTATTTTAAATATTAAAGGGTATGCTTTATTTTTTTTCTTTTCCTTTTTTAAAACACTCATAACATCATGGTATGGTATGATATTACCAGGGGCAATGGTTTTGAATTTTTTTGGGATAGTAACAAATTATATTATGAAATAAATGGAAAATGGATATTATTACAAGGAAAAAAAAAAAAAAAAAAATTATTTATACATAAAAAATATTGCCATAAAAAATATTTGAAGAAGTTATTTAATCTTTTTTTTTTTTTCAATTGAAGGTCGTATATTAGTTTCTCAAAAATCGATTATATCTATGTTAAAATTTCTCTACTCTCCTAACTTGACTTTGAACAGATTTTTTGGGCAGGAGAGCAGTGCAAAATCTGAAAACATAAATTATTTTCTTACAAGAACCCCATAGATATACTAGACATGTTTCCCAAAACACAGAATGAACAAAAAAATAACCAAAAATTACCATACTACATTGGAGGATTCGATTCCTAAGTGTTTCCAGAGACAACGGGAGGACCATACCCCTCATGAACATGATAATCAATTTGAGCCAGCCTCACTTCGATTTCATCTAGCCTTTCATAGGACTTATATTTGCTACGACGAACTGAAGCAAGGCAGTCCATAATTTCTCCCTAAGATAATGACACATAATTTATGTAAGATATAATCTCATTTCTATCATCATACCTTTTCTCATGAAGAATTTCCAAACTTGCATGGATATCGCACAATTGTTCAATAATTAAGGCCAATGTTGGAGGATGCACCACGCTCCCTAGTGATGGGGTGTGATCTTGGGGTACCTCCCCCTCCAGTGCTATACCCTCCTCTTCTAGCTCCTATGCACGCTCATAACCATGCCCAGGTTTCCCGTGGTGACCATCTCCACACTAAACCCTCCCTCGTTGTATCAAGATATCAAAAGTACATTTTGAGTTCTATGGAATCATCCCACTCCACCCTCTAGGCCTGCCTAGGATATGGGCCACTCATACCCAACAGACACACAAAGAACAAATGGGCCTCACCCTCTAATTATTAGTCCCTTCACCCAAATTCACCAAGAGAATGCCTTCAACTGAATGAACCGAACTAAAAATCCACCCAACTCTCCAACCCCAACATTTTCCATGATCCTCCCTACAACTTCAGAGCGAGAACATCTCCACGAGGGAGGTTAGTCGAGGGGGTATTGTACTTTATAATAGATAGAAACCACAAAAAAGAAGAGGAGGGAAAACTGTAACGACGTACCAAAATGATAACACCAAAACAACAATTACCTCTTAAGTAGAATAAAATCGTTTCTATGTAGAATTCAATGGCAACACACTCCAGAACATAATCACACTAATAGTCCCCAAGATCCCAAACCATTCTCACCTTCACAAGGAATAGGCACACAGGAACCACATTCCTCCCCCCACCAATTCCTCTCGAGCCAGTTAAGCCCAGACCAACAAGCATGAACAGGTGAAAGTCATGTGCACACTCAGCTACTGCAATCCCTTTAAACCACACTACCATACCCAACATCCAAATGTAGCACAAGAATGTGAATTTGTAGTTTTTATAAACCTTACCCCCCTTTTCAATGTTTAAGCTCGTCTCGCGGCACTAGTAGTGCCCACCTCTTTTTCCATCTCCACACGTCATTCCAACATGTTGGAGTCACTTGAGACTAGGCTCTGTACCTCATGCTTGTCCACCTCCCACGTGCCTGTCACGTTTCACACCCCCATCAAGGAAGAAGTTATTTAATCTTTAAAAAAATTAAAAAGCATTTAAATTGTGATTATTTATTTATTTAATTTGTTAATATTCTATTTATTATTCGTCATTTTTTTCTTAATATTTAAGTTGTTGAATCTATTCAATATTAATAGTTATTTTAAATAATAATAATATTGAAATTAATAAGAACCTACAAAAGCTATATAAACCAAAGTAATATGCAAATACATTAAAACAACACTCAAGATAAATAAGATAAGAGTGAAAAAAATCAATTTCAACTATATAAATGAGATATAAAAATATTTGTACACATATGACACTTTTTAATTATTTAAGAACTTTGCCATTTGGGTTAGAATTTTGTGAAAAAAAATTCATGAGATTGGAACTTTTATTATTTAAAATGTATTTTGAACGCATAAATAAATTCAAAGTCTTGAAAAACCCTTAGAACATTGAGATTATATAGATTACACAGTGCATACTTACAATTCCAAGAAATTCTCATAATATATTGAACACAGTTGACCAAAACATATATCCAAAAAAAATAAGTACATAAAATATTGAAACTATGCTTTATATAATTATAAAATATAAATAAAAAACAAAAAATTAATAAAAGGCAATGCAAGTGAAACAATAAATACATAAGTAGATCAATATACATTATATATTTTATATTATTTTAAGGTAAAGACACCTTATAATATAATATTTTATGTTTTTTGAAATTATAATTAAATCTTTAAAAAAATATTATTTAAAACAATTTTATATATATAAAAAGAAGCTTCTTTATATTAAACTAATATAATATTATAATATATCAGAATCCTTTTTATGTGGTCTATCAAATCGGAAACTATACTAATGGCAAAAAATAATGCCTTTTATTCGAAATGTCCATATACTAATAATATACATACACAAATTTCACTATGCAATACATTACACCATAGTACTAGTAAATTCTAAGTGAAGTAGAAAAATCATAATTTAACTGAAACCATCAAAAGGACATGGAAATATCAATAGTGCATAGAATTGATGGATTGACTAGAGGTGCATCATTTGACTTGTTTCAGATTTTCTCCTCAATGCAAGCTAGTTCTTGATGTACTTCCACACAAAATGGGGATCTTTGATCTTTTCTTATTAGATTGATAAATCCCAATCTCTAGTCTCCCATAAGTGATTTTTCTAGTTTGCTGAAAGATAAAGGTTAATTTCATTACATCCTAAGTTGGATAGAAGGTCCACTACCTTATTTTTTTTTTCTCTTGATGTGAGAGAGAATAATGATTAGATTCAAATGGATCAAATGGTTAATATGTGCGATATATTCTTCTAACCTCCAACAATAGAATTTTTTTTTTATAAGATCCATTGATCAAGTTCTTTACCCCTGATATGATCAAATGAGAATCACCCTCCATAATCAACGTGGAGAAGCCTTGTGATGATGAGATAAAAAGGCCAATATTTAGAGCTTCAAATTTGGATATTTTTTTACTTGAATGTCCCATACTATTTGCGGATAGAAACATTGGTTTCCCATAATTCTCATGGAAGATTCCTCTAAGACTAGTAGAACCTGGATTTCATTTAGATGCAATTCCAAAATTAAGTTTAAGGAATCCAAGGGGAGGAGGGATCCAGGAGGCTTGAGGAATAGAAGATGGTATTCTTAGAGGAAAAGTATCAAAATAAGGATATAGAAATAATTGGAGATTAAGAAAAATTATGGCATTCAAACCTTTAGCTTTCTAGTCTGATGATGACCAAGGGTGGATTACTACTGTTTCATAGACACTTTGTAATTTTTTTCCCAAATTACCTCCCATTCTCATGATTTATTATTTAATATGTGATTATTCCTCTCTTTCCATATGTTCCACAGAAAAAAACCCTAGAACAACGGACCAATATTGATTTACAATAGGATTATTTGTCATATAGGATCTCCAACCTTTAACCATTTCAATGATTCCATTCATATTCATGTCTAATTGTCCAAATAAGTTGAAGAGTTGAGATTAGCGTTTAAGAAAAATAACATGTGTTGAGCAAGTTCTCCATTTCCTCTGCATTTTATATACATAGAAAATAGAGGGAAGGGCCTTCAAATCCTCTGTGAATTATTTGATCCCATGAAAGGGCTCTTTAATATACTAACAACCAAATAAAATGCGGAAATTTGGGCCATAATTTCTGAGCCCAAACCTATTTCCAAATTGACTAATGAGGAAGATTGGTGTGACCTACAAATAGTTAATATTCCTCTTTGATTGTGAACACACTCTTGTGTTTATAGCCCCATTGAATTTTGTCATGTCCTTAGTAGACTGGGATCTATTTTTTGTGAAATTATCCCATTAATGTGTCGAGATTGGCTTGATCAACAATTTAAGCCTAAATTCCCTTATTTTTCCATTCTCTCCAAAAAGTGCACATCACTATCTAGTTCCAATAATTTTATACTATCAAGAGACATCTAGATTCATAAGCTCTTTTATAATGAGAAATTCCACCCTTACCACCAATTTTTTGATATTGTTTCCATGATTCTTTCCAGAACAAGGTATTCTTTCCTTCTCATACTTTCCATAAATAGTGTTGTTGTATGATGAATTTATTAGTGCCAGTCAAATTACGTGTTGAAGATCCTTGAACATGGTTTTGAGCTTTCAATTTCTATTTCCATGATTGAGAGGGGATATATTTCCTACTCCAAATATACCTCCATAGCTCTTGGAAACCTTGGATCCACCTCCATTGTAATCTTCCCCTAAAACATTATTTAGAATTTTTGGATCACAAAAACCAAGTCCTCTTGCCATTTTGGGAAGACACAATTTATCCTAGGCCATAAGGGCCCATTTTCTTTCCTTCATATCCCATCCTTAGAGAAATTATCCATATATAATCTTGATGGATATGGATATTCCTTTGGGTGTTTCCAACATAGAGATAAGATACACTGGACGTGTTTGCAATATTTATTTTAAAAAGACTTATCTACCAACAAATTTAGAGATATGAAGGTCCAACAATCCATATTTTTGGATAATTTTTAGACTAATTCATTCCATTGAATAGTTATAATGGAGTTGAATACAAAAGGTTCCCCCAAATATCTAGTAGGGAGAGAACTGCACTTAAAACCTAACAATCTGGCTAGGTTTCCTTGCATTGCTATGCTAATATTTAAGAAATAAATTTGTGATTTACCCAAAATAATTAATGTACCTGATGCCTTGATGAAGTCCTCCAGGATTTTTTTTGGAGCTTTATCCTCTCTTACTGGTAGCAACTCTCATTAGCATTGTATCATTAACAAAATGTTGGTAGAATATGGGAAGAACATCACCATAGAGTCTTAATATTTTTATCTTTCCTTGTCTTACTACTACCTTTATGGTGCATACCAACCCTTTTGTATCACGAATAAATAATAATGGCGAGAGAGGGCTGACTTATTGAATTCCACGTGAAAATTTGAATGTTGAGGAAGGCGATCCATTGAGTATCACTAAGAATAAAGTGGTTGCAACTAGAGCTCCTACCCAGATAATCCAACTACTTATGTGAGAAAATTGAAGAGATAAGCCCAAATAATTCTGTCAAAGGCCTTAGACAAGTTAAGAATACTTAAAATTCCAACAATTATAGTTTTTTCAATGAATGGAGAACCTCATGGGATACTACTCTTCCATCCAAGATTTAGGCTTTCTTCCACATAATTGAAACACCCCATTGAAATTAGATTTGGCAGGAGAAAATTTAGATGGTTTGCAATGAATTTCAAATTAATATTATATATCACATTGCATACGGATATTGGTCTAAAGCTACCAAGATTTTGGGACTTATTAGAATTTGACACTATTGTTAATAGCATGGCGTTCATGGTTGGAAATAACTAGTATGTACTAGAAGATTCCTCCATGAGAGAAAGAATTTATTTACCAAGGAAGTGCCAACAAGTTTGGAAAAATAAGTGGTGAACCCATCTAGACTAAATACCTTTTTTAAGACATGGAAGGTATCACCTTTTGACTTTGACATAGGATACCTCTCACATGAGGGCAACATTATGATCTAGTTGAACCAATATTGAGATTTTTTTCAGGATCTTCCAAATTAGTATACATTTTATTTGATTTGTTTAAGCTAAAAGCGATCCATAATATCTAACCAAATATATGGGTTTTCACCCTGCTTCATCTTTGAGAGACAAGATATTGTTATTATTTCAATGTTTGATCATTAATTTATGAGAAAAATTTGTGTTCTTATTCCCTTCTTGAAGCGAGTGGATTCTTGAATTTTTCCTTCATAAATTTTCCTATCATTTCCTTATGTTCTCTATTTCTGTGAGCGGTTCTCTTTATTTTGCAACCAAATCCTTAATTCTTCCCTTCAGAATTATTTGTTTTTAAACCTCTTACATCTGTAATTCCTTCTCTTTATTTTCTTGGAAAATTATCTTAACGACCTTGAGTTGTTGTTGAACCTTGGCCATAATGGATGGACCTTTGATTTTAATCTCTTCTTCCCATGCCTTTTCTTTCTCAAGAAAGGATGGATCTTTAAGCTAGAAAATCTAAAATCTAAAAGGAATATTTTTAGGGGTACCTTTGATATCCATTTCTAGATATATTTGCTAGTGATTAGAACTTATCCAAGGAAGGATAGATGATTCTAGGAGGACATCCAATTCTAATATATATTATAAAACTAAAAATATATCAAAATGTCAAGTTATTTGGTTCTTACTATCATGCAATTCTTCCAATTGGAAACTCCATTAATCATTTTTAGATTGGATACCTTCATTTGTTGCATTGACTATTTGAACTAATGGTAATATGTGGCCAAACAATTAATACCTCCATTTTTGCACTCCATTGATGCCACCATGTTGAATTATCCTCCTAGAATCCATATATTATCTTGGTGAAGATCTATTATTCTAGCCATGTTTCTAAGAAAACATGCATTTTTTACACCATATTTGGCCCATAGACTATTGTTATGCATCATGTTTCTTTTGATCCTAAGTAGTGGAATCTACTAGAGATTATCCTTCGGGTATCCATCCAATCCCTAAATTCCACTTCATTTGGATTATAATATAGCCAATCTCCAACAATGAGTGTTTATTTCTCTAACTTTGTTATTTTCACACTTAGTCTCCTGTAAAATTACTATTGTAGGGAGTTCCCTCTGGATTATCTCTTTAAGAAGCCTTTGTTTTTCTTGGAAATTAATGCCACTTATGTTCAATGAAAGTATCTTCATTGGGAAGAATTTTGGGCAGAGATAAACACCTCCATTAAGAGATAATTTTTCCATATGAGGGGTTTCCACAGTGCATTATATTAGATATCATTTTTGGGATTCAACTGTGTTAAGTAAGTCATTCATCTATGACCATTTCCATGAGAGGTAGTCGTAAATGACTAATTTCTCATGATTTTTGAATAGTCCACTTAGCACTCATTGCATCGGGTCATGTTCATAGGGGTGAAGAAGTGGGATTGAAACTAGTGAAATGAATCACATAGCATCAATCATCACTTCCGGGGCTTGCACCCGATAACAAGGACTTCCTAGGAGGTCACCCATTTCAGAAATCCTTTGGCTCAAGCACGCTTAACTGTGGAGTTTTCCCCACAATCAAGCCCACTTAGCTTGCTACCCCATTTTCAAAACCTTAGCAAGTATTGTGCTTCATGAACCATTCAAGGAGAGATTCCTTTACTCTTTGTATTTTAAGTATGAGGGGTTTCCGCAGTGCATTATATTAGATATCATTTTTTGAATTAAACTATGTTAAGTAAGTCATTCATCTATGACCATTTCCATGAGAGACAGTCGTAACTGACTAATGTCTCATGATTTTTGAATAGTTCACTTAGCACTCATTAGATATCATTTTTGGCATTCAACTACATTAAGTAAGTCATTCATCTATGACCATTTCGATGAGAGGTAGTCGTAACTGACTAATTTCTCATGATTTTTGAATAGTCCACTTAGCACTCATTGCATGGGGCGATGCCCATAGGGATGAAGAAGTGGGATTGAAACTAGTGAAATGAATCACATAGCGTCAATCATCACTTCTGAGGCTTGCACCAAGTAACTAGGTCTTCCCAGGAGGTCACCCATCCCAGAACTCCTCTGGCTCAAGCACGCTTAATTGTGGATTTTTCCCCACAATCAAGCCCACTTAGCTTGCTACCCCATTTGAAAAACCTTAGCAAGTATTATACCTCATGAACCATTCAAGTAGAGATCCCTTTACTCTTTTTATTTTAAGTATAAGTATTTTAAGTACTTACTTAACACAGTTGAATCCCAAAAATCATATCTAATATAATGCACTGTGGAAACCCCTCATACTTAAAATACAAAGAGTAAAGGGATCTCTACTTTAATGGTTCATGAGGCACAATACTTGCTAAGGTTTTGCAAATGGGGTAGCCAGCTAAGTGGGCTTGATTGTGGGGAAAACTCCATAGTTAAGCGCACTTGAGCCAGAGGAGGTCTAGGATGGGTGACCTCCCAGGAATTCCTAGTTACTGGGTGCAAGCCCCGTAAGTGATGATTGACGCTATGTGATTCATTTCACTCGTTTCAATTCCACTTCTTCACCCCTATGAGCATCACCCGATGCAATAAATGCTAAGTGGACTATTGAAAAATCATGAGAAATTAGTTAGTTGTGACTACCTCTCATGGAAATGGTCATAGATGAATGACTTAATGCAGTTGAATCCCAAAAATGATATATAATATAATGCATTGCGGAAACCCCTCATACTTAAAATACAAAGAGTAAAGGGATCTCTACTTGAATGGTTCATGAGGCACAAAACTTGCTAAGGTTTTGAAAATGGGGTAGCAAGCTAAGTGGGCTTGATTGTGGGGAAAACTTCACAGTTAAGCACGCTTGAGCCAGAGGAGTTTTAGGATGGTTGACCTCCCAGAAAGTCTTGGTTACCGGGTGCAAGCCCAGGAAGTGATGATTGACACTATGTGATTTATTTCACTAGTTTCAATCCAACTTCTTCACCCCTCTGAGCATAACCCAATGCAATGAGTGCTAAGTGGACTATTCAAAAATCATGAGAAATTAGTCAATTAAGACTACCTCTCATGGAAATGGTCATAGATCAATGACTTACTTAACGCAATTGAATCGCAAAAAAGATATCTAACTTGTCCATAATTAAAAAAAACATTCCCCATATCCTGTATAAACTCTTTTTTATTTTTCCTCCCTTCTCATGTGTGTGATTATCTTTGAATTTTTTTGTTTGGATGCAAAGATTCGCTAGGGATGAGCTTGCTCCCTTCAAATGCACATTCCTTTTATTTTTCAGCAACCGATATGTATATATATAAACAACCTTTTTTTTTATCTGGTAACTTTATTGGGTCATTATCTGTCCATTTTTCAATCAGGCATGAGAGTTCAATTTCATCCATATCCATGTCATTTTTCACATCAAAATCCCTAGTTCCCTGTACATCTGGCATATCCATTTCCTTTATTGGTGCATTATTTGTGGATTCCTCTTGCACTTTTCTCTTACGAGTCTGCCTCTGGTTTTCCATTTCCCTTCTCTTTATCTCTTTCTTGAGGATGTACCTAATCTCGAATTTTTTGCGCCTCTCTAGTTATGTAGGTTTTAAACATGTACAAAAATTACCTACAAACGAATTATTAAAACAAAAAATAAACAACGGTGAGGACATGAAACATAAAATATATATACATATATATTTTCCTCTAGATCCCAAAACTGAGACTACGAGATTTATTTTTCATTATATTTCTTTCAATGTTACAATACATATATATACATGCTAAAGCATTCGTAAACCACAATCCATTAACCCTAGATTAGAACATAACCATAGTGCCCTTGACCAGATCTACAAAATACCATGGGTAGAAAACCATAATGCCCAAAACCATGTGCAAAACCTATGCACAAAACTATATGTAGGACCGCCCACCTAATATAGGGTCCCAAAAAAAAAAATCTCAGGGTGCTTCCCTAGACCCCATGCAAGGGGGATACCACCCCCTTAAGAACCCCTCGAAAAGAGGGGCTGCGCCCTACGTATGCGACTAGTCCTGGAAATAATATAACACATGCCCAACATTCTCTCACTTGTTGTTTTATTTTCCACACATGGGGTCACAGGAAACCTTAGTCATTGGTCCAACCCTGCAAAAACCATTATTTCTCTACACCAATAAAACTTCTCAGTGCTCATAGACTTTGTCAATGCATCCACAACATTCTTACAAGTGTCCAACTTTACCAAAACACCTTTTTGTCCTCAACCATATCCCTTAAAAAGTGATACTGAACATCAATGTGCTTTGTGTTTTAATTATAAGTAGGGTTCTTTTCCAAGAGCCACTACATACTGTCTTTTTCTCATCCAATTGAATGCTCCTCCAAATAGGTTAAACACACACCCACTTGTAGACTCTTCTTTGATCTAGATCTCTAGCCCAGTCTACATCAAAAAAGCCACGAATGTCAAAAAATCTGTCCAATCCTAGTCTTCCTTGGTAGCATAGGCCATAATCAATAGTGCCACGCAAATACTTGAAAACTCACTTCACTTTTGTACAATGATCCTTCCCTGGTTTTGGCATAAACCTTCTCAATATCCCACTACATGTTCAATGCCTAGTCTAGTACAGACCATTACATACATGAGGCTACCGACTACACTTGCATATGGAACACAAGACATTCCCCCTTCCTCTTCTTATGTCTTGGGAAATTGTTCAATAGATAACTTAACACCTACAGGAATACGAACCTTCACCAGTTTACTATTCTACATATCAAACCTTTGCAATATTGTCTTGGCATACTTGATCTTATTTAACCAGAGCTTCCTCTTTGCTTGATCTCGTTTAATTTCCATGCCCAAAATATAGTTTGCAGCACCAAGATCCTTCATGTTGAATTTGGAGGACAATTCGGTCTTCAAATCCTGGATAATTATTTCTTTTTCATTTCCAATTAGAAACATATCATCCACATACAAGACCAAATAAATAACATGGTCACCAATTAATTTAAAACACACATAGTAATATGCTTTTCTTTTATTGAATCCAAGCCCCCTTATATATGTATTAAATTTATGATACCACATCGTTGGTGATTATTTTAACCTATACAAATAATTTTTTAATCTCCATACAAGTTCTTTCTTACCCTTCTATGCAAAGCCTTCAGGTTTCTTCATGTAGATATATTCTTCCAGATCCCCATGAATAAATTGTGTCTTCACATCCCTCTGTTGTACCTGAAAATCAAAAGTAGCAACAACAAATAAAAGTAATCTAATAGAAGCTACCTTGGAAACAGGAGAAAAAATATCACCAAAATAAATTCCCAACACCTGGGAATAACTTTTTGCTACCAACTAAGCTTTGTATTTCTCCACCTTTCCTTCTACATTCATCTTCTTCTTAAACAACCATTTTCTGCCAATGGGTTTCTTCCAGTCAATAAATCCACTACATCCAAAGCCTCATTTTTGTCCAAATATGCCATTTCATCAACCATGGCCTCCTTCTATAGTTTTCCATCCTCTAAATCTACCACCTACATGACAGTTCTAAGATCTCTTGGAAATACTGAGAAGGGGGGGTGAATCAGTATTCCTTTCAATTAGATCATTATTTAATATTCAATTATTATCAGTGTTTGTACAATGATAGCATAAAACAAGAGGAACACAAATGCACACAATTTTTAAGGTGGAAACCCACTCTGGGACAAAAACCACCTAATGCTTTTCTAATAATTCTTTAATATTCAACTCCAATTGAAAATAAAGCTCCAACTTCCAAGAATCTAGAAAAGCATTCTTCTCCAGCTCCCACTGGATGGACGCTCCAATGCCCGAGATTCTTCAGTAGTCAACTGAACGGATGCCCCAACTCCTAATGAGCTACAACTCACCCTAGCACCACCCTACCACCCTATAGAAGAATAAAAGAAGAATGGACTCCCGTACCAAGGAAAATGGTCCACTTTACAATGATATAGAATGATGTAGAATAAGAAGATATACTAGACCATAACCCCAACTTTGACACAAACACCTAATGATGATCCTAGACCTCCCAACACTTCCTCTTCACCCTTGGCAGATAGATACTAGTACAAGTTGTACAATAATGTATTTACAATGACTAAGTACAATGATACCTTTACAATGATTGTATGCAGTGCTGCCCACTTGAAGACTTCATATGATGAACTTATTGTTGTTGTTATGCAACTTGGTTGCTACTCTTGTCATGCTACCCTCTGCTGCACCTTGCTTTGCTTTTCTATCGTAGAAAGTCTAGTCCTTTACAATCCTTGAAAACACATAATCTAGCTTTTTCTTGCCTTCTAGGAGCCCGATATTGAATCCGGTGTATCTCTGTTATTTCAGATCCTCAATATCTGATTTTTGGTCCTGTAGTATTCCTCTGAGTCGTCTTTCCAATGCCACAAGTCTGACCCAATTTGGATTCTTCAAGAGAGAGTTATGATTAAAATCTCTCACAATGCCTTAATTATGGACTATTTCAGCAGAGCGCACTTGTATGGCATGCCACGTGTCACTGTTTCTTCATTTGGCTCTAAACTTGATAGAGAAAAAATTAAAGATTGTGCACTATCTTTCAATTTTTACGGAATTCCAATCCGATACTCAAAGAGAGATTTATGACGATTTTACCAAGGTCACTTCTTTGAGATGAATTTCAGGAGCCTGCAAAAACCCTGACTTCCACAGATCATATCTCCAAAAATATTGCGCACCTTGATCTGAAATTTTTACTGCAGCTTCCTCAGGATTTCAGCTTCACCTCATAAAAATTTCAGCTTCTAAACCTTCGTAGAAAAAAAGTTAGAGCGAAAATGCCACAATGACCTGTTTCAGATGGCCGAATCCCTTGCATAAGGAGGAAATGAAGATCACAATTTATATGAATGCTTAAGTTGAGAGGGGCTTCAACAAGTGAACGTGGGAGAGATTTTAGGAGCTTAAAAAATATTAATTATGACTTTTCAATGACCCATGCCCCAACCCCATGGGGTTTTAGCCCACTAACTGGGGGTACAAACTTCAAACATGAATATCTCTCAAACCGTGAAGAATTACATGGCATGCCATATATCAACGGAAACATCTCGACAAGTAGAAACCATCAAAATCATTATTGACCTAGAATATATTAATTTGGTAGGTCAAAATTCCCATGCAATATTGGGTTAGCCCTTGGTGCTGCTTGGGTTGACATCAATGACAACCGCTGATCAACAATCTTCCCCTTTGGCATTGATGGCAACACAAGTACTCCCCCTGCGATCATGACACCTCTTCCTACAACATTCTCTCCCCCTTTGACATCAATGGCAAAGGGTAACTCCCCTTGAAACACAACCATCTTGTGGACCTGTACACACTTCCACTCCCCCTGACACACAACTGTCCTGCAGACCTTTAATCTAATGAGAACTTGGGAGAATCCCAAGCTTTTGACGAAGATATTCAAATGATTCACGAGGTAAAGGTTTAGTGAAGATATCAGCAATTTGTTCTTTTGTACAAACATACTCAAGTTTGATATTCTTTTCAGCGAATTTTTCTCTAACAAAATGATATTTGATCAGAATGTGTTTTGTTTTTGAATGCATGACAAGATTCTTGGAGATGCTGATGGCACTAGTGTTGTCACAGAATATGGGAATAGGCTCACTGAATTGTACTTGAAGATCTTGCAACGTTTGTTTCATCCAAAGGACTTGAGTACAACATGATGCTGCTGTAATGTATTCTGCTTCCGCTGTAGATAACGAGATTGAAGTTTGATTTTTTCTCAACCATGATACGAGACAACCACCTAGATAGAATGTTGCTCCACTAGTACTCTTACGATCATCAACGCTTCCTGCCCAATCTGCATCTGTAAAGGCTTGAATAATGAGATTTTTACCCTTGGGATACCACAAGCCATATTCTTCTGTGCCCTTTAGATATCGAAGAATTCTTTTGATAGCAATAATATGTGATTCTTTCGGTGCTGCTTGGAATCTTGCTACTTGTCCAACTGCTTGCATAACATCTGGCCGAGAGGCTGTTACATATAGAATACTACCAATCATAGATCTGTACAACCTTTGATCCACATCCTTAGATGAGTCTTCTATGCTCAATTTGAAACCTGTTACCATCGAAGTAAGGACAGGTTTGCAATCTTCCATTTTGAATTTCTTGAGCATTTCCTTGATGTACTTGGCTTGACATATAAATATTCCTTTCTCTTGCTGAGATATTTGAAGCCCTAAGAAGTATGTCAGCTCACCAAGTAAAGACATCTCAAATTCACTTTGCATCTTTGTAGAAAATTTCTTACTTAGTTGATCATCATTGCTACCAAATATTATATCATCCACATATACCTCAACGATTGTTAAATTATCCGTATCTGTTTCTACATAAAGATTGTTATTAGCAGTACCTTTCTTGAACACTTGCTGATGTAGATATCCATCAAGACGAGCATACCATGCTCTAGGAGCCTACTTGAGACCATATAGAGCCTTCTTTAACAGCAGACATAGTCTTCTTTTTGTGATAGTAGAAAACCTTCAGGTTGTTCGATGTAAACTTCTTCTTCTAATTCTCCATTCAGAAATGTTGACTTAACATCCATTTGGTAGACTTTGATAACATGAATAAGCGAGAAACATTCGGATGGCTTCCATTCTAGCAACTGGTGCAAATGTTTCATTGAAATCAAATCCTTCCACTTGTGCATAGCCTTTGCAAACCAATCTTGCTTTGTTTCTGGTAACCTGCCCATCTTCATTCAATTTGTTTCTGAACACCCATTTAGTCCCAATGACATTTTTATCTTTTGGTCGTGGAACTAATTCCCAGGTGTTATTCTTCTCAATTTGATCCAATTCTTCATTCATAGCTGCTACCCAATGTTCATTCTGGCTGGCTTCCTCAAAACTACTAGGCTCAAAGGTTGCTAGAAAAGCAACATGAGCTTGTTGTGATGAACGAAGCTGTCGACCTTCATTTATGTCACCAATGATTTGATTTGATGGATGGTTCTTTTGAATCCACTCTTTTGTTCTCCTTGGAGGAGCTTCTTGTTGTTGTTCTGGTATATCTTGATGATCATTAATTACTTCTTCCTCGTTCATAGTTGCTTCTTGTTCTACAATTTTATCTGTGTCTTTTTCAGCCTTTGTCTCAAGTTTCAAAGATTCTAGATCCTCATCATTACTCGCTAGAACACCATCTTCGTCAAATGTAACATTTATGCTCTCCACTATCTGTTTTCATCTTAGATTATAGAATTTATAGCCCTTTCTTTTGCGTGAGTAACCAACAAAGATACCTTCATCAACACGTGATTCAAACTTACCCAAATTTTGATCTTCTCTTTTGATATAACATTTGCTTCCGAAGATTCTGAAATATTTTACATTAGCTGGTTTTCCTTTCCATAATTCATATGGTGTCTTATTGCAATTATTTTTGAGAAGACTTCTGTTGATAATGAAGACTGCCATATCGATTGCTTGAACCCAGAATTTTTCATCCAATTTTGATTCCTTCAACATTGTTCTACCGATTTCCTGTACAGTTCTATTCTTTCTTTCAGCAAATCCATTTTTTTGAGGTGTTCGTGTTGTTGAAAATTTCCTTTTTATTCCATTTTCGTCACAGTATTGCTGAAATAATTTGGAAGTGAATTCTCCACCATTATCTGATCTTAAACACTTTATTTTCAAATCAGTTTCATTTTCAACCAACTCCTTGTAGATCTTAAACCACTCAAATGCTTCAGATTTTTTCTTTAGGAAACTGACGGCTGTCATCTTGGTATAGTCATCTATCATTAACATGGAATATAATTCTCCGTCTAAGCCTTTTGTTCTCACAGGACCACGGGACCACATAGATTAGTATGTATCAATTCCAATGGATGTGATGCAAAGTGTTCTTTTTTTTTTAAATAGGACTTTTGTCTGCTTGCCATGCCGACATGCCTCACATAGTGTGTTGGAAGGTTTTGAGATTTTCGAAATTTCTCGTACTGCTTCCTTTTTGCTTATCCTGACAAGATTGTCAAAGTTTATGTGACCCATTTATTTGTGCCATAACAAACTTTCATCTTCTTTAGCTAGTAAACATGCTTTAGTTGCTTCATCCAGAACATATATGTCGTTTGGAGCTCGACTTGTTGTAGCCACAATTTTACCATACCTTCCTTTCCTGATTTCACATTTTGTGGAGTTGAATAGCATTGTGTGTCCTTGATCACACATTTGTCCAACACTGAGCAGATTGTGATTCATGTTTTCGACCAATAGAACATTCTTGGCTATAACATCTTTGCTTCCAAGAGTGACGGTACCTGATCCTATAACATTTGAAGATCCATCATTTCCAAAGGATATGGTTCCATCCTTCTTCTCTTTCAGAGATACAAATTTCCTTCTATCTCCATTCATATGCGTTGAGCAACCGCTGTCAACATACCACACATATTTATTTTTTTGAGCCTTGAGAGCGAGAGCACAATTATCAGTCTTCTTCTTCTTCCATGTTCGTTCATTCTGTGGCTTCGAAGATTCTTCTGGAGGATTTTCAAGTTTGCAGTCTCTGGCTATGTGTCCAAAGTTCTGACATTTGTAACATTCCATATTATTTCTTAAATTTTCAAATCTATTGATGTTTTGTTGAGCCCTGGGAGGTTCATATTTGAAGAATCTCTTGGAATTGTATTGGTTCATAGGGTACCTGTGACATTCTACAGCTTTATGACCAAATTTTCCACATGAATAACAATAGCCATGAAAAATATTTTGGTACCTAGATGAAAATATTTGTCGAGGAATCGTCTTCCAAGGATGTGCTTGCGAATATTGTCCAATGAAGTCTTCATGTATGTCAGATCTCATAGGTTCATTGTATTTTGTTGTAGCAGGTCCTACTTCTTCTTCTTTGTAACTGAGGTCAGTTCTGTCGTTGTAAGATCGTTGATTTTTGATGAGTTCTTCCAATGCCCTTGAGCTGTTGGCATAGTTTTGGACAGTTTTTCCCTTCTTCACTTCCTTACGCAGCGAGACTACTTCGGCTTCTAATGCTACCCTTTCTTGGTTGCTTTCTTCCAACTTCTTTTGAAGTGAATCTTCAATACATTTGTGTTCTTCAACCTCAATTTGAGACCTTGAACTTGTTCTTCAAGAGTATTGGAATGGATCTTCTCAACATTGAGCTCTTTTATGAGCTTCATTGCCTCCTCATAAAATTTTTCTATGGTCAACCTTTCTTCTTCATTTTTTGATACTTCTTGTTTATTGTGCTTGGCCATAAACAATACTTTCTCATTGGCTTCTTCTTTGCTGTCACTGTCTTCATCAGATGATGAGCTATCTTCTTTAGAGAGAAAGTTCCTTTTGGATCCTTTCTTTTTGCCTTGCTTGTTGAATTTCTTAAAGCCTTTCTTTCCTTTTGAGTTGCCATCACTTTTGTTCGGACATTTTGCTGCGAAATGCCCAACCTCACCACAACCGAAACATATCAATGGAAGTTTACCTTTGAATTTTCCCTTACCAATTTTTAGTTTTCTCATAAAGTAAGCATATTCTTCATCTGAAAGACCTTCTTCATCATCTCCCTTTTCTTCACACTTGCAGGTGCATGTCTTTTCAATTGAAGGTTGTTTTTCCTTATTGGTTTTCTTAGATGCAACGAACGCAGTTTCTAGATGCAAAGTACCCTCTTCTTCATCAAGTCTCATTTCATATGCTATGAGAACTCCATGTAATTCTTCCTTGTTGAGTTTGTCCAGATTTGCACTGTATTCTAAGACCGATACCTTTGGGTTGAATCTCCCTGGTAATGTTCTAAGAATCTTCCATATAATAGTCTTCTCGTCAACTGGCTCTCCCAATCCTTCCAAAGTATTGGCTATTTCATCAACGTATTGGAAGTATGCAGCAATGTTGCAATCTTCTTTCATTCTAAGTTGCTCAAATTTTTCTCTATAGATTTGAAGCTTTGCTTCTTTGACATTTGAGTCACCTGCATATATATTCTCAAGCTTTCCCATACATTTTTGGTTGTTTTACAACCAAACACCTTATGATAAGCAGATTCAATAAGTCCACCGATAATAATTTTATTTGCTTTTGCATCATTTACCAAATTATTCTTACCTTTTTCATCCGCGGTTGATGTAAATCCATTTTGAACAGTGTCCCATACTTCGTAACCTTACGCCAAGAGATAGACCTCCATTCTTCCTTTCCAAAGTGCACAATTATTTTCATTGAATAGAGGTACACCATTCTTGGTATGCTCCATGACCTCCTTCCAACTGTTAAACTGCTATTGAAGGAACCAAGCTCTGATAACAATTGTTGGAAATACTGAGGGGGGGTGAATCAGTATTCCTTTCAATTAGACCATTAGTTAATCTTCAATTATTATCAATGTTTGTACAATGATAGTAGCAAACAATAGGAACACAAATGCACACATTTTTTAAGGTGGAAACCCACTCTGGGACAAAAACCACCTAATGCTTTTCTGATAATTCTTTAATATTCAACTCCAATTGAAAATAAAGCTCCAACTTCCTAGAATCTAGAAAATCATTCTTCTCCAGCTCCCACTGAATGGACGCTCCAACGCCCGAGATTCTTCAGTAGTCAACTGAACAGATTCCACAACACCCAATGAGCTACAACTCACCCTAGCACTACCCTACCACCCTATAGAAGAATAAAAGAAGAATGGACTCTCGTACTAGGGAAAATGGTCCACTTTACAATGATATAGAATGATATAGAAGAAGAAGATATACTAGACCATAACCCCAACTTTGACACAAACACCTAATGATGATCCTAGACCTCCCAACACTGCCTCTTCACCCTTGGCAGATAGATACTAGTACAATTTGTACAATAATGTATTTACAATGACTAAGTACAACGATACCTTTACAATGATTGTATGCAGTGCTGCCCACTTGAAGACTTCATATGATGAACTTCTTGCTACTGTTATCCAATCTGGTTGTTGCTCTTGTCATGCTACCCTCTTCTGCACCTTGCTTTTCTTTTCTGCTGTAGAAATTCTAGTCCTTTGCAATCCTTGACAACACATAATCTAGTTGTTTCTTGCCTTCTAGGAGCCTGATATTGAATCTGGTGTATCTCTGTTATTTCAGATCCTCAATATCTGATTTTTGGTCTTGTATTATTCCTCTGAGTTTTCTTTACAATGCCACAGGTCTGACCCAATTTGGATTCTTCAAGGGAGAGTTATGCCTAATCTCTCACAATGCCCTAATTATGGATTGTTTTAGAAGAGCGCACTTTTACGGAATGCCACGTGTCATTGTTTCTTCATTTAGCTCTGAAATTGATAGAGAGAAAATTTCAGACTGTGCACTATCTGCTACATTTTACAAAATTCCAATCCGATACTTAGAGAGAGATTTATGACGATTTTACCAAGGTCACTTCTTTGAGATGAATTTCACGAGCCTGCAAAAACCCTGACTTCCACAGATCATATCTCCAAAAATATTGCGCACCTTGATATAAAATTTTTACTGCAGCTTCCTCAGGATTTTGGCTTCGCCTCATAAAACTTTCAGCTTCTGAACCTTCATAGAAAAAAATTTAGAGAGAAAATTCCAAGATGACATGTTTCAAATGGCCGAATCCCTTGCATAAGGAGGAAATGAGGATCACAATTTATATAAATGCTTAAGTTGAGAGGGGCTTCAACAAGTGAACATGGGAGGGATTTTAGGAGCTTAAAAAAATATTAATTATGACTTTTCAATGACCCATGCCCCAACCCCATGGGGTTTTAGCCCACTAACTGGGGGTATAAACTTCAAACATGAATATCTCTCAAACCGTGAAGAATTACATGGCATGCCATATATCAACGGAAACATCTCAACAAGTAGAAACCATCAAAAGCATTATTGACCCAGAATATATTAATTTGGTAGGTCAAAATTCCCATGCAATATTGGTTTATCCCCTGGTGCTGCTTGGGTTGACATCAATGACAACCGCTGATCAACAGGATCATCATCAGTAATAGATAAAGCAAAATTTGAATAGAAAGCAGATGGAGTATACCTTTATGGACGACTTCTTTCTCAAATTGATCTTCTCAAAGCTGGATTTTGTGGCTCTTCCTCTTCTGATTCCTATTCTATTATAGAGTCTAATTCTTCCTCCTTTAGCTCAAACTCTATCTTCTCGGGTTCCTTTGGTAGCACTTCATGTTTAATAACATTTTTCACCTCTCTAATCACCACATCTCGATTTTACACAACCTTCCTTGTATCTAGGTTCCAAAGCTTATAACCTTTTAAACCATCCTTATACCACATAAATATGCACCTTTCAGATTTACTATCCAACTTGGTTCTTTTGTCCTTTGGAACATGTACATAGGCATCACAACCAAATATCATCAAATGTGAAAGAGAGGGTTTCTTACCATTCCATACCTCATGTGGAGTCTTATCCTCTAACGTTGATGAAGGTCATTACGACAATTTTGAAGTATAAAATGGGCCTCCTAAGGAAATTATAAAATAATAGTGGAAATAATCAAATAAGATTAGATTACATCATCAAATTTTAGAGGGAAAAAATAAAAAAACTACTTTTTCAACTCATATTTTCAACTTATCTCCCTATGGGTTTACTCAAATTACGAGCAGGAACACTCGTTGGATGCAGAATTTGATTCCTCGTCCAAGGAGTACCCATGCTGCACATTTTTGACGGAATCTGCTACAGGAAAAATGAGAAATACATGAAAAATGTGATTGCAATCACGTTTTTCCATGTATTTCTCAGTTTTCATGTAGCAGGACCCATCAAAATTATGCAACATTGGTACTCCTTGGATGACGAATTAAATTTTGCATCCAATGAGTACCCCCACTCAAAATTGAGTAAAACCTTAGGGAGATAGGTTGAAAATACAAGTTGAAAAGGTAGTTTTATTATTTTTTTATCTTTTTACTTTTTTACCCCAAAAATGGTGAATCATCCCCCTTGGTTTACATCATCATCTTGAATCCTATTGGTTCTTATAAAGTTTATTTTGGTTGTACAATTTCTTAGAAGGCCCATTTCAGACCTCGAAATCTCTCTAATGTGATCTACTAACCAGGTAGCATGTAGTCTCCACTGCCTCTTCCCTGAATTCTTGTCCTAACCCGACACCATTGAGCATGCTTCTTGCCTTTTCTATAAACATGTAGTTCATTCTTTCTAAATCTCTATATTTTTGTGGTGTGTATGGTGTCGTTGTTAGTGCTTTCGCTTTTTACATACTTCCACTAGTGATAAAAATATACTCTTATCATGTCATGTTAGGGTCCCATTTTGAAATTTTTTTCATTCCATTAGGTCATCATTTAAAAATTTGGTCACTGGATGTAGATCTAGGTCTGATTTCACTCTTTCTAACAATTTTACTACTTCTTGGCTCATTTTACCTCTCAACTGAGTGTACCATTAGTCATGAGTTTTCACCATCATAGCATTCATTTTCATCATGGTTTCATTCAGTCAAGAGTCTTCATTAGGTCTTATGGATCCAAGGTCATCAAATCATCATTTCATGTTGTAAATCCCAGCAAGTGAAGGAGTAGCAATAAATAAATTTCATCAGTAAATTTGATTTGTAAATTTGATTTCAGAGCCAAACGTAATTTTATGTTCCTAATTTTTAATAAATTCTCAGAGTTCCAAGTAGCTACCACACTCAAAGTTCCATCAGCAAATGAGTAAAGTTTCAAAAAGCTATTCAGTGTTCCTAAGCCATCAAAAGATTAAGTTCAAAGATCAAACTCTAAAGTTAAAGGTAAAAATCAATGTAAAGTTGATTTTGATAAAAGTAAATGTGGATCCATGTTTATTTAAATATATTTCTTCAAGCATAAAAGGCCCTCAAATACCAAAAGGTCATTCATTTGTATCCTCAAGCATCGATCTCTCCAAGTTCCCCAAGCAAAAATCAATTTTTTCTTCAAAAAACCTGTGTTCCAGCTCCTTCGCTGCACTTTTTCCACTACCACTGCGCTTTTTGCAGCAAGCACCTTGTGCTTTTCAGAAGCACACTGTGCTTTTTGCATGGCTTTGTTGTGCCTTTTCCATGCTCGCTGTGCTTTTTGCAAAGGAGAGCCACGGCCTTAAAATCTTGTCTCCAAGGGTTCTAGGCAGAATTTCAAGGTTTCTAAATTCATTTACAAGTAATTCACATCCTCACAGGCCGTCCTTTCTGCTCATGGTTTTAAATTTATGGTGCAAACCCTCATTTCCCTCCATGCCATGTTCTAAGTAATTAAACCCTAGTTTTCATCTTTGTGAGGATAATTTTTTTCCCCTGGACCCCATTTACCTCCCTCATACCCTAATTCACTCCCCACTACCCTTACATCCCCTCATTTCCCATTCCCAAGTTATATTTCCTAAAACCCTACCCCTATGCTGCGCTTTTCTAGCTAGACTACCTCCCTGTATTGGAATTTCCTACCCTATTTCCCTTACCATTTCAACCCCCCATCGCTTCCCTAATTTTCCTAACTCCATTACACACTTCCCCAAATTTTCCCTCACTTATCCCAACTCCCTAACCCTATAATCCCACTCCCTTTCCCTTCTCCTTCTTCCCTAGGGTTTCTAGACAAAATTGAACATAATGGAGGAAAAGAGAAACATAATGGAAGATGAGATAAACACCAGAGAAGAAGAGAAGAATACATACAATAAAGGAGGGATAATCTTGAGACTAGAGCCATCAGACACTATGGAATTGATGGCATCACCCTTCGCAGTCAAATGTTTTCAGCATGTAGGTTGTTTTGAGTTTTTTGAGATGATACAAAGAGTGCAGAGCCATCCTAATTTGACCAAAGTTTTCATATCCAACCTACAAAAATACCAAGTGACCATTGCAGGGGTTACATTAACCATTTCTATAGACATCATTGCAGTAGCAATAGGTATATCCAATGTGGGTGAAAAGTGGTTCAAAAATAAATATTTGGATGCCCAGCTGTATGAACCTTACCTCAAAGCACCATACAAAGATAACATCAAGAAAATTTTTCCTTTTCATCAGTTGTTGAACAGGTTTGCTCCCATGATGAAGATCATCATGAAATATTTCATTTGTGAGGGCACCTTCTCCAAGCTTTAAAGCTATCACAGCAGGTTTCTCATGCATTTCACTAGGGTGAAATTTCTCAACATCCCCTATTATTTGTACAGGAGCATTGAAAATATGGCCTACATAGTGCAGAACAGAGAGTATGAGCATCAAATGAACAACCTCTTCCATAATTCACTCATTAAAATCATTTTCATTCATCACCTCAAGCAGTTGAACATTGCATGGGAGACTTTCATTGAGGCAAAGATCTTCACTATTGTTGGGAAAATACCTAGAGGGGGGTGAATGAGTATTTAGAGCTGATTGAAAACTTTTTACTTTTTCTTTCTCTTAAACCCATACGCTACTTTAATGAACCCAACTCACGTTTACACGCAGATATCCTTAAGAAAACTTGTGTATTTCCAGAGATCTTATTATGCATTTAATTATTTACTTAGATCATTGCATCATTCATTCATCAGATTTTTAGTAAGCAGTAAGCATGTGCAGTAATAACAGAATAAACCATCACACATAAGCAACACACATGAACACCAGTATTTAAGGTGGAAACCCAATTCGGGAGAAAACCACCGCTGCTATCGTCTCTGTCTTCAATATTTATTATAAAGAAAACTTCTTACAATTTTGTATTGGCACAGACTCATACCAGCACGCAGGCACCCACCTGCAGAAGGCTGCAACCTTCTCTCCGTTCTCCGGCCCACTACCGGAAGGGAGCTCCAACCCTCGATCTTGTTTACCACCTTCCCTAGAAGGGAGTCACTACTCCCTACTTTCTTTTACCGCCTACCACCGGAAGGGAGCTACAACTCCCCTCACTGAAGTAGGTAAAGGCTTCTTCGACCCTCAATTGTGAATTTTGGACCACGTTCCATCAATTTTCGCACTCGGATCCAACAGCCTTCCACACAACATACCTTGTAGGCCACTTTTCACCGTATTTTTATTTTCAAACCGAACCCACTACACCCACTCATACATATTTAAGCTCAACATACATCAAAATGAAACTTATAACCCCATCAATTCATTCATTGAATCATCAACCAATCAACCAACAACTTGATCTTTAATCAACATAATCAGTAGCATAATCAACATTCAAACAACCCAGATCTGTATGAATACATCATTGATAGATAGCAGTAAAATAACAAAACAGATTAGACATTTCATTCCACACACTTCAACAAAACTCTAGATTCCATACGCACTTTTACTTCACTGAACCTGCATATACATCTACACATATTTCAGGACTGACCTCATATTCCATACGCGCTTTTGCTGAAACCTACCCACGTATATACACGCTTTCTCTGCCACAAACCTGCGTATAGTTCTGCAGACATTCTAGGACTGTGCACTCTTTAGAACAGATAAATAGCTCATATCTTACCCTTTACTTCAGCAAAGATTCACCAGATCACAGATCTAAACATTCCATAAACAGATCTAGAAAATACATAGTCATTTCAAATGTAGAGATCCCTCTTCATCATTTTCTTCATAGGTGCGTTATTAATTCAAATCAATCAATAAAATGTTACCCATTCCATGAAGATATACCTCAGAGTGAAGTATTCGTTAAAACCCAGACCTATGCACACTCTTGCACTATGATATTCTTCTCCTTATATAGATTTAGCCTTTATCAATACCATGAGTCAAAACCACTCAACCGCTGATGGTATTCCTGGACAGGATCAAATAGATAATCTAGCACTCAATACTGTGGGCCAATACCATGGTAATGTCCCCTGGTTTTATAAATTTAGAGCGCAAATAGGAATATGCTACTTGGTACGTACATACGCTACTTTGCCTTTACAAACCCACGTGTGCTTTGTGACATATCTTATTCATCATTACTCTAGCACTTACTGGAATTTATTTCTTTGTTACTTCTAAACTACTCTGTAGATACATCAGATTTACATCATTAACAAATAGGTTGCTATCCAAAGACAACTCATCAAGTCAGTTTCCATGAAGGACAACTTCATCAAGTAGGTTGCCATCAAGGATAACACATTGCATCATATTGCCAACAATCTCCTTTGGACTTGATGGCAACCATGATGGTGTTTGATCACCACAACAGACAGATACATTGATTATAACCATTATTCAAACACCATGATACTCTCCCCCTTTTGACATCAAGGGCAAAGTGGGGAGTGGGCGGATCAAAACCAAAAACAAGGTTTTTCTTCTTGTAGAAAGAAGAGCTCAGAGATCTGATGGCACCGAAGTTACCATGCTCCCCCTAAGTCTGCGGCCGAATCTTCAAACATATTTTTCAATGAAGTACATGACTCTATGACCTTTCCTATCACCAAGGACCCATACTTACATCTATGATCCAACCAAGTGATTTCCACATATGTGACTCAAGTACCCAACCAAGTGGGTTTACACATTTTAACTCAACTACCCAACCAAGTGGGTTTACAAATTTGGATCAGCCTTTGTTGACCGAATATAACAATTTACATCATAGGTATCAACATAACCTTTTCATCAAATTACAAATATGAATTTTTATAACCAATACCAAAAAGACCTCAAGAGAGAGATCATATTTCAGAACCATCATAATGCCAACAATGCATTACTCTCAGCAAGGCTAATGCTCCCCCCGAATCTGTGCTCCTGTCCTTGAGCTTGAATCACTGTTTTTCTTATCAGAAAAACATACACTTTTGTCTCCAATGGAACTCGCGTGTATACGTGGCTTTAGTTCATGAAACCCGCGTATGGAAAGTGAAATACAGAAAAATTTCACAATTCCATCTCCCCCAGAACTTATACCACTTGTATCTGTCTTCTTCACATCAGATGCACTGTTAGAAATAAACACAACCAGAATTACCAAACCAACCATGGGAATCACCATCTATTGCTCCCCCTGTGATGATACATTACTAATCCCTATAATGTATCTCACATCACTCCTGCAGTCATTATGAGAAGTAAGCTTTAGAAGCGGAAGACTACAGTAGGATTATTATCCCCTATGTTTTTGACCGGTACTCCTTCTTTTTCTAGCTTTGCTTAAATTTCTTATTGTGTGCTGGAAATTATCCAATTTCTCATATCTATCCATCCTGCATTCTTTTTCTACATGTTCATACTTGTTACAAGCATAACATATTGCGTGACCAGAAAAGTAAGCATAGGGGTCATAATGTGTTTTTCTATTCTTTCTTCTATTGCAATCAGCTGCTTTATGACCATACTTGCTGCATGAAAAAAAATACCCCTTAAATAAACCTGAGTACCTTTCTGAGTAGAATCTGTTTGTTTGTGGCTCATACAATCTGCTTCTGCAATTGGCTACAACATGCCCATAATTATGACATTTACAGCATTCAACATTATTGAATGATTTCCTTTGAGAGTTCATGATTGTCGGTTGATATTTTGTTTCTTTGAACACTTCAGGCTTTGCATTGATATCCTTTGAATCTTTAGCACTTCCTTGTGAACTAGATTCTCCTTTAACAAATTCATGAAAACCAAGACCAAATTTAACAGAAGGATACCTTTGACTACTAATAATATTGTCCAGAATCTTGAAGTGGTTTGAAACCTCAAGGTTGTCTTTTTCTCCTAGTACATATGAAATGTTTACCTCAACCTCCAATCTTTGGCATTGCTTCTTCATACTTTCTTCGACCCTTCTTCCTTATTCTACTTGATCATTCAATTTTAAAATCTCTTCTTTCAACCCATTTTCTTGTTCTTCAAATGTTTGTAGAAGTTATTCATTCTTCTTATTTGGTTTTTCTAGATCTTCTTTCAGAGAGATGATTTCTACTTCAAGTCCTTCACTGTGATTGGTTACTTCATCGTACAACCTTTGATACTTGTTTATCTGTCCATTGATTCTAGAGATCATATCTTTGTAGATAGATTCTCTCTCATTAAATAATCTTTGTTGATTTTCAACTTTAATCTTGAGAACTTCTTCTAGATCCATAACATTACTTTAACTATCTTCACCATTGCATGCACAAGAAAGTGAATCACAAGAACAACAATCAATACCTGTTTCATCTTCTTCATTTTCTGTTGTACATGTTTTCTGAGATATCTTCTTCCCTTGAGTAGCCCTCTTCTTTTGCTTCCTTGCCATGAGCACTTGCAAATTTTGGTCAGAATCTTCTTCATACTCATTTAACACTTGATCATTATCTTCATTTGTATAATAACTCTTTCCCTTTTCAATTTTTTTCCCTTTATCATGATTTTCTTCATAAGGACATTTAGCAGCATAATGACCAGCTCTTCCACAAGAAAAACACTTGAAGGGAAGTTTACCTCTGAATCTTCCAGTACCTGGTTGGAGTCTTCTCACAAAATTTGCTTCTTCTTCTTCTGATATATAACTTGATTCTTTGACAACTTCCTTTTCTTTTCCTTTTTCACATGCCTTAAAGGAAACTTCTTTGATTTGAGAGGGACCTCCTTTTCTCATTTCAAAAGCAGTCGGGATACCATGAAATTGAACAATAGTAAGAGTTTGCAGATCTTGCCTTTCTTCAATAGCTGATACTTTTGACTCAAATTTTGAAGTCAAAGATCTTAAGACTTTTTCCACCAGAGTAGTATCGGTTATGGTTTCACCCAAATTTCTCATACGATTTACAATATCATCTAGACGTAAAAAGAAACTGGCAATACTCTCATCACTATGCATCCTTAAATTTTCATATTCAATTCTGAGAGTTTGGAGTTTTGCACTTTTTACCTTTGTATCTCCTCCATAGCTTAGAATGATTTTGTCCCATATTTCTTTTGCAGAATTTATCTGCATCACTTTAACAAATTCTGATTCAGACATGCTTCCTAATAAAACATTGACTGCTTTGGCATTGATTTCATATTTCTTCCTTTCTGCTGCATCAATAGGAATAATTTCTGGATACTGATAACCTTCTTCCACGATTGCCCATACTTTTGCACCAAGACTTTGCAAATATGCTTTTGTTTGTATCTTCCAGAATAACAGATTACTTCCATTGAATAGAGGTGGCCTTAGAGAAAATACTCCTTCATGACTTCCCATTGTGACGGATCTCCTTCAAGCAATCAAGCTTCTGCAGAAGGACCTGCTCTGATACCAATTGTTGGGAAAAATACTGAGAGGGGGGGGTGAATCAGTATTTAGAGCTAACTAAAAACTTTTTACTTTTTCTTTTTCTTAAACCCATACGCTACTTTAATGAACCCAACTCGCATATACACACGGATATCCTTAAGAAAACTTGCATATGTACAGATATCTTGTTATGCATTTAATTCTTTACTTAGATCATTGCACCATTCATTCATCAGATGTTTAGTAAGCAGTAAGCATGTGCATTAATAATAGAATAAACCATCACACATAAGCAACACACATGAACCCCAGTATTTTAGGTGGAAACCCAATTCGGGAGAAAACCACCACTGTTGTCGTCTCTGTTTTCAATATTTATTATAAAGAAAACTTCTTACAATTTGTACTAGCGTAGACTCATACCAGCACGTAGGCACCCACCTGCAGAAGGCTGCAACCTTCTCTCATTCTCCAGCCACTACTGGAAGGGAGCTCCAACCCCCTGATCTTGTTTACCAGCCTCTCCTGGAAGAGAGCTACTGCCCCCTGCTCTCTTTTACCAGCTACCACTGGAAGGGAGCTACAACCCCCTCACTGAAGGCTTCGACCCTCAGCACCATTGCGGACCATGTTTCATCAGTTTTCATACTGGATCCAACAACTTCCACACAACATACCTTGTAGGCCACTTTTCATCATATTTTTAGACTGGACCCACTCCACATATTTAAGCTCAACATACATCAAACTGAAACTTGTAACCCCATCAATTCATTTATTGAATCATCAACCAATCAACCAACAACTTGATCTTTAATCAACATAATTAGCAGCATAATCAACATTCAAACAACCCAGATCTGCATGAATACATCATTGACAAATAGTAGTAAAACAGTAGAACAGATCAGACATTTCATTCCACATACTTCAGCAAAACCCTAGATTCCATACACGCTTTTACTTTACTGAACCTGCGTATATACACGCTTTCACAGAGACAAACCTGCGTATACATCTGCACATATTTTAGGACTGACCTCATATTCCATACGTGCCTTTTCTGAGACCAACCCGCGTATATACGCGCTTTCTCTGCCACGAACCTGCGTATAGATCTGCAAACATTGTAGGGTTGCACAACTCTTCGGAATAGATAAATAGCTTAGATCTTTCCCTTCACTTCAACAAATATTCTCCAGATCACAGATCTAAACATTCCATAAACAGATCTAGAAAATACATAGTCATTTCAGATCTAGAGATCCCTCTTCATCATTTTCTTCATAGGTGCATTATTAATTCAGATCAATCAATAAACTGTTACCCTTTCCATACAGATATACTTCAGAGTGAAGTATTCATTAAAACCCCAGACCTATACCCTCCCTTGCACTATGATCTTCTTCTCCTTAAATAGATTTAGCTTTTACCAATACCATGAGCCA